>CM040242.1:188076558-188156795 GCA_022545495.1 Chrysanthemum lavandulifolium
CATAATCACGATTTTGTACTTCAACACGCCCATTGTTCACAACAATTGATTCCGTGTGTTAGAGGAGGAAAATCGATTGTTGGATTTGTTGGTGTAACGGCCAAAAGCATTAGCAATCATCACAAATCCTTGTTGCAATGCTTCAAATGGATCGATTTCCTCGATCGCTTCATCGACATATGCTTGAGCATTGTTCTTGTATGGAACCAATTGATTTTGTTGAGGTTGTTCTTTGTGAAGGTGTGTTTGAAGCAGTTGGTTGAGTTGCTAGTCGAGAGGGATAATTCATTGAGCATACAAGGCAAGTTGTTGATTATCCGGATGTGACCGCTTAGCAATTTGAGCACGGAGAATCCTTTCCCGATCAACTTCCTTTTCATGAGGCTTCAAGTAATTGTACAACAATCCATAAGTAGAATGATGCATATTCTTCGCAGCGGAGAAAGATGACATACTTCTCCCATTCGTGACCAAGACTACTCAGAACTTAGTATTCACCGCAATTCTTGGCATGATGATGTTGTGTTTATCCAAATCATTGATGATGTCCGAAAATCGATGATGATAGGACTCTAGTGTCTCTCCAGTTCAATCATGAAGTGTTCATAAGCCAAGTAAATTTTGGATTCCAAATCCTCCGATTGAGTCTGCATCCTTCCATAAAGACGAATATGATCCCACATTTTTGTGTGTCTTTTGAGCATCAACACTACAAGAATTGGGTTTGGTAATCCTAAGAGGATGTATTCCATTGCAAGTTCATCGGCTTCATAGTGTAGGATTCTAGCATTTAGATCTGCCAGAGTAGCAATGTTGGTTTGTTCATCTCTTGGTGGAGCAATGATTGGATCTCCGGGTACAATGATAGTAGGCATCTCAAATGGACCTTCCAAGATAACCTTCTTTAAGAACTTTCCATGTGGCTTCTTGAGATCACAAAATCTAAAGAACCTTATCACCCATTGATCGTAGTTTCTGGAGTGAGCATTGGAGGTCTATCAGTGATCCACTTCATGAATTGATTGTTGCGCTAAAGCTTCACATCTTTGCAAACCAACTGGGTTCCTTCATAGTGTTCCTTGATGGATGTTGATTGAAATCGTTTGTGTAGGGTTGAACTTGAAGACTTGACGATGTTTGAACCATTTGTGGTGGTGGAATTGCACCAATTTGTGGAGTATGTTCTTTGGTTAAATTGTTGTTGATAAATTGCTTGTTGTTGATTCCATTGTTGATGTTGTGGAGTTAATTGTTGTTGTTGTTGATGATTATAAGTGAGGAAATAGTTAGAGTATGGTGGTTGAGACATGTTGATGAACTTGTGTAGTAAAAATGGATCTTTGTAGTCGAATGAACCTTTGTTGATGAAGTGTCCTTAGGCGTAGAAAATACACTAAAGCAGTAGCACTTATGCGTAAAACACCAAAAGTTACGCGTAATAATAAGGAGTTACGCGTGGGTTTTAGCTTCTGCGCGTAAGTAGGAAAAACACTAAAGTTATGCGAGACAAAATTTAGGCGTAGAAAGGTAGGCGTGGGATTACCATATCGTAGACCTAAGTTTACGCGTAAAGTGAATCTTATCGTGGGATTTCACGGCGTAAGTTTATGCTTTATGCGTAAGTTTAGGGTTTTGCTCAAATGATCTTTACACTATCACACGGCAAAAGATATCCAAAGTCGACGTATTTTCGGACTTATCCAAGTAAGAAAACACGGAATAAACCGGGAAAATGAAGATCAAACCAAGGAAAATCTTACGCGTAATTTTAGGGTTTCAGACGCGTAGGATTACTCGTATTTTGATTTTGCCCAAAGATGTTTCTAAACCAGGTTTTGTGTGATGAAATAGCTCAATAACACCAAAATAACACAAAAGTGTGAAACTTGATGATCCAAAGCTCTCAAAGCGATTATGCGTGAAAGACACCCACTTAATAAAAACTAGTTCAAAACAATGATCCACGCATAAAGTTTGAAACTTTTGCCAAAAACAAGTATTTTAACACCTTAAAACGTTGAAAGTACAAGAATCTTGATTAAAAGTGTAAAAACAAGTTTTAATAGAGCAAAAGAATGCGTTATCTTTACGCGTAAGACCAAAAACCAAAACTTCAAAACAAACGAGTACACCTGACTATTTGGCTATGATACCATTGTTAGTCACTAGTTTTACAAACACAAGTTATAAGAGAAGAGATGAAGGCGGATGAACAAGTTATAAGCACACACACACAAGATAATATGACCGGTTATGCAAAGAAAGTGAATGAGAGAATAACTTGAACAACCAACCTCAAATGAGAGTTTACAAGGGTATTTATAGGAGGGAAGCTAGGAGTCTTTCTTATATGGGCTTGGGCCTAAGCTTATGGGCCTTTCTACATAAGCTGACCTTAAACAAACATAAAGGCCATAATAAAGCTACCTATTACATATGAAATATAAATACTTGAAATCTTGTTAGAGTGATTCCAACAACTTGCTTTTATGTTCCCCCTTGGGGACCTTATTTGTCCTTGGTTCAAGTCTTAATAAAGATTTCTTTGCAAACAAAAAAAAAATAAAAATAAAAAATAAAAATAAAAATTGATTGATATATTTATCCATGATAAATATACACTCTGGATAATTCTTTTTACCCTACATGAGTATATTATCTTATTCTCATTTCCTCTTTACTTTCATTTGATTATGTCACTCTTTTCTTATTTTCGCTTTTGTGCTCCTTTTAGTGTATACTAGTGTGACCATTCGACATTTTTATGAAGACCAGTTGTAAGAGACGTTGTTCTTTGCACGCCAATTCTTCATTTTGGCATTAAACCTTTAATAATTCATTTTTAGCCATTGAGTGTTTAACACTTTAGGAAGTGATCAAACATACTTTTCCCTAACCTTTTTATCAACAATCTAAAATAGAATAAAGCTAACAATTCACTACAAGATAATATACCTATAGTGACTTAGGTTTTAGTGACAAAATAAAAATGTCACTAAATCTAGACTTTTAATGACAATTTCTAAAAGGTGTGGGTAAAAGCTTAAAATTTGGAGATTTAATGATACTTTTTATGTATAAAATGTGTCTTAAAAGGCAAAAAAAATTCAGACACTTTTTGTGTCACTAAAATAGACTTTACTGTTGCACTTCTACCTACACTTTTTAAGTGTAGGAGAAACATATAAAATTTTAGTGACACTTTTTTTATACTTTTGTTGACACATTTTTAGTTTTAGTGACACTTTTTTTAACTTTTGATGACACTTTTTTGAAGTGTCACTAAAAGAGTATATTTTTGTAGTGATTGTTGAATGACATTCCCAAACGGCCATAAACTTTATTTAAAAACTGCTGGTTTCTAAATAGGCGATGTTGAAAGCGTATTAACATGTGAAGATCCACCACAATAAGCTTATAGCTCTTGTCATCTTCATATATTGAAACCTTCTTATCAAGGGAAGATCAACCATATCAAGCTTAAAGTTTTTGATGTCTAGTGGTTATTTATATATATATTAGACAATCATGTCTTGTATCACCATTATGCAACACCATGTATCACTACCATATAACACCATGTATCACCAACTATATTACAAACTAAAGGTTAGATAGATTAGTGTTTAGGCCTAAAAAAGGGTTACAAGTTTGTTGTGTTTGGGCCTTAAAATATAATGTGTTTGGTTGTACCTGAAAAAAAAACTCGATATCTAGCTTACTATTGGTAAAATTGTAAGCGATGTTGTAAGGTTTTGTCCGCCTAAAAGATAGTTTGTTGAACTAGTGAATAAACTCTCGAGTAGGACACTCGGGAAGTGGAGTAAGGCGAAGAGAAGTTTTGTGCCGAACCAGTATAAGTCATCGTGTCAGGTTTGATCTCTTTTATTGTCTTGTGTTTATACTTGTATATATAGTGTTGATAAGTTTTCTTTCGACCTTCTTAGTATTATAGTTGTAAAATAATTAGTATCACTTATCATATTGCATCACACTTGAATGATTATTTGATATAAGTAGTAAAGTTTATAAAAAGGAAACGTATTCATCCAGCCTGCACGTTTTTACATTTATTGAGTTAGTTGGAATTGGTTTGAAAGTCATGGTAGCATCATGATGATGAGGATGATGAGTGAAAAAAAGATAACAACTACAATCAATCCACAAAAACCTTTCACACACGATAATTAGTAGATCGGATGATAATTACAATTAGTCACTTTTCATTAAACAATAATTATTGATTGATTTATAAAAGAAAGACAAGCTAGGGGAATGCATGGCATGTGAGGTTATAATGAGTATACATAACATTCATGGCATATGTCAGTCACAAAAATTAATAATTACTATCAATCTGGTGTTGGTGTTTGATGCATGGCATGGCGTGTACATGTATGTGGAGTTATGTCAGACATGAAAGTTGGTCAGGGGATGTTCTCTTCCATCCCCAATATCCAGTCTAGCATCATGTCTTTCAAATGTCCAATAAATAATTGTTTGTATAATATGTCTTGAATATTTTATGTATGTCTAAAACTTTCTCAAAAAGTTAAGATATGAGGTGAACTTTGGCTTAGTTTATTTCTTTTGGATGACTTCTAATATCTCTCCAAAGAAGCAAATATAATAAGCACATGTGTTCTAGTGACCTTTAATCACGAATTGTGTTTGAACCATGAGCTATTGGCTTAAGAAAAACTAACTGGTTAGCTGAATGTTCAAGGTGAATATTGAATAAGTGAGATCACTAAATGGCTCAATGGTATTCATGTGAAAACTGATTAGTTTATGGATGATGTTGTTGTAGTTGTGATGGAACATATAGCAATGCTCCTTCAATTCTTTATATATAACAAACAACTTGTTTTTCATTGTTTAAGCATTTGTGTCTCATGTATCAGTCATTTTCGTTTTGGGTCTTCTTTACTGATGTTAAAGTAAAAGCGTATAACAAAGTTATATGTTACGTATATTGAAGTTAATTTTGAATACATGCAGATTATCACCATAAAGTACAGTGATGTGATTTATATTCTGTACTCCAAAAAATGACTTGATAGACCACAATATAACATGCACGTTCTCATGTATATATGTTCTTGTACCCGACTACTGTTTCCCGTATCGTGGTGCCTTTCATCACCGCCAAAATACCTTTCAGTCACTTTTATGAGTATCTCAGGGTAACATTTAGTCAATTTTTTACTAACTTACTATTTACATATACTTTACTTAAATACTTATACACCTCTCAACTCCCCTTTAACTTTATAATGAAGTCACCTAGCTTCGCCTCACCTCCCGCCTCTCGCAAGAGAAATCACTCCCACTACACCTACCAAGTGTGTCCAAAAAGCTCATATTTAAGGAATGCAATAATGAACATATCATATGTCTCAAACACAAAACCATTTACTTCAAGCTAGAGACTGTTTCAGTTAATGACTAACTGGCAATGGGTGTGCATACATATAGCTAGGTAGATAGATAGGGACAAGAAATAAGAAACAAAATAAAAGGCAATCATGATGAAAGCTAGAGTATAGAAATGAACAAAATCATAACACTGTTGCAGTCTCTGGTTACTAAAACGTAACCATGCATGGCTCATTCTTGCTAACTTGGAGTAACTGGGCTCGGGGACACATCTAGCATCCCTACAAATTTAACTTGTATTTTTATTTATTTTTAGGTTTTTTGCTTGATAAAATGAGCTGTCCCAGAAAAAACCTATATAAAATACAGTAATAAAAGTATCTGAAAATGTAAGTCATGTAAGTTTCTACCAAGCTATTAGTTTACTTGTAATCATACGATATTAATGTATGAGAAATGATTAGAAGATTTAAAGATGTGTTTATTTTTATGTCTAGAATTACATGACAACATCTGTTGGGTATTATTGTTAAGAAATTAGTTTCGTTACAAATAAATAAAACACTAATACATTTGTTTAAGCATTAAATTAGTTGTACTTTTAGACCCGTCATTCATTTCTTTTTCAGTTTATATATAAGTGAAATAAAGATTATGAATCTATAATTAGTAGAAATAATATTAATGTACCTCAAATTAATTAACCATTGATTCCATAATTCAATAAGTCTCGATCTCCTGCCTACGTGCCTTGCATGACATGATGATTTTCTTGTTATATTTTGTACTATACATATATTGATATCTTTGTTTTATTTAAGCAAGTAGCTAGGCAGCTGAGAATTAATTTTTACGTGTGCAGAAAACATGAAATAAGACAATAATAATAAGTACTATGGAATAAAAAGAAACACATATATATAATCGACAAGCCTATCGTATATATAGACTTTGGAATCCCCAAACCACTTTCTATGTTGCTCATCATTTTTAACACAAAGTGCGGTTTTACTACCATGATTTTAATAATTTTGCTCACACATAAATAAAAAAAAAGAATATTGATAATGGAATGGTCTAGCCTCCCTACACTCATGCACCATGCTACTATTTTTTAAATAATTATCCAATTGGTGTTGTTGAAGTATATATACATATTTCTGATTTTTTTCTCATTTTTAAAATAATTTAATAAACGTACATCATCAAGAGTGCCATCACTATAATTCTTGATTAATTTAACACGTTGATCTTCTGTTGACATTTGTCAGTTATTCTTCAACAATTTATAGAAAAATGGAATGACAATAAGCTAAGTTAGTATTGATGCTAAAACTTTATGTATGTCCATTATTTATCAAATCTGGATCATGCTAAAATTAAGATATAGTGAAATTCTTATTTTAAATGAAAAGATATGAAAAATACCTTGAAAACCATGCATTTAAATAATAGTGTTTGATTAAAAGGTATCGAGTAAATTATGTTGAAAATTACAAAAGATTCTAAAAGGCCATTTAAGAAATTAGTTATTGGGGCAGTATCTGTTTTTAGATCGACTTTAGTTTTTTTTTTTTTTTTGTTTTTATTATTATTCTTTTTTTTATAATTTTGTTTATATCAAAAACTATAAACGCGAAAATCGCGGAATGTAAATATAAAGTTTAATAAATAGAAAACGCTTTAAACTGCCGTAAATACTAGACAGAACTCGACAAAACCAGCGTTGTCTTGAAAAATGAGGACAAAGGAATATTCACATGAATGCATGTCGCGAGGGTTAAACCCTTAAACATTGGGGATATTTGAAGCATACTCTTAAAAATTAATTTTTGGCCTGTATTAAAAGGGTTCCAGCTTTCCAGCCTCTTTTCGTTTTAATCTTTAAATACATAAATGCTTTGCACGTTCTTATGTTACTTGTAAGTATGTGATTAAATTTATTAATACAATTATATCAGGGTTATCATAGTGTGATTAGTGTCATTTGCTAAAAAACATGTAGGAGAGTATCAATGACAATAGATTCAAAAATTTATTCAAATCCAAACGATATGGGTTTAGATTAAACCGTGATAGTATCAAAGTGTTCTAAAGATTAGGTTAATGTCAATGAGACAATAACAGAATAATCTGAAAGAAGAAACAAGATCAAGATAATGATCGGAAGAAGAGAAATGTGAGACGATTACACACAATGCGGTTGTTTACAACCCAGATTAAGGGACTTATTAAATAGGAGATAAAGATACATAAAGACCCTCTAACGACTATAAAAGGCATCAGTGAGAAATGAGAAAAACGCTTGAAAAAAATGAACTTCAGGAACTTTAAACCATTTATGCTTTGACCATGATTAACCCCTTATAATATGCTTGTAATGAACATAACTTGAAAGTTATTAATTGATAGAATGACATGTTTGCTGCATTATTACCCCAAAATTTAACATTCCCCTTAATCGATGGGCAAACATATCAAACAATATCAATTTTCACACAAGAATTTATGCTAATAAACGAAGGTTTTTGTAAGAATGTGCAAGTTTGGTTTGAAAGCCAATCTTTTTGGCACTTATAACACCTCTTGCAATTTTTTCCGATAAAGTGAACATCAATTTCAAAATGTTTTGATCATTCATGGAAAGCAGGATTATTGACAAGTTGCGAGAGGCATTTGTTATCACAAAAAGATTAACAGGAGATTGATATCTACTTTTAGATCTTTTAAGATTTTTGAATCCAAATAATTTCACACGCGGTAGACATAGATCTATACTGCTTACATGAAAGATTTTGAAAGAGTGTTTTGTTTTTGCTTTTCCATGAGATCAAGCAGTCATTAAAGAAAACACGATAACATATGATTTCTGGTTTTCATGCATTTAGCTTTGATGCGCATCACTATACCCTTCAAGATGTTTTCGAGTTCTTTGAAATTATACCTTAGACCTTTTCACGGAGCTCCTTTGAGATATCTCGAACATTGAGGGCACATTCTAGATGAGATTTGAGGAGAATGCATATGTGCCGGACAATATGGCCGAGTATGAGATGTCGGGTCTTGTATGGGTGAGATAAATAAGTTTCCCAGTAACCGATAACCGATGATGTTGACAAGTAAGGGATCATCGGCGGTGGGTATGTATGGAAAAACGAGTTGGGTTCCATAGGAGTGGACACAGTTTGCACCAAGGAGACCAATTCTTTGAGGAGTTCAAGAGTATTTTCTTTGGTGAGACATATGTCATTCCAGTTTTAGAACCTCAATGCCAAGAAAATATTTTAAGTTTCCCAGTCTTTGATATGAAATTTTGATTTTAGAAACTCTTTGAATAGGTTTATCTCATCAATGCGGTTTCGATGAAACAATATCATCCACATAAACAAGTAGAGCAACAAACTTGTTATTATACATTTTGGTGAACAAAGAATGATCATTGTGATTGAACAAAGTTATTTTCTTTTAAACACTAACAAGTTTTTCATTCCATTTCACGGGAGCTTGTTTAAGGCCATATAGAGACTTGACAAGTTTACAAACTTTATTCTTATTGTTCTCATTATAGAACCCCTAGGGATGGTCATATAGACATCCTCATCAAGATCTCCATACAAAAAGCATTGTTAACATCAAGTTGGAAAAGAGGCCATTTGTTTTTCACGCCTAAGGCAATAAGACATCTAACAAGAGACATTTTCTAGCAGGAGAAAAGTTTCATCATAGTCTATTCCTTCCCTGGTTATAACCTTTAGCAACTAATCTAGCCTTGTATCTATCAACTTCACCATTGGCTTTATATTTGATTTTAAAGATCCATTTGTAACCAATGGGAGTTCTATTAGGAGGTAGATCGGTTATATCCCAAGCATGATAACATGATTTTCATTTAAGGCCTTAATTTCAGAGTTCATAGCATCAACCCAATCTTGCCGAAGAATAGCTTCTTACATAATGGTGGGTTCAATACTTTTATTAAGACTAGAAGCAAATCGAGAATTATCTTTGTTAAGGTTAGAGTAATTAACAACCTTTTCAACACCATATTTAACTTTCCTTCAACAATAAAGTCATTAAGATTCTTGGGCAACTTAGAAACTCGGTTGACCTTCTAGCGATAGTGGGCGGCAAGCCTTCTTGTTCGGAGTACGATGAATCGGAAGATGTACCAGCGAGAATCGAGAAGATGCATCGGCAGGATGTGATTCATGTGATCAATGCCCTCGGGTGTGTATTATCATCTATGGAAGTTGCAGCAGTTCATCATCCCTAGTAGGATGACCCAACACATGCCATCTTCATAGGATGTCACTCTCCCTTCATCATTGGGACTTATTTGTGAGTCAAAGAAATTTTTGTGATTTAAATCTTTAGGCACATAAGTTTCAACAAAAGGTTTGACAAAGAATTTTTCATTTTGAAGGAAAAGCAGGTTTCATAAAATTTGACATCTCGGAATAAAAGATATTTTTGTTTCTAAATAAAAGTTTATAACCTTTTTCTCATTTGAATAACCAATAAAGACACTTTTCTCGGACCTACTACCAAATTTATCGAGATGTTGAGAATGGTGGCATAGCATAAGCGACCAAATACTCTAAGGAGAGAGAGTGAAGGGTCATGCCCATACACAGGAGAGAAGGAGACTTGCATAAACAACAAGAGAGGTAACTGTTTATGACATATCGTGATTAGAACACATTCGGGGCAAAGATATAGAGGTAATTTCCCGAAACATAAGGGATCTAGCCACATTAAGGAGATGCCTATGTTTCCTTTCAATAATATTTTGTTGTGGTGTGTAAACACAAGAGGTTTGATGTAAAATTCTTTTTCATGAAAGAAGTGTTGAAGTTTGTTATTGACAAATTCGTCCCATTATCACTTCTAAATATCTTAACATTGTGTTCAAATTGATTTGATAGCATATGAGTAAAGTTAACAATGGAAACATAAATATCATCCTTTCCCTTAAGCATATAAACCCAGACTGCCCTAGAATAGTCATCAACAATAGTTAAAAAGTATTTGTAACCATCTCTACTAGTGACTTTATATGGTCCGCATACATCTAGATGAACAAGTTCACCAATTTTAGTTGATTTATGTTCACTTAGAGGGAATGGTTCCCTGGTTTGTTTAGCTTTATTGCAAGTATCACAAAGATGGTCAAATTCAGATGTACTATCAAGTTTAAGAGTGGGTTTAAGTATATGTAGGACTTGGTCGGAGGATGACCAAGTCTTTGATGCGAGATTTCTAGAAACATGACAAAGCAAATGCAATTATTAGAAGTAATTTTACATGTAAATTAATATCAAACATATATAACCCATTGCATTGTTTACCAATTCCCACAATCCTTTTTGATGTAAATCCTGTATATAGCAATTAGATTCATTAAACCCAACAAACATTTTGTTGTCTCTAGCAATCTTATGAGCGGACATCGGTGACATTGTACTCGGGAACAACCGAACATCAAAAGAGTTAGGTCATTATTGACCTTTAAATCACCAATTTTATTAATTAAAGCTCGAGTACCATTGGGATGTCCAGCAGTTAGACCAAGATTTGAAATGTCAACAACATTAATTAAAATTTTGTAGATCTGGTCATGTCTGATTTGCACAGTCAACAATCCAACCAAGACGATGTTTCTAGATAAGGTTTTTGTGTTGTTTTTAAAAATTTGTTGAAGTTTATATTAAACTTGACACCGCCATTAAAGAAAGTTCCCGAAAAATTTTACCGCCATGTTGGCATTAGCAGAGGACACGTTGTTGTCATTAAGAAGACTCATAAGTGCGGAGAGTTGTTCATTTGACAAAGAGACAGGGAGTTGCTAGCTCACATTATCGGTGATATGATTAGCATCGGTGGAAACATTATTCTTTGACGTGATTTAGCATTAAAGTTCCTTTTGACATATCCAAAGGGATAACCAACAAGATCATAACATCTATCAATAGTGTGACCGGGTTTTTTGTAGTTAGTACATTTGAGATTCATGTTTGGTCCTCTGTTGTTTGGTATTACCGACATTAAAACGAACCTTTATTAAAAGTGTTGTTGTTAAAAACTTTTTGTTATCAAAAATTTTCCACCATCGAGAGTTTTTGACAAAAAGTGTAGCATTGGGTTTAGCGAGCTATTCCAGACCAAACATGAGATTCTTCTCCGGAGACAACAAAAGCGGTTTTGACATTAGGCAAGGATCTCAGTTAAAATATTACTTGATGGGAACATAGGAGTCATGAGACCCATAAAATTGCATTAATTTGATTAGGCGATTGTGTTTTCAAAATGTTTTGCGACCTCACAAGTGCAGGAGGCAAACTAATCATACAATCAAATTGTTTCCATAAAGAGTTAAGATTGTTGTAATAATCGCAAGAGAGGACCCACTTTGACTAAGAAAGTTTATATTTTTATGTAAATTAAAATGGTCGAACCATCAACCTTATCATAAGTATCTTTAAGATCATTCCACATTTCATAAGCGGTTTAGCATAGATAGCACCAAAGAATAGTTCGGAGATGAGAGGTTAAGAATCCAGTAACCACAACGAGTTACATGTATCCCATTGATTAGCAAGACTAGGATTTGAGTCATCTCTTTGCAAGTACCATCAATAAACCACAACTTATTATGATTCCTTAAGGCAAAGGTCATGGCCATATTCCATATTTTATAATTTTCGGTTCAGTGAGTTTGATGAAAATAATAGGAGTACCATTGGTGTTATTAGGGTGTAAATACAAAGCATCACCAAAGAATAAGTGGAAGAACCACCACCAATATTATCATCACCATGACCATAATGCAAAACAATAAGACAAACAAATAACGCGATGCAGAGATAATAACTAGATAGACAAATAAAGAAATAAATAAGACTATGTAATTCTGGGGTAAACAGAGCAGTATTCATACTCGATGGATCAAGATGTTAGTCTACCCGTTTGCACCACAAAGACTTAAGTCTTGTTTGTTTGAAGAAAAAGTAGACTTAGACTTACGAGCAATATGCGTGGAAAGAACAAATCACAATTACCCTAGATTCACTTAGTCAGGGCTAATTGTGAATAGAAAAATATGATTACGGGGTAATAACCCCAAACCACCGTTTTGTTCTTTGAAGAGATGTCCCAAGTTTCTACAAAGAAACCCTAGATGGTGAATCAACAATGATTATGATCACGAAGCTCGATACCATGTACGAGTATCATCAACAATAGATTAGCAACAATACTTTATTCAAACCTAAGCCTATAGTCGGCTTAGATTAAACCACAATAGTATCCAAAGTGTTACAAGATTAGGTTAATGTCAATGAGACAATAGCGGACAAATACAAAGAAGAAACAAGATCAAGATAATGATCGAAAGAAGGAAATGTGAGACAAATGCCTTGTGCATTGTTTTAACCCTATATTAAGGACTTATTAAATAGGAGATAAAGATACATAAAGACCCTCTAACGGTATAAAAGACGTCGTGAGAAATGAGAAGAATGCTTGTGAGAAATGAACTTAGGAACTTTAAACCATTTATGCTTTGACCATGATTAATAATATCATAATGAACATAACTTGAAAGCCATTAGTAATTGATAGAATGACACGTGTTTGTCACAGATTATTACCTCAAAATTTAACAAAACAATAAAGTGGAATGATTAATTTGTAGACTAGGAACAATTCTATCTCGATATCTCGATATATATGTGTTCATGCATGTATGTCATATTTTATGGGGTTCAATACTTCAATATCCATGTAGTATGTACATATACATTTTTTTATTTTCACAAGATAAGCATGTAAGATTATACTATGGTATCTTACAATCTGTCTATTGCAAAAGTTAGATAATTAATTGTGAGTGAAGACAACTTATGTAGATATTGACACTTTCTTCTCTTGTTTATGACATAATAGTATACTAATATTTGTATTCATCTATCCAATGCTGAAAATCTCCAAAAGCATACAAAATTGTAATAAACCTTACATGTGATAACTCGTTAATTAGACATTTGATCTATTCAAATATGAGTGTCAACTAATACAAAACGTCATAACTTCACATCTTTACGCAATTGACGGCTATACGATAATACTTAAGATCAAGAACATCATACGTTATGTGATAAGCAAGACTAAGTACATTGTCAACTGCATAAAAACACAAATTTGTACTACAAAAACCAAAATGTACCATCATTGAGTTCATTTTGTTGTTTTCGTTACTGTTATCAGTTATCAACGTTTAGGAAGATTTTCTTTTGTTGCATGAAATCAACATTGCCGGTAAAAACATGCACGGTTTAACTTGACACTGTCATCTGTTTTCCAACAACACATTTGCGTCGTGTCTATCTTGCAAGTAAAAATTACCCAGTATAACAATCATCGAAAATAACAATCATCTTGTGAATTTTATTTATATTATTCTTCATATGGTGATAAAAATTAAGCAAACAGTTAAGGTGATGGGGGTCATTGGCATGGGACATCGGTACCGCATATTGACATCGGCATACACCACCCTCATGAGGAAATCGGCAAGCGGCATCGGCATCGGCATAATTTTTCGGCATATGTATGCCGACTCTTGTAGCCGTTGGGCTTTTGGATTTGACCGTTGGACTTGACACCATTGCTTTTGGATTTAATGAAATAAGTAGTTTTATTTATAAAAATAAAATAAGAAAAAAAAAAAAAAAAAACATGTCAAAATTGGCAAATAAAAAAAAGTGACATCCACTCCATTAGTTATTGAAAATTAGCATGAAAATGATGAAAGTAATATGTCACTCTCCTATTGGTTGAGAGGATGCGAATTTTGGCATACATGAGAATTTGTCATCGTCATCATCCCTTTGCACACTCAAGAATGCTATTTGGTTTACACGTTTAATGATTCGATCTGCAGCATGCTATCGGTTTGGCTAATCTGAGGCGATCGATTACCTTCACAATGACACGATCGACACGCGATCGATCATCTATGTCACTCGATCGATGAGGATTGGACCTCATTGGGGCTAGCCTAAGGGTACTAGCAATCTATCGGTTTGCTATAATCTCGCAGATCGGCATGAGTGGTGCCTCAATTTGGCATGAAGCGGCATGAGAAGAGGACATCACAATCGGCAAACTATACCGATTCTACATGGGAAAAATATAGCCGCTATGGTGCATTGAATGGGCAAAAAGAGGCGTTGGATGCATTTAAAAAATAAAATCCTTTTTTCTCCCATGATCTTCTGATGATATGTGGATCTTCAAGACTTACCATACTCGATGATTAGTGTTTTTTAATAAGTATCATGTAATTTTCTTTTAAGTATTATGTAATTTTCTTTAAGTATTAATAAAATATTATATTTTATTAAATTGTTAAAAAAAAAAAAAAAAAATATAAGTTAAGTAGTTCACTTAAAATCTATCATAAGTATGAGTTTGTTATGAGATAAGATAAAGGGATATTATTGGTAGTTGTTTAGCTAATGAAAAAACGTCTTGGCGTGGATTACTACAACGCTTATGAAGCCCAAATTCAAAAGTTAAGACTTAAGAGACAACATAAGAAAAAACAATGTGTGATTGGGGTATTTGGAGAACAAAAAAAAGAGCATGAAATTCCACACACCCAGGCGTAAATTTTATGGGTCGGTGGGTCCCAAACTACTGACAAGGCGTGCGATAACTGTGGGTCCACCTTTGTTTGTTTCATTTCACTAATTGCCTTTTTATACGGAGTATTTATTTTCTTAGTATTAATGTATTTCAAAAGTACCTCATAAATTTCTTTTAAATTGACCATGGTAACACCGACTATACCTTTTGAAATTTAGATAGCATTCCGTCGATCTTAAAATCAATGTTTTAAAATAGGTTTTTAATCGATCCAATCGAGGTTATTAGGTATTGGATCAATTCGTGTTAATCGATTTTTATTTATTATTTTTTCTAGTGGCCAACCCGATTTTTATTAAAAAAAAAAAAAAAAAAGCAGAATGTTACAAGACCCGGCAAGGTCTAACCATCCGTTTAAAAACCCGGCTTTTTACTCATTAGTAGCAAGACCTATCTCGATTGGTTGAATCACGGGTCGGCCGGATTTAAAAACATTGCTTAAAATAATCCTTATTTAATAAAAAACATAAATTTTAATAAAAAATAACTATTACTGATTTTTTTTTTCTTTTTTATAAAATGACCAGTTTACTCTTAACTAATTAGTTAACGTATTTTTAAAGTTTGTAATGTTAATTTCAATCAAAGGTAATCTGATCTTGATCAAATTTCTTTATCTATTTTAGTAATAAACAATTAAATCGAGACATTAAAAAGGGTTTTGCTTAACCACAACCTTATGGGTTGTGCTTAAGCTTTTCTTAATTGTAATCAACACTTAATTAACATAAAATATTTCATGTTTAACAATAATTTCTAAAATTATAATCATTAAATAGGTATATATATGAAAATAATAAGTTCATTAAATGATATTTTACACAAATTATAAGGATTAAACACAACCCATAGGGTTGTGATTAACAAAACTAAAAAAATGTATATTATAAATTTGGGACGGAAGAAGTAACTCTTAAGGTTATTAAGAAATGCAAAATTATTTACTTTCTAGTATATACGGAGTATATTTTGTTATTGAACACATGTTAAAATTCTATCTATACAAAATTACAAAACTTTTTATTTATTTATTTATTATTTTTAAGACTACGAGAAAAGGTATGTACGTATAAGGATGTTACAAACTAAACACAAATGATGGGTTTTCATTTTCTGTATAGTCATATACAGAATAATTTGAGGTAACACGACTATAACATAATTATTTACTTGTAATCATATTATTCGTGTGATTGATTGTTCTCAAATAAAAATATAGACAAATACATTTCGCGGATGAAATTGCAACACAAGTGCATCCTTATGAGCACTTCTCAATCTAAAACTCTACGTTTTTTAGGGTTGAAAACCATAATTTGACCATATAACAAACAATCTTACGAATGTTATTAAGTTTCTATAATATCACTTGTACCACATTTCAGTGTCGACCCTCAAAACCATTTCCATCACTATTGATACACGATGTGTCTCTTGCATTCACCATTCAAAGTTGATAAACAACAAGAATATCAACTTCAAAACCCCACAACCTTTGAAGTCATATAATTAATTATTCTCGTACCTTCAATAAGTTCAAAATTCACAATCATTATTAATGTGAGTTGGACATGACAAACACTCGATTCAATGTTAACAACTTCGTCATTCCTAAATCGAAACCTACCACATATCAAAATCGTCATCGAGCATTTCATGAATTTGATTACATCAAAAGAACCTATCAATTAAATGCATGTCGTAATACATCAAGCACAACTTCATACGCTAACTTGGAGATGGGCAAAAAAATCTTTAACTTAAACTGGTTATTAACTAACCCGAAATTGTTCCTCATAAAGACTACCACCATACAGTCTTGGGGTCTGCTTTAGACGGTGAGTCCTCAACCAGCCTTACTTTAGCCAAAACTGGTTTAAACTAATCCGAAATTTGTCTATACTGAAACTGGTTTTAGTTCAATTTAGACTGAACATGGCGAAAACTATTTCTTCAACTAATTTTTACACCATTTTCTTTCAGTTTTACTTCATTTGAAAATAAAGTAGCATTAACTAATTCCATTGGATATGCCAATTACACAAATCTCATGAGCAAGAGACACATCCGCTTAATTGCATTAGGGGTATTAACAATCCATGCCGAAAAGTATTTGGATAGCTAGTTTCATTTCGATTAACTATTACCCTGATCGAGCTCAGATAATTTTATAAAATGATGCTCGAACTCAAGGTTCAGATTCTCGTAACAAGCTCAAGCTTAATGAACTTGTTATTAAATCAAGGTCGATTAAAATTCAAGGTATGGTTGTCACACAACATTTTGGAGCAAAAGCTTGTTTGGCAAAAAAAGTGCCACGTTTTAAATTTTATGTAAACGCTAGTTTTTTCAGATGTTTTAAAACACTTATGCATTCTGCTACTGATTTCCGCTACTGCTATAATTCTTTAATTGTTTAACCAAAGACGAGTACACAACCTGAAGTCCTGAACCACAATTTTTTAGAATCTATGCGGTTGTAAAGATTAATAAAGTTGCAAATAAGAGAAGCCAAACTAAGCCCAATGTACTGGCAACTTGAACCCATTTACAAACAGCTAAGTCCAAACATTGGCCCATACTCACTTATCTTCATTTCTTGATCGTTTTCAGATTTTTTATTCAGGGTCACAAATTTACCCAAATTTAGAACCCTAATACTTTGTGTTACATGATCCCATGGCAATTGCTGTTTCTCAAGGCTTTGCTTGTAGAACTCAATTATCATTCAATCTTCCCTTTATTAACCGTGTTCACAAGGTACATATATATCATTTCACTCACATTTACCAATTGCTTTTTAATTTTATATAATTTTATTAAATTGGTTAATTTGTAGGTAAGGCAAAGCTTTACTGTTGCAGCAATAGAATCACTTGTTGAATCAGTTAGTGTCAATAATGACCATAATAGTTATCATCAGACTTCATCTGCTACAAATGTTAAAGGTAAATTTTTAACTAGAAGTAAATTGGGAATTTAGCCCAACTGTCGTTTTATGTAACCAACTATTTTTCTTTTTTTACTTTTTGATTGTAACAAACTTTTATTCCGTTAACAATGAATATACGTGAGTTCGGGTACAGGTTATACGATGACGTGTGCCACGTCATCGTGTAAGATGTTTTAGAATGTCACTTACATACATTGCTAACGGAGTAAAAGTTTGTTACATTGTAAGTTAAAAAAGAAAATTAGTTTGTTACATGTAGTGACCGTTTGATGAAAGGTAATTTATTAGTACTAAGATGTAACCGAATTGTCATTGTATGTAGCAAACAATTTTTTTTCCAACTTTTTAATGCAACCAACTTTTATTCCGTTAACAGTGTATGTAAGTGACGTCACATGCTAGTTACATGTTGTGGGCACTTACGCACATTGTTGTGGAATAAATATTTTACAATTTAAAAGTTTGTTTATAAAATGACAGTTCGGTTAAGTTTCGTTATATTTTAACGTAATTTTCCTGTCATGTTTTTGTGATAAGAGTAGGAGGCAATGACGATTGCAAGCCACATGAATGGAAAAAGTTGTGTTCTAAAGAACTTGGAATCAGGACTTCGAGGATCACAAAGCCTGCGAGAACTGTTTTGAATGTGCTTAGGAAAAAAGGTAAGTTATGTGTAATCGATAAATTATAATGCTATTAAGGCCTTTGAAATGTTTACTTAAGTGGTGCATAATTGTTTTCGTTGTAGGGTATGATGTATACCTTGTTGGAGGTTGTGTACGGGATCTTGTATTAAAGAGAACTCCTAAAGATTTTGACATCTTGACAACTGCCGAACTTAAAGAGGTTTCTTTTTCGACTCATTTTCTAATTGGTTATAGAGCATAGTATTGTGTTTGACTGTCAGAAAACACTCAACTTAGCAAATGATCACATTCCCCGCCTTCAGTATCCCTTATATCCATACTTGTGGCTATCCAACATATGTGCAAAACGATGGGAAGAATTGGGTTCTAGATCCTATTGGGGTGGCTAGTGTTTGATGTTCTTATGTTTTGGGATTTTTTGTTTACTTTCCGTTTTGGATTGTGTGGTCTTGTGATGCCCTTCTTGAGCGTATTTATGCATTGCTGTAAAAAAAGCCATAATTTGTGACATTCACAATATACTAATTACATATCACTCAAAGTTTTCACATTATGGATCAAAACTCATCAAACTAAAGCTTGACACTCTCGGCTATCTGCAGGTAATGAGAGCATTTCCTCGGTGTGAAATAGTTGGAAGGCGGTTTCCTATATGTCATGTACATGTTGATGATGCCATTGTGGAGGTATCTACTTTATTTTCGTGTAGTGGAAAGAAATCATTGCAGGTTCTCTTTATTAAGAATACGAATATATATAACTTTGTTATGGATATCTGATGTGGGCAGGTTTCAAGTTTCACCACAAATGGAAGGAAATTTGGGAGGAAGTCAAAATCTCCCATGAGAAAACCTTCTGGTTGTGATGAATGTGATTTTATTCGGTGGCAAATTGTATGCAGAGGGATTTTACAATCAATGGTGCGTACTTGTCCTAGCACTAACCACGGGTTAAAGCTCTAATAACCAATTTCTGAAAGTTTTGGATTTCTTGTAGTAATTTACCACTTCTTTTCACCTACTTTGAGAATCTTTTACTCCCATCTCTCTAAATGTCTTTTCTTTGCCAAGATGTTCTTTCTGGTCATCTTATCTATTAAATATCTGACTTTTACGACTACAAACAGCAAAAGCACATCCAAATAGTATATCCTATAAGTCTATAACCTGTTTATTACAACGTATGATCAGCTTTGTGGTTATTTAATATCACATAATCACTTTTCGAACACAGATCCGAATATCCACTGTCAGTCTGCAACCACTAGACCGGAGCTCCTTTAGTGAAGCTTGAATAATCTTTATTCATCCCTTTGAAGTCTGAAATATCTATTTATTTATACATACAGGTTGATGTTTGATCCATTTGCAAGGATTGTGTATGACTATATTGGTGGCATGGAAGACATCCAAAAGGCTAACGTGAGCATTTTTTTTTTTAATATAGATTCCAACACAAACTGTGAGCATGTTCATTGCTGCTTTTGTATTAATTCTGTTGGTTATACGTGAGAGTACGGTGCATTACCCTGCAAACACATCTTTTGTGGAAGATTGTGGTATGTTCTGTAACTTCAGTTTTAGATTTTACATGGTTTACATTAGAGGTTGAAATTTTGACCCATTTACATTTTGTGGGTCATGTTTTATCTCTAACGAGTAAACAAATAGCCTAAAATGAATCTACTCGAAAGTTGCCCAATGTAACCTCCTAAATCATTTTATACATAGAGTTATTATTACTATAGTTTTATATTTGTAATCATTTTTGACATTCTAACTCGACTTGACTTTTTTGCCCAACCCATTGCCAAACCGCCCAAATAATTGCCTCATGAACCTACTATGTACTCTGTAGTTGATATGTCTAGCATTTGATTTTCATGCAAATTATACAGCTCGGATTCTGCGTGGAGTTAGAATCGCTGCTCGATTAGGGTTCCGATTTTCGAGAGAAACTTCTCATTTTTTGAAAGAATTGTCAATTCTTTGTTAAGACTTGATAAGGTATACCTTTTGTACTAGTCATGTTTTTCAGCCTTTAGCCACATTAAAGTAGCATCCTTTATGATTGGTATAGGGCGGATACACATGGAAATGAATTATATGCTGGCATATGGATCTGCAGAAGCTTCACTAAGGTTACTATGGAAATTTGGACTCCTTGAGATTCTTCTACCCATCCAAGTATAGGCTTTCCTCTGCCTCGTTGAAAGTTACGTCACACTTTGTTAGAAATTCATTAGAGTAATATGATTTATTTGCTTGATGCAGGCATCTTACCTGGTTTCACATGGATTCCGCAGACGTGATAAGAGGTCTAACATGCTCCTGGTTCGTTTAACAACTTTTTTTTGTAACTCTTTTGGATACCTTTTAATTGCTACTTTGTAGTGTATGTTTATGAAGATCATGCTCCTGTTTTGCAGTCTTTGTTTGCTAGTTTGGATAAACTTCTAGCGCCTGATCGTCCATGCCATTCTTGCCTGTGGTAAGAGACATTTAAAATACTAATTAGTTATCATTGATATTTCTTTTTTCGGTGTTTTTTTGGTAAAGAGTGTTTAGACTCGATCCAACCATACAAAAAGCTTCTTGTTTTGGGCTGCCCAACTCACTAATATTTTAACCTGTACATTATTTGTATTTATTGGTTGTTTCTTTGGTTTTACAGGGTTAGCCTTTTAGCATTTCATGAGGCGTTGGTTGAGCAACCTCGGGATGCTTTGGTGATTGGTGCATTTAGCATAGCTGTTCATAGTGGTGGATCATTATCTGATGCAGTAGATATTGCCAGGGAGATCTCACAGCCTCATGACACAAGCTTCCATGAAATATCAGAACCTATCTATTCATATTCAAAAGATGAATTGATGGCTGAGGTTATAAGACTTGGAGCTTCTGTAAAAGATGCATTGCGGAGACTCACAGACGAGAATTTTGTTTCCCAGGCCCTGATCCAATACCCCCAAGCCCCACAATCGGATATGGTGAGAACCTAATTCCTAGACCAGACAATTATCGAAAATGAGGTGGTATTGACCCGTGTAATTATGAATGGCATTAAAGGTATAATGGCCATAATTGGTTGAATGTGCTATCAGCAGGGAGATGGAGTAAAACCGCCAAACCTCCATCAATTTGGGGCGTCTTCATCACTAACATGTCAAACTGTATTATCACACTTGAAATCTCCTAAATCGTTTTATCAAAAATATTAGATTCTTACAGAAATAATTTAAGAGTGTTACGGGTTAGCCCAGCCTAATCTTGACTACCCAACTTGCCCATTTGCTTGCTCCTATTGCCCCCTTCAATTTTTTTAGTCGTATTTGAATAGGTCTTTAAGTTATACATAATTAAAAGTTAGTTGTTTTCTCTTTCAGGTTTTCATTTCTTGGGCTCTATCTCTAAAGGTGAGCTCCATATTTGAATGTATTAGAAAGGGAAGGAATAGAAGGTTTGTACCAAAACGAGGAAGTGAAATCGACTATGATTCATTGGCATTGGGTAGATTGGATGAAGTAAGGGACATTTTTGGTAGAGTTGTTTTCGACACAGTTTACCCGACAAAGTTGGCTGAGCAATGAAGCATATCAAATTTTAGTTTTTCTTAGGTCTAATGAATTGTTGTATTTGTTTTATTCTTCCTCTTGTTAATGACTTGAGGTCAGGCTTATAATTGGAGATTATTGAGGGAGTAAATGATACCTGAAAAGCTAGCAATCTAGAAAAGAATAAAAAAATGCAGTGTATACTCAAAAATAGATGGTTTTAGTTGACCTTAGATGAAGACATGTTGTGTTAGTTAATACAGTTACGTGTAATCTCGTTTATATTTGCGAGCCAAATCGAGCTCAATGTCTTGGAAGCTCGGCCACAACCACAAGCGCTCTATTATCGAGTAAGCTTCAAGCTGAGCTCAACCTTGGCACAAGCACAAGTCAAACTCATAACAAATTGTGCTTGAATATATAACGAGCAACTTGGCTCAGTTACACCCATACTGTCGTCCCACGACTTTTGTAGCATATAAATTTCTATTCTTTAGAAGGAATGCATTTAATAGGTGATTAAATAAAGGCACAAAAAAGTAACATGTCTCAGTCATTAACCTCTGAATTGCTATTTGACTTTGGGATCAAGGAGTATTTAATTGTGCATCTCTTGTTTGTCTTGCCTCATCTGCCATTGCGGGTTCCTGTGTTTTTTTTATTAAAATCAATTACCGACTCTACTCTTACCAAATCAAATAATCAAAATCAACACTATTTTTTCGCATTACCAACCAAAATTGATATGGCAAGCAAATACATTTGCCCGCCACCACCATTTGCTCACTAATTTGCTCGCCACTTTGGAAAAGGACATGGCAAGCAAATGTTTGCTAGTGTATTATGTTTGCTTGCTACTTTTAAAATGTAAAGTTTGACATTCACCAAATCATGTATATAGCTACTTTTAAAATGTAAAGTTTGACACTCACCAAATCATGTATGTATCAAATGAATGAAACAAATCGGCACTTGAGGAGGGAGAGAGCAAATGAGAATGGAGAGCAAATAGTTTGCTTGCCAGATATCACAAATTGGGAAAGCAAATTGGAGGGAGAGCAAGAGTTTTGCTTGCTACATCCACACATATCACAAATTAGGCGAGCAAATAAGAGGAAAAGCAAAGAGTTTTGTTCACTATGTCTTATTTTGTAACCCAAAAATCAAGGGTCGCAATTTGTAAACCCGTTTCAAAATATCTATTCTCGAATTTCCCTCTTTTTATTATGTTAATTCATCATATTATTATAATGTTTTTAATTAGTGTATGCATTGAAAGAATTAATTTGGCAATCTGAACCAATTCATATCTCTAAAAAAATAAAAATTAAAAAATTAGAAAAAAAAAAAATCTAAACCAGTTTTAATATACATGTAGTTTACACATTGAAGATGTCGTAAGATTTTGTAATAAAAGCTGGTTTAGGATGCTAGTTATGTTTCTTGACATTAAGTACATTGTATTACCAAACCTATTGACAAACAATAACTTCTGATCAATCATAAAAAAATTTAGGTATAGAGGATAGACCTACTAACACATCTTATAATTTATTTTGAGTACCAATCAAGCATCAATACATTTAGAATAAAGTAAAACATCACGTGACAGTAATCCACCCAAGAGGGTGACTTCATTCTTACTTTTGAAATGATATGGAGCGTTTGCTTTAATTTAAAATGTGTCGTTTGTAAAATAAGTGTATCTTTTACTTAATGATGACACTGAGAGGTCAAAATTAATCTTATTCATTCTATTTATGTCGATTGTGTTCTTCTTGGAGTTAGCCCATTCATAAAACTTAATTAGAGGAAACGTGAGACATCATTTGCCTGTAATTTATATCGTATGATCAATATATTGTTACCAACAAATGCATAAATTCGATAAGAATTTTTATTCCATATCAACAAAACATGTAGCTTAGTCACATAGAAACGTTTTAGATTGTTTACCTGATTCCTAATAATATATAGAGTGTGTTTCACAAAAATGTGTAAGCAGTTTTATTTTAAAAATTCTAAAAATAATCATATCAAAGTCATATTAAATGAACTCTTTTTATATTTTTATAAAATATATTATTAACTTTTAATTCTTTATATTTTAGTTTTTTATAGTAGTTTCATGTTACTTCTGCTTCAAACTTGCATATCATACATAAAGGGCTTTCAATCCAATATTGTCTTGTTAAAACATAAAGCTTCAATCAAACGACTCTTACTATATCAATTACCAGCTGTTTTCCATTCTCTTCTCATAAAAGTACTTCACATACATAAAGTATGAAAGCCTCTATAGAAGTTCAAAACCATTGAAACTCGTTATAACATTTGGTGCCATTTATATACTTTTCAAGTTCAAAATGATCAATATGCAAAATATGTAAATAAGCACATTCAACCAACATTTCCATTACCATATGACAGAACTTGCAACAGATCAAAGGACTATCAATAATTTCAAACCACACTGTGAGCACAATAACACCAAATCTTGAACAAAATCTGCTACGAGAATGAT
Source organism: Chrysanthemum lavandulifolium (assembly GCA_022545495.1). Taxonomy (NCBI): domain Eukaryota; kingdom Viridiplantae; phylum Streptophyta; class Magnoliopsida; order Asterales; family Asteraceae; genus Chrysanthemum; species Chrysanthemum lavandulifolium. The sequence goes on from CM040242.1 coordinate 188,101,323, forward strand.
CGAACTACTTTAAGCGACATCCCACCATGACCACCACGCCCATGTGAGACCTCCATGCCCTGGAGCCACGCCCTGACCAATGCAGCAAGACATGACCAGCACGCCTGTGGGCTAGTGATTTAACAAGCCCGATGATGGCCTAGCTTCCCTCTGGAAGGTTCATTTTAGTTAATACCTCATGCGAATATTTAATGGCGATATATGAATATAGTTCATTTCGTAAATTCCTCTTTATTTATTTTATTATTATTATTATTATTATTTTTTTAAGTGTTTCATAACGTAGTCGTAGGTATAATAATAATGTGTAAAACAGCTCTTAAATGTTCAACGATCTTAAATGCTACTTCATAGAGTGTTGATGGATGAAAATTCCAAAAAACATAGATAAAACTACTTGATGCTTGCCAACGAGTATTAAAGATCACAACATTTATTGCTCATCACTCACGTTTTTAAATGCTCCGCATCAAACACACCCATAATAACAACAGTACCCAATCCTACCGAAGCGAGTTCATAATGAAACAAGATGATCGGAACAAACATTTTACATCTACTTATTGAACACTCAATTTTGAAAAAATGTTACTTCATCCATCTCATAATTATAGTCTACATTTCTTTTTTGGGTTATCTCAAATTAATTGTTTACTTCTAAAAATAGATAGTGAATATGAAGTTTATCATATTAACTTTACATGAAGTTATTATTATAAACTTTAAAAGAGTTATAAATTAATTAAGTAAAAGTAAAACTGTCTTTTGTTTAAAAAGTAAAAAGAAAAAAAAATAATGGCAATTATTTTAAACGAAAGGAGTTATTAATTATAGTTAATGTAAAACTGTCATTTTACAAAAGAAAAAAAAAAGAAAAAAGAGAAAATATTATTTATTTTTCTGATAAATAAATTAAAAAAAAAAAAATTATAAAATAAGCTAAAATTTATGCATTACTCATGATGACTTGATCATCTTTTTAATTTTCACTTTTATATTCGATTATTCATTAAATTCCATTATTTTTATAATATATCTCTAAATAAATACAAAAGTTTAGATGTAATCGATATCGAGATTAGTAAAAAGAAAGTAAAAAATAATAATAATAATAATAACGACCGTGCATGAATTTTTGACCTAAATTTCTCTTAAAAGAATATCAATAAAACATATTTTTTACCACTAACGGATAATAAGAAGAAAAAAAATTGGAAACAATTTGAAATACAAAATCAGAATCATACTCAGTCTCTACTACATTTTGACACAGTCTCTTTCTTCTCCACCACCACCACCAAAGATCCATCAACCCCCCAAAACCCCACACACACACAGAGGCAGCGCGTGCAATGGACGCTCGGCCACGCAAATGGAGCTCGGAATCACCATCCTCCCCCTCCAGCTACCACCATTCTCGCACATCTTCCGGCAGCACCACCGGCATTTCAAACATAAAACGCAACCAAAACGTAGCAGCCAAAGCCGCAGCTCAACGCTTAGCTCAAGTAATGGCATCTCAAACAACCAACGCTAACGGTGATTATGATGATGATGAAGATGAGGATGATGATCTGGATTTCGGATTTGCTCAACCGGTTGTTAGTAGAAGACCAATTGGTGGTGCTAAAGGTACAACTGCTAATGCGGCTGGTACAACTGTCCGTAGTAAGATTGCTGCTGCTGGATCTCCTTTACACGCGGTAAATTATTTTTACTTTTATTTACAGTATTTATTTAGTTTCAATTATAATGTAGGTTGTTATAAAACTACTCTTTGTTAGTTTGATAATGATTTGATCTATCTGTTTGTTTGTTTTATAAAAGCGTTTTATACATTGCGAATAGTTGGGCTATGTTTGGCAAAACTAATGAGTTTGGAGTTTGGACGAGTAGTCAAAACTTGGCCAAAACTAGGTTTGAAGTATTTGAACAATTGTGTTAATGTTTCTAAACATATTTCTATGGTCATATGTATGGACAATTCAATGGTCCTATTAACATGTCATACATATAATTTGGAAATTAATGGATACAAATTCCAATGTGATTACTCCCCGCCTAGGCCAATTACAAGCTACAAGGTTGTCGACCGCCCAATTAGCGCCTAGTGTCTTTTACAACCATGATAAAGTGTAAAATGATGTGAAGCTTAATGCTAAACACTTATATCGTTAGTGTTTCAAATAGGGGCGTTTAAAGGGAATTCAAAAGCTAAACACTCGTTGCCAAACAAGCATTATATTCTAAACGCTAAACACTCCAAAAAGCTTGTCGCCAAGCACAAGTGGTGGGGGAAAAAGAGGGGGGGTGGAGGGTGATGTAAAATGCTAGTTGCTTTTTGAAGACGCTGTTAAAATGGACTCACGTAGAGAGACTTAACAATCTATGATTTATGTTCTTACATACTAATAAACTTGTACTTTAAGCTGGGAATTTGAGTCGATGATTTCCACAATCACAAGCGTATTGAACTAGTCATCTTTTAAAAAGTAGGAAAACACATGATGTAATATTAAGGTTGATATTATATTAATTTCGATGAGATGCTGTAACATATTGGCAATTGGAATTTTATCCTGCCTGATGGATAAGCAATTATGGATGTATATGTTACTTGTTGGAACTTTAGTATTAGTAGTTATTTATTATATTGATTGAAGCTGAATTGTATATGTTTTGTATTGGTTAGCTAGCTAGGACACGTTCAGAGGAAGTTCAGCCACCTCGTCCAACCACATTGACTGAAAGGCCATCGAGGCCTAATAATAGCTTGCTTCGTCGTTACCGACTAGTAGAACATCTTTGAAAACCCCAAGCGGCTATTCCTCCTATTGATCCTCCACGAAGAAACAAACAGAAAAAGGTAATCGAAAGGAAAAAAGTCTAATCGTTTCGTATGCTTCTATATTACTCGAAAGCGACAACTAAGATCTGCAGTGTTTTTGAAATCAATCGAATTTAAGATTAGTTTTACATGAATTGCAGAGTCCAGATGGAAATGGGAGAAAAAACTTGAAAAATAATGGAGATGGGCGAGAGGCTTCTGCGCCGTGATGAAGTATGTATTACACTTTTCTTGTATCCTTAAGTTCTCGTTCTAAGCTGTAATATATGTCCATTTCTTGAGAGTCAGATATTAAGAATGTAAAGAAGAATGATGTTACAACTCTCAAACTATTTATAATTTTTTACTGATATTTCATGCAGCTTGATATGCTACAAGAAGAGAATGAAAATGTCCTTGATAAGGTAGGTTCAAAATATATACATTTGCCCTGTTTCCAAAGTAACAGTTCAAATGTCTAATTGGGGTACACTTGGTTTATGTTGTCATTGTTCAATCTTTTGTGCAGCTCAGGTTTGCTGAAGAAAGTTGTCAGGATGCAGAGACGAGGGTCAAGGAGCTTGAGAAACAGGTATGATCCTCCTTATAATCTGTTGTACATTGTAATTTGAAGTGTTAAAACTGTAAAGCAAGAAAACCATATAAATGCACCTTATTTCCTGACAAGTAGTGTATGATATTATCCTTAATGTGCTCATTCTCTTATAACGTGTTAGTAATGCCTCTCATATGCTTTTCCTTATGAGATTGGAGTTCCTCCAAGGCCCTGTTTGACTAAGTTTACTACTTTTTTGCTCATTTCTCTATGGTCCATCTATACTGGCTTTGACTCGATGCATTTTATAACTTTTGTGATTTTGGATTATGGTAAAACATGTCAAGTTTATATACATGTTTTTATCTTCCATATTTAATCATTAATAATCTATCATTTAGGTAGCTTCTCTTGGTGAAGGAATATCATTGGAAGCAAAATTATTGAGCAGGTTAGTTTTAGACTTTTGGTCAATAAATGTCATCTACCAAAATGCATTTATTTTCCCATCGACGTTCTATTTGAATTTCTATCAACTTCTTTCATGCCATAACTTGTGACTCTAAATTGTGTTGTAGGAAGGAAGCTGCATTACGCCAAAGAGAGGTTGCTTAAACTGTTAACTGAATTTTATTTAGTACTTTGTTATATATATTTATTTTCTTCAACTGTTGATTTGATAAGAAGACATCAATACTTATACCATGACAGGCTGCACTTAAAGAGGCGAAAAAGCTAAAGATGGAGTAAATGGAGAAGTTGTATCACTCCGCTCTGAAGTCAAGGTAAAGCTTGCCACTATTTTGCTTTTGCAAATTTTAATGTACTCATACACTTGCAATATGTAATGTGAAAATCGTCTTTTAAGTTTTATAATTAGACCCTGAAAACTTAGATTTAGTTCCAGTTTAGTTAATATTAATAGGAAATTCTGTGTGTTTTGCATTTTGTTCGGTTTGGGCATAAATGATTCGGATTGCAAAGTTCCAAGATGTCGTCCAAGTGTTTTCCAGGTCCTGTTCCCATCTGGAAGTTCACTCAGACTGACTTTTGATGTTATAATTCATTAAAATTGCTATATAAATGAAATGAGATGCACGTATTAAGTAAAAACCAGGATTTGAAGAAGGTGATATTTAAAGATGGTACTTAAAATATGGTATATAATTTATTAACAGCTTGATGTTATGTTACTGCACGAACAGTTCTTTCCTGTACTCCTTTTAAGTCTGTAGGTATACTTTAGATAAGTTGTATGTAGTACATGTTGAAAAGCATTTAAGAGACACTTTCTAGTTATAGTAAGATTTGTGCAAGTAGTATTCAAAGGACCTCTTTAATATTAGACTCCTTAGTCCCTACAACCGCAGCAAATCATAATAGAGTCATGTCAACCAACCCGGCCAGCCTGTTTCGACCCATACTAAATATGACCCATTTCAAGCCATACCTTTTTTAAGCCGACAGTGTCTTGTTTTCAGACGAAAGAGTATATGTTTAGAGTTAATCTACAGTGCTAATATATGTAGTTTAATTAGTGCTATTCATATGAATCAGAAAGCAAAAGATGAAGCTGCAGCTATTGTGGACCAACTTCAGGGAATCGAGTCTGAAGTTAAAGCTTTTCATTCCATGACACAAAGAATGGTTTTAACTCAGAGTGAGATGGTATGTTATCATGTTTATTTATGCTATTTTTTTTCAATAACAATAATATAATATATCAAAATTGCAGGAAGAAGTCGTTCTCAAGCGTTGTTGGCTTGCACGATACTGGGGTTTAGCTGTGCGTCTTGGTAATGCAACTGCTTTGTATATATTTTTTTGTCACAGAGTATCTTTTACTCCAATCTTTTTGCAATTTGTCACTTTACGTGTCTAAAGCAATTTTGAGCAAGAGTTTTAGGTAACTTGGTAGTTTCAACACATTCTTGGGTTCTTTTCTTTACCAAGCGGGTCAAATAAAGGAAAAATTGCTGAAAATGAGGACATGCCAAATGAGTCAGGCGAGATAAACACGTCAAAACTCACATAAAGTGTACTTATTAATGACAACCTCCTGTGTCACCTTAAAACATATAACTATAAATATGTTTTCTGTAAGCATATATAACACATCAATTATTTTCAAATAAATCTAAAGTAGACAAACAATGCTTGCAAATCAACCCAACCCGACCTGTTTTGACCCATTCCGAATCGAGGTTCAATCTTTATACTTCTTCCGTTTTTAAGTGTTCCATTTCTATAATCTTGGTAAATTGACACAATAATGATTGTACAATCCTAATTACATCATATTTAAGTGTCTGGTTTGAGTTATCGTCAGACCTCAAGTGTCATAGCTTATTGAACTGTTCCTATCTTTAACACATCGACAATATCTTTGTCTAATGTTTTGTTTTGTAGGTATTTGTGCTGATATTGCAGTGTCAAAGCATGAATATTGGTCATCTTTAGCACCTCTTCCCTTTGAAGTTGTGGTTTCAGCTGGGCAAAAAGCGAAGGAAGAATGTTGGGAAAAAGGCTAGTATTTGCTCATTTTTCTTTTACTTTTGAACCCACACTAAAAATCACCCATTTTGACGTGGTACCCAACTCCTATGTTTTGCCATCTGCACTTCGAGTTCTGAATGTTGAGTGGTTACATAGCAAGTGGCGGGATGGTTATTTAATAACTAGCGCATAAATCTGTCTTTTTTGCATTATTGAACAGGCAGTAACAATGTGGAAAGGAGTAATAGACTTGTGCCTGACTTGAATGATCTAACAAGTGAAGGGAATATTGAGAGTATGCTTACTGTTGAAATGGGTTTGAAGGAACTTTCATGCTTAAAGGTTTTCTACGTTTTCTGAGAATAAGAAAATCATCCTCTACGGTGATGCTGGCTTTGATTTTGATATAAGTAAATCTTTGACTATGATTCTATAGGTTGAAGATGGCATCGTGCTTGCATTTGCTCAATTGCGGCGTCTGAAACAGACAGGTTATTTTTTTATCTGTCAATATTTGTAATTCTAAAAATCTATTTATACGGATGATTTTATATTGATTCTGTTGAAGATCTAAACAATTCTTATCCTTTCTGGTATATACAGATGTTAAGTCTTCAGGCGACCCAAAGTTCATGGAAGCATTTGGTAAGTACATAATCATATATTCTTCGATAATGAATGATGGCCATCTCAATTAAAAAATAAGTTACTGTTTTGGCATCAGTAATTTGTCTGAAAATGAATTTTATTTTACATAAATGTTTTATTAAATATAGATATATTATCATTTAAACTACATTGACATTCAAATGTAAATATAACTTGTAATATATGATCATATAACTTGCACAAATGGTTTAACAATATCAGTATTCAAATGCTAAAGTGAATGGTTTAACAATATCAGTATTCAAATGCTAAAGTGAATTTTGTAATATATGTTTCTTGCAGAACTGAGCCCAGAGGAATCTGAAGATGTTCTTTTCAAAGAGGTATGGTTTGACTTTTGACATTAATATTGACCTTCTCCTCTTTCTCTTTTACTACTCTATTTTATTAATAATTCTTGATGATATTACAGGCATGGTTAGCGTATTTTTGGAGTAGAGCAAAATCCTAGGTATTGAAGAGGACACTGCAAAAGCACGACTTGAGTTTTGGATAAGCGAAGTGCACATTCACCAACTTCACATGATGCTGTTGATGGTAACGTTCGTTTTACTAAATTGGGTTACTTTACATTAAAAGTTACATGAAATTGCCTTTTGATTATGTAATTGTTATTGTTGCAGTTGAACAAGGGTTGATGGAGCTAAGAAAATTGGGTATTGAGCATCGCCTCTGGGAAGCATCAAGGCAAGGAAGTTGATCCACAAGTGCGATATAAGCGCCGTGGCTCCTTGATCAGAACACGTTATTCCAGAGACTGTTTGCAGTCTTTTGACAGCAGAGTTTGATATGTATGTTATATTTTGTATCATCGACTACCACTTGTTTTGTAAATTAGAAATCTTATATTCCTGATGATATAGTAAGAAAAGAAAGAATCACGTTTTCATTTCATTACGCTGGTTTTGCAATCGGTACTTGCCAAAGCAGACCATGTTCAGTTTATTTGAAACATTTTTGTCCAAATTTTTTTATTTAGTTTATTAACCATTAGTATGCTTTATAACAATGTGTGCCATTCAATCCAATTAGCCGTTCATTTTCATCTACATCATCTTTTTGCATTATCTGTAGCCGTTAAAGGTAAAGCAGAATCTATTTTGACCAAATTCATAACTAAATGAGGCATAAATTTCAAAAGATTATCGAGATATTACTATCACATTCAGTTTCCATAACTGCTACTAATAAAACTCAATAGGGTGCTTGGAAAATCGATCACCATAAGCACTCGAATTTTCTGTCTCAGACAAGTATATATGAATGGAGTAACACCTACGGAATTGCATTTTAATTATAATGCTATCAAAATCCCACATAACAAACACACCATTAGAATCAATGGTACAAATGGAACAAACAGGAGGATAAAGAATATTTTAGTCAAACAAGAATCAAACAGAGTTAAATGTTATTAGAAGTTGATTGTAAGCGAACGAAACAAGAACTACTAGTTATCACTTCATAAAGATCTTTTTATCACAACCAATTTCCCATACTAATGAAAACTGTCAAAATTTCATTGATGTGCCTTCTTTCCTCTATTGGATGTACCTTCATGTTCAGTACCTGAAATGCATATTGATCCGTAAGCTTGATTAGTGACTAACGAGTTCATAACTTCTATACACATTTATAAAATGACCTCGTTCAATCAAATATCAACAGTAACAAAACATTGGGAACTTGTAGATGCTTTCACATGCATATGTTTTCTTTTAAGCGTAGCTTCTCATTTTGACTCGAAGGAGTCATCGAACAAACTGTTTCTGACAGTTGGAATCAGTTGGAACAACTTTACATATGACAACATAGCAATGGTTTCATAAGATGTTTTAGACTAATAACAACATTGTTGTATAAAAAATATATTAGTTTTATAATTGTTGTAGTTACAGTAGAACATATGATATGTAATCATACCTGAATCCAAGAAGGAGATTCACACACTTGCAAGAGATGCAATGAACTGATAAATTATAGGCTCAACTTTAGTATATCCCAGATCATAAGATCCCAGATCACAGAGCTTACGGAGAGTCTTTGATAGGATTTTGTATTCTACAGCCTTTCCAGCTAGCTTAATCACCATAAATGAATCCTCTTCTCTTTCTCCCAAGACGATACTCCAAACAGTGGAGCAAATCGACCAGAGTTCGGAAGCGGAGTTATAAAGTCAACAGTATTAACAAGGTACTTAGCTGACCACACAGAACACCCTTTCTTCATCTCACGAATACTAAACTCTCGGGAAGGAATATAGTCTCTACAAAGAAGAAGCAAACAGCCACGAGACTCGAACAATTTCATATCCGAATGCAAGCCTTGAGGGGTTTGTATGGTTGTTAAAATTGGATGGACATGGTCTACAATGTCTAACTTGAAGTGCATAGTCTGGTTAATATTCTCGCCATGTAGCCAATGAATGGCATCATTCCAATAAATTCCACGGCCAAATAAATAAAAACTTTGGAAGGAAACCGAGCATTACAAATACTCCAATTGCCTGTCTCTGAAGAGTAAGTTTGTATTTGGATGTAATCTTCTGTGCGTCTAGCAAGCATGACTTTGTAGTTAAGCGATTTTGTAGGATCAAAAGCCAACCTCATACTACAAGTAATATTCCCAGATGCCAAATTCGAGATAGTTGGTTGCGGAAGCATTTTAAACAGTTTCGTGGATGGATTGTATACATAACCAAAAGCAGGCTCGATCCAACCACTACACAGAAGCAAACCATTGCAAGACTGCAAGATGAAAACATTAGTGGAGCCAAGAGTGAAGGAGTTATCTAACGAAGATTTTCTGGACTGAATTCTGGAATCCAACGACAAGAAATCACATCCAAGTGAAGAGAAAATGTGGTTGACAAAGAGACCGGAAGGAAGATCAAGGTGAGGGATTTGGCTACGGCGAAGAGTGAATTTATGGGATGTGATAATTCTTAACCATTGTTTGGATACGGATTTAAAGAGTAGAACTGAGACAACAGGTAATCGAAGTAATATTTCAGTCAAGAGGTCGTCATTTGTAAGGACTACATGTGTGGATGCAGAGTTATATCCAGCCTCTGTGATGAGCTTTTTGGAAGCTCTAACATCATCACCGCTAACTAGCTCTACCCACACAGGAATTTCTGATGAAGTTCCATGTATCGTTTTCATGGAAAATATCAAACCTGGAAAATAAATGTCTAGTTGTCAGAGGTGCTTGGCTAAGCTTATAAATTGGGCTAATGCTTACGTTATATAAGCATTAAGCAGCTTATGACGTATATAACGTAAGCTCGTGAACCCTCTGAGTATTTGGATTAGGTTATGTTTAATAAGCTATTAAGTTGGTATGCTTAAGTGTTTGGTTTAGCTTATGTTGATAAAAAAAGACCTAATTAAAAAGATTTTTTTTTTTGCTTAAGTTTAATTGATGGTAAAATTGTAATTTGTAACTGGCATATAATATAAGCCCAACGCCTCTCAAAAAGTCACAATTAGGGTTTATCAAAGTACCCTATATAAGTCCAACCTCTTTTAACGGGGCATATTTGTTTAAGCTCATACGTGAGCTTGTTAGCTTATTTGATTTCGGCTTATATAAAATAAGCTCCAACTTTCTGGCTTATTTGACACATGTAAGCTAATAAGCTCGTAACCCGTCATATCATAAACACACTTAGTATATCCGATTACCAAAGAGATATATTGAGCGAGACTCATTCCCCAAACATACCCTAAAACATGTATAAGTAAAATTATTAGGGTTATTAAAATCAGGATTCAGCATCACACTCGTATTATCAACTGTTGCTAAATGCTAATAGCATATTATATAATTATATATATTTCATGCGAATAAACGAAATGATACGTGTATTAGTTAAAAAGAAAAGAAAAAAAAAGTAACTCACTACGGCTTCCTAGCCCTAGATCAACAGATGGCGTCGACACTGGTTGTTTTACGTTTTTATTTTGCTTTACTCCCGTGTTTGGGGTGTGATTTTTTTTTTTAATTCACTGTACTACTTTTATTCTGTATATTTATTACGTATTAGCAAATTGTGTAAATAGATAGAGTGAGTATTATCACAATTTACTTGATAAAGGTAAATGTTTTAAAAGTATCATATTTGATACTATTTGATTTTAATAATTGTGAGCAGATTTTTATTTTTTTTTTTTTTTTTTTTTTTTTATTTTTTTTTTAGTTTTTTTTAAATTCATCGTTTTTTTTTTTTTTTTTATTTTTGCGAAATTTTTGAGCGTTTTCTTTTTAAACATAAGTTTTTTTAGGCGAAAATGTCATAATCTTCTAAAAGAATGACTTTGAAAGAAAAGTCTGTAACAAAAAAATTATTATATAATCGAATGATAATAAATGTAATCACCTTTAAAATATTTTTTTCTTAAAGGGAAATTTATTAAGAAATATAGCCAAAAAGGCAAGAAACAAAAATAAGCACAAAGCAAAAAGTACATTGACACATCCCTAATAAGCTATTGGTAGAGGCTTAGAAGCAAAAGGCCATGGACGGATCCCGAGCTTGGGATACAAACTACAAATTACAGATCTTAATACATAGATACAACTTAACAAAGTACAAAAGAGATAGCAGATAATACATAAGAGCACAAAACAATTGAGGAAGATCAGGACCTTCTGAATCATTAGAGCAAACCGAGACCAATCAAAATGCCCTAAACCATCACAGTACACTGACCTCCAACAACTGTCTAAGAACTCTGAGTGCATCTACATAAGATGAGGCAAGTCCATACATCTAAGGCCGTGAGCAATAACATGATAGAAGCAAACTTTACCAGCAGTGCATAAAACCAGACAACAGCAGGTCAGGTCTTCATTATAAATACCAATCATCACCAAACAAGAGGAGTGCCAAAGTAGCAAGTTCAAGGGAAAATGCCTCCTTAAAAAACCTACCCAAGTAAAACCCAATGGGAAAAACCTAAAGGTAGGAAAAAGAGTGCAAACTTCCCTTAAATCTCCCCATCTGATGATAACAAGGACAACATCCATTGCATTAACACAAACCTCCAGACAATAATGGAACCCAATGGTATTGCATACTGACTTGAAGCAGATTAAACAACTCAAACCAGTAAAATGTGAATCACCACACCACCATCCACACTTCCACAGGCTAAAAAGGAAAAAAAGTCAAGCTTTCAACAGACCAAATCATCCCTTTATCTGTTAATCCATCCATCCATAAATCATTCATAAAATCCAGTTGCAGTCCTACATACCAGTACTAATAGCATTCCTCCCATTAATGATAAGGAAACTAATTTTCTTATCACTATAGAGATATATACCAAGTTTATAGCATAAGTTAAAGCTTACCATCAATATCCATTTTATCATCAAAAAGGTTTTCAACAAGATACTTATACCTCTGCATTTTATCAACAGGGAAATTCCAAATTACTAAAGCTCTAATAGTGTCAGAGGTAGCTTTCAGCTTTAATCCCATTATTCTAAGTCTCACAGAATCAACAATGCAATTAAACAACTCCTCTTCACTCCTACTAGAATCACCAAAGAGCCTAAGGTTTCTCTCCTGCCAAATGAAATAAACAGCAGCCCCTAAAACTAGCCTTTGAATGACACTCCATATAGTGTTCTTAGTAGGTTTGTTAGAAATACTAGATATGATCTCAGCCCAGATACAAGAAACATAACATAGGTTAGACATACCTTTTAATATTAATTGTCCAGTTTTGATTTTTGAAAGTTGCGGCGTCAACACCAGAATGGGGACGAAAGTTGAGGCGGATGTAGCAGCAATGTAAGTAGATGAGTTAGTTAGTATTACCTCCGTCCCATATTAATTGTGCAGTTTTTATTTTTGAAGTATTTCTTTTTCAACTTTGACCTTAAATATTTTTGTTTGTGTTATATAATATTTAACGGAAATTATACCAATGAAAATATATTTAAAAACCCCAATCTATTCATATGTTTTGTATCAAGTATTATATAACACAAATAAAAATATTTATGTCAAAGTTGAAAAAAAAAACTAAAAAAGTCAAAGTAGACAATTAATATGAGACGGAAGGAGTAGTGATTAGTTTGATATGTGTTTGTACCATGGATTTCTTCTTTTCAGGGAGCTTTATACACCTCAAAGATGTATCTTGTTGACATGGAATTGATATGGTATTTCAAGTTTAGCTATTTGAAATTTCTTGAGTGATCAAATAAACTAGCAGGGTATCTGTGTGTTGCGGCGTGGTACCATGTGATAACTAAGGAGAAATAGATTCCGATGAGGCTTGTTCACGGTTGTGTCGGTTTCAACGGGTCTTCTCTGATTCGTTTTGGATGGCTTTTATTGGCTAGTCGAACCTGGGTAGAGAACACAGGTTCTGGTTGAACCCGTTGGTTCGATCGATTTTCAAAACTATGTGTACCATCGACTTGTTATCTGTATGAAGCTTTGTGTATTATTAATTTATACAATGTGTATACTCTTTAGGCTCTTGTTTACTTCTCCGCCGATAGAATTTCATAAACATTTTCATAAACCATCATAAACATTCATAAACCTTTCCAACAACCCCGTCCTTCACCAAAGAACCAAACACATTGATATCAAATATCATTTCATCGGGGATCACATAATGAAAGGAGACATAGAGCTTCATTTCATCCCATCGAATATCAACTTGCGATATCTTCACCAAACCCTTAGATGAACCTATTTTTAGGAGACGAAAATTTGAATTGGGAATGCTAGACATTAAAAGTCGTGACGAAAACCAATCCCAATCTCGTAAGTTTTCTCGAAATGATTCATCCTCCCCAACAAAACCCCAAACAATCCTCTCACCGAATGAGTAAGACTCATTCAAGGACCCTAGATATTGAGCATTGAATGAGTAACTAAATGCACCAAGTATTAGTTACTTAAATGTCCTAGGTTGGTAAACACACCAATTTAATATAGAATATATGTCTCTATCTTCTTGTCGGGGTCCTCAAACTTACCTCATCTCACTTGGCATTAAATGCCTCCTCTCACATAAAATATCTTGTGGATATTTTATTACTGCAGAATGCACTTTTACCGCAACCGCAACTGTTCCTTGAAAACTGGGATTTTCTTGTGGGTAGTGGAGTGGTGGCATTAAATGAGGAGATTCAAAACGTTTAAAAAGTGACTCTACAAATTATCTTTTATACAAGATATACCCTCTCACCACTCTATAAATACCCTTCTAAAACTCATAAACACACACAAATTAATTTCAAGCAAAACTCACAAAATACTTTTTCAAACCCGTAAATCTTTGTGTACTTTGATCCTCAAAACAAGTTTTCACTAAAATCTTCTCTGTAAACATTTACAAAAGATTTTCACTTCAAACTTAAGAGATTCAAACTCTTTGATTGTTCTTGTCAAGATATTTTTTTTTTCAAAACCCTAAAACTTTTAATGGAAATGGCAAGAACACAATCTCTTCAGTTTGCACCATAGTGGGTAGGGGATCTCAGTAAAGTTGAATTTAAAACAAACAATGTTATAGGCAATTTTGAATACCCCATAAATGTCCCAGCCTATAAGGACATAATGAAGTTTTTATTCAAGCGCCCACCGAAAAAGGCCTTTACTCGATCCCCATCAATTACATGCCAAAACCTCCTCGGGAGTTTTGGACTACAGCGATGGCCTATGACCCGACACCTCGACTAATGAGACCGACCCACGACCACTCGGGAGTATCTCATTAAATCGGTCTTTTAAATGGGGAACATACTTAACGATGAATGGGGTCAATGTCGACATTGGGAGATCATTTACAGTGATCTCGTAACTGCTATCGAGCAAAACTAGGCGAAATACGTTTCGCACCTAGGTTTGTCTCATGTGCTTTTCAAGTGTTCTTGGGTTGCAATTACCTCGTGAATTTAAATACACTACTTTACATGGTGTCTTGAGTCAATCAAATTTTCAAAAGGACTCATCCCAAGTCATTGATATTGAATTGACGGCCCATATGGTTGTCAGAACAACCAAAGGGACTCGATGTCTCCAAACCCGCTCTAAAAGAGAATGGGAAGTCTCGGTGGGACTAAGACCAAATCCAAGTCTCAAGGTCCCGAGGCTTCAGAGCACAACCTAAAAGACAAAAGAAGCCCAGACCGATCGCCACCCATCTGGTGACCAAACAACATCCACCCCGTGACAACGAAGGACACCGATACATCACAATCGGTGCCTTGGTCCCAACTAATACTCCCCAAGATACGTAGGAAACATACAACCTACTGGTAAGGGAGTGCTTCCACACGCCAAGGATGACATTCGCAAATCACGGCTTTTGTCGAGGGCCAACCGATTGATCCCAAAGACTCGTAGGAATCGAACAACCCACCGATAGGGATCTCACCGCCGCTTTTAAGGATAGCAGGAAACACCCATCGCTGTCAAGGAGCAACGGGACAAAGACTCGAGGATTAACACCACCTACCGAGCATGGAACCCATCACCACCACCGGTTTATCGACGAATCCGAGGTTAATGAAATACTTTTCTATGATGAAGATCGTCGAAAGTGAAGATGAAATTCTATCGGCAGGAGAAGAAGTGGGCCGATATTCAAACCGAACAAGAACATCACCGATCCACAAGAGCCTAAAGAGTCACCTTTCCGGCTCAAGATAATGACTCGACTCTTCTTCTTCATCATGTCTGAAGAATTCGAAAGTTTGATAATACTCTTCCAACGGCTGAGCAGGCAACTAGTTATGTGGATCACCAAAGCTTCAAGGAAGCTATATTCGGGTTCTTGAAACGTTATGGAACAACACCTGAAGCCGCCGCCGCCTACGCCGACCGAAATTTGAAGTTATTGTTGCCCATACAAACGCCGATGAGCACTGGGGACTTCATGTATGATAATCTTGAAAGGCTTGATGACAACCTGAAGAAATTTCTCATCAATCTTCAGGAGTCTCACACCAAGCTGGATGAAATTAAAGAAACTGTCAAAGAAGACCCAACACTTAACACTAAAGTGCTGGAGGCTACCGAGGCTTACATGAAGAATTCCTCCAGCCTCACTGAACTAATAGGCATGCTCAAATCTGCCAATATTCAGGGTATTCAGTATTCTGTTCAGTCTCTTCAGACTACACTGGGTTCTTTGGATACTCAAGTGACTACCTTGGCCAAGGCATCATCTTCTATGGCTTGGAATCTTGGGCCAAGAATGACTGCGTTGGAACTTTCTCAGGCTAATCTGGCAGATAAAGTCACTGGTCTTCAAAAGGATACAACTGACATTAAGGCTATGGTCACGAAGATCTACCAAGCCTTCAAAGGTCAAGCAACACCAACTCCCCCGGTGTCAAGCAACTCTTGCTCACCGACGTTGCAACAACAGTTGGGAGAAGACCACCAAGAGACTCCCTTTCACACTCGAGGGGAGCTAGCTCAACCAGTTCAAAGAACACCCATCTCATCAATCCCACCAACAACAACAACACCGACAATGACAACAACAACACCTATCATGACAACACCACCACCCTTGGTAGCAACATCATTCTCGTGCCAAATAAAGAAAGGTCATTATGCAAACTCCCGAGCCCGAGAAGATTCCCTATATGATCGGCAACACTCAAGACACCACACCACAACGACTTCGCCTATCTTGCTAAGAAAGAAAGGAGAAAGAAACAAGTGAAGAAGAAAGGCAGAGAAAGAAGACCGGTACAAGTTGTTGTTGAGGAAGTCGAAAATATTGGCATTGATCCTAAGAAGCTTCAAAAGGGTCGGTCAGACGAAGTTCAAGGATGCTCAGTCGCTAAAATGAAAAGAAATTGGAAGAAAAGAACAGAAAGCTGCAGCCCATCGTGCGTAAAAGGATTGACCACTACAACCGGACCATGACAAGTGAAGGTCGCCGAGAAAATCATCGACGTAAAATTATCCCCAATCCAAACCACGGCAATGAATGTCTCTGTGGGGGATGATAAAGACACTTTGAAGTTCATGATCCCTTAACGCTCACCGACTTTGGGATTACCGAACTAGATGAACTTGGTCCAATCATTGAAAAGAAGCGAATGCGTTGGACAAGGAGCCGATGAAATCCACGAGCAAAAGGTATGAAGACTAAGGAAGCACCAAGACTGACTTGGAATTCACCACTCTTACAAGATCGCTGGATCTCAACCTCAATCATCACATGGCAAACGAAGAGGATTGAGCACGAGCCCAATTTAAAGTGCCCGGTCTAGAATGCGATAAGGAGTTACACGAAGGTGTAAAGTTTGTTAATTGTCTTTGCATAGAAAAGCCCGAAGAGGACTTTTCTACATTGATGTCTATGGAAACCCAACATTCCATAGGTGGAGTGACATTGATCAGCGGTGTGGCTACAATGTCGAGCTACATACCGTGGCCTCTCGGATCCAAACCCCAACAAACATCGGGTTACGCAATGACTTGAATGCTAAGATAAGAGAGCACCCCGACAAAGAAACACTCCTAAAAAGAAACCTAAGCTTGAAGCACTGGGGATCCATCTTGAATGACATTTCGATTTATCTTTTGTACTAGTGATAGGAACTATGTAATTGATCAATAAACGATGTATGTTTTGTTAAAATTTTCGGTGTTCCTCATTATGTTCATTAGTACATTCGAGTAAGAAGAAGCCAATTGCTCACTTACATCGATCAAACACGAGGCTATTTGTATATCCAAATAGGGGAGACCACGGTTCAAGAATACCCAAACCCTTATATCAAGGATTTGAATGAAAATACCCAAGGGTGTGTTTGGTAGAGAAAAGAATTTAGAAATGGAAATTGGACTTATTTCCATTGTTTGGTAGTGAGAATTAAAAAGTGGAGAATTTAGTAAAGAAATAGAGAAATCGAGAGAATTGAGAGAGTCTGATTTGGTAATTCCATTTCCATTATTTTCATGGAGAAATGGAGAAATGGATTATTATTTTTTTTTTTGCAAAAATGTTTTTTTTTTTTTTTTCAACTATAATTTTGTTAAATAATGTGTTTTGTTTTAAATAAATTATTAAAAATATTTTTGAAAAAATTATTTAAAAAAATAAGTTTTTTAAATAAATATATTTTCAAAAATATATTTTTTTTTAAAGTTTTTTTTTTTTTTTTTTTTTTTTAAATACATTTTAAAAATAATTTAAAAAATTAATTTTTCTTAAATATATATTGTTTTAAAGAGTAAATTACACCGCTCGTCTGTGTGTTTCGTTGTGCAGAGTTCGTCCTTTGACCAAAAAAACAGACCGTCCATCTTTAAGTGGCAAACGTTATGCGCCATTAGTCCCTCCTCTAACGGAGCCCACTAACGGTCGTTAAGTCTTGTTAACACGAGGGTATAATCGCTATTTCAACACCATAGCGACGAACGGTGCAAGGACGAACGATGTAGTTACACTTTTGTCCGTTTTAACGTTTCGTCCGCTTTCTTACGTTTTGTCCGCTTTCTTACTTTTAACTCCGTTTTTACGCTGCTCGCTTTCTTACGTTTATACGTTTTCGCATTTTCTTACGTTTTCGCCAATTTTTATATTTTCATCCGTTTTTTGCGCTTTACCCGCTTTTTACGTTTCGTCCGCTTTCTTACGTTTTCATCCGCTTTTATCCGCTTTTCATCCGTTTTATAAGTTTTGTCGGTTTAACACGTTTCTTAGTTTTTCTTATGTTTACTCGCTTTTTTACATTTTCTCTTTTTACGCTTTCATCCATTTTCTTACTTTTTCGTCCATTTTCTTACGTTTTTGTTTGTTTTCTTACGATTTACTCTGCGCACGTTTCGTCGGTTTTTTACATTTCGTTCATTTTCACGCCGCTCATTTTTACTTTTCGTCCGTTTACTTACGTTTAAATACGCTTTTTTACGATTTTGTCATTTTCTTATGTTTTCTTACGTTTTACTCTGTTTTTACGTTTTCATCGGTTTTACGTTTTCGTCCGTTTCTTACGCCGTCCGTTTTCACGCTTACTTTTAACTCCGTTTTTACGCCGTCCGCTTACGTTTATTTCACGTTTCGTTTGTTTTCTTACGCCGTCCATTTTTACGTTTTCATCCGTTTTTACGTTTATCCGTTTTATTACGCCGTCGCTTTTTACGTTTCGTCCGTTTTCTTACGTTTTAAATACATTTCTTACGTTTTACTCTGTTTTACGTTTTCATCGGTTTTAACGTTTTGTCCGTAACGAAGAAAACGTAAAAATGCACGTTTTAAACGTAAAAAGCGAACGCTTTAAACGAAAAGCGACGCTTTAAAACGTAAAACACGACGTTTTAAAACGTAAAAATGTATTAAAACGTAATAAAACGGACGAAAACGTAAAAAATGCATTTAAAAGAATAAAACGGACGAAAACGCATAAAACAAACGAAACGTAAAAAGCGATGAAAGAAACGAAGAAAAAGGAAGAAAAAGGAAGAAAGATAAAAAATGTATTAAAACGTAAAAACAGACGAAAACGTAATAAAACGGATGAAAACGTAAAAACGGATTAAAACGTAAAAAAAAGAAAGCGTAAAAAGGATGAAAACATAAAAATGGACGAAAACGTAAGAAAACAGACGAAACGTAAATAACGTAAGAAAACGGACGAAACGTAAAAACGAAGTTAAAAGTAAAACGTGAGAAAACGGACGAAACGTAAAACCGTGAAAACGTAAAAAGCACAGTAAAATGTAAGAAAGCAGACGAACACGGATGAAACATAAAAAATGTAAAAAACCGACGAAAACGTAAAAAACAGAGTAAATCGAAGAAAACCGACAAAAGCGTAAGAAAATGACGAAAACGTAAGAAAATGGATGAAAGCGTAAAAAGACGAAACGTAAAAAAGCAGTAGAACACGTAAGAAAAGCCAAGAAAACGATTAAAGCGACGAAAACGTGTTAAAACGACAAAAACGATAAAAGCGGACGGCGGACAATGGACAAAAACGTAAATAAACGTAAAGAAAACGGTGTAGTTTACTCTAAATTTTATTCTGTAAATCTTTGTTATCCTTTTCCTCAGAAAAGAAAATAATTTTTATTTTGATTTGTGCCGTATCACTTTCAACATTCACGAAAACACTTTGATAGTATGGTTGAAAACTTGAAATTGTTAGATTATAGGTTTGGGCCTTAGTCTATAATCTAACAAAATTAGTTCATACAATTAGTTCATATTTTGTAACCATCAAGTGGAATAAATAATACAAAAGGGTTAAAATTTCTCTTTTCTGGCCATTTAGGCAATTGGAACCGAGGAGTAAAGGGTCGTTGCTTAGATCGACAAGATCAAAATCCATGGGAGCCTTTTGAAACTACAACAGGAGGTTCAACCTCCATCTTCAGACAGTTAAACTCTAGTGCTAATATTGGTTTAGAAAGCATCGCCGATATACTCATTTCTCTTTTCTCTATAGATTCATTCAATTCCACATTTTGCGATTCAGATGTATTATTCTGATCTAAACGCCTTAAAACTTTTGCTGTTGACGTAGGCTTCACCCTGCTCAATAAACTGGTAACATTAAACATTTAAACCACTAGCGACAAGTACTTGTACACGTAAGTGAATATAGTACACACCTGCACTCAATCTGGCAAGAGTACTTGAGAAGCTGAGGTTTATGCTTTGTATGGCCACTACAATATCATAACAATAAAATGTATAAGCTGTTTTCAGTTTTCATACAAACCATGTTGATTGAAATTACAAAACAATCAAAACTGACAATTTTACCTAAAGCTTGGAAGTGACATCTTAATGCTTGGGCCAAAAGACATCCACTTCAATGGATTTGTCTTCAAAACTGTAACATTAGCATATTCCTATCTATTCATACAAAAAGAGCTACAAACTTCTACTTCGTAGTAAAAACAATGAATTTCATTTGATTATCACTTTAACAAAGATACTGCTAAGATCAATATTAGATGACCTACGTTAAAACTTATAAGTTTATCCGTATCAGATAAGGGACTTGGTTAGCGTTGAGGGTTGTACCTACTACCTTTTAAAGACATTTCCCATCAAAATTTTAACTTAAGAAGTTATCAATCCACATACCAGGAGAAGTGAGTCTGATATCGTAGAGATTGGTTGCCACAGGACCATCGATTTCAGCTACATGAATCTCCATGTCATTTCTCTGTGGTCTCTTTGGTACGGCTTTTACACTCTGCATAAACAAAAACAACCATGTCAAACAAACTACCATGATGGTGTTAGCAATATGGCACTATACAAAAAGGTTTTTGTATTTATATTTCGGCGATGAAAAATGAGTATAAACTAAGGATTTGATAGTTCACCTTGTAAATCTCCCAACTTGACTAGGAAGCCCAAATTCCTGATAGAAGATAATATAAAATAAGGTTGGAATTTTGAACACCATAGTCCCTAAAGAACAATACTATAAGAAAATCGCCTTTCTTTAAATTTTAATCCTGGTGTTTAAGTACCTTTCTTCCATGCCAACACGCCTCATCACTGCTCACATAAACTCGTGATGCCCATCTTTAAGTAAACGCACGACTAACAAATTAGAATAACACTAAAACATTATAGCTCAAAGATCTCTAAGCTTCTAATAATAAACAAGTTGGTATTTTCACCCCAAGATGCAAAAAGTACATACATGATTAAAAGTAATAAAATTCATAAGTGCATGAACCTTGTGATTAGTAAATCTATCAGTTAAAAGTATGCGACGATTAAGTATAAGCATAGGCCAAAAACTTACGCGATGAGACGAGGCGGATTCCAGACAATCCTGCGATCACCACAAGCTAAATAAAACATAGTCAACTAAAAATATCTCCCTTAATCTATACTTAAATCAACGTCTACTTGTGATTAAACAATGCAATCATAGGTACCCAAATCTTCAATCCAACGTGGTTATTACATTAGCCATAGATTAACTACTTAATAATACAGTGGGAATAATTTAATAGTGCTAGTTCAAAGAGGAGATTAACCTCATCAAATGTTCCAAAGGGGCTCTCATTGTAGTTTGCAAGAAAGAAGCCTCCTAAAGTGTACCTATAGTATGTGATTTAATGTTATTATAGATAAACCATTTACAAAAACAGAACAAAGTTTTAACTGCAATTATAAATAATAAGTACCCAAAAGCTTCAACTAATTTGAACTCTTTAGGTATAATGGCCCTAGCAATTTCTGCTTTCACAAGATGAAACTGGTATAGTGCCCTGAAAATGAAGTAAAAACAGAAATTTGTATTTCAAAATGTCAAATTAACTCATAAAAATAGTAGGATATGACTTGCCTGCCTTTAAAAATCCAAGGAGGTTTACCATATCCTGAACTACATTTAGTTTCCTCGACGTCCATAACTTTCTGGTTTTAACGGGCAATTAGTACCCCAGTCAGGAAATCTGTAAAAAACAAATTTTACTATTTACTATACTTTAAGTACAAAATTTTAGGAAGTGTTTGGGATTGTGTTTGCAAAACTGATAATCACTTTTGTTTTTTGTTTTTTTCTAATGTTAATCACGTTCAAAATGCAATCCCAAACACCCTCTTGGCAATACCTCAATTTAGCCCGAAAACTATTTGAGGGTGCGTGTACTTGCTAGCCCCTTTTGATCAGTGTCAAGAAAATGTCTTATGAACAATTTTGAAAGCAAAGTAAGTAATAAGTAGACAAGAAAATGTAAGTAATAAGTGATCAAAGTAAGTGATCAGTGTCATCACTTATAGAAAAGTAAGTAATAAGTAGACAAGAAAATGTCTTATGAACAATTTTGAAAGCAAACAACTTACTATCACCTATGTTAAGTTCTCTTCAGCAAAACAACAAGACAAAAGATAAGAACATAAACAGAATAAGCAACTGCAAGTAATATGATAAAGTAGTAAATGAAAAGTTATAAACTGTAGTTAACAAAGTAAGATATAGTAGATGGTTTTGTTTATTTACCTAAGAAGATTGTTACTTTGACAAGATGTAACACATGGTAAAACCAAAAGTAAATAGGAAGAAAACCAGAGGAGAAAAAGGTTAAAAAGTGAAATATGAGTTTTGTTAAGGATGAGGAGGAGCCTAGAAGAAGAGGGTGAGGCCAAGCAAAGGCTATTTATGTAATTTATGCAGTGTCATGCTAATAAGATCTTAATGTGATGACGTACCAAATGGATGTTCTTTTTCAAGAGACTCCATGTGCTCTTAATAAATTGCACCTCAAACCCATAAGAACTATGTTGAAGGCCTTAGGCTAAAATTTAAAACGACACCCTTAAAAATGAATGTTTAAAACGACATAAACATGAAGAACATGAACAGCATCATACAAGACTTGTGATCACAACTTAAGACTTATGAATCATACAAAATTTAGTTATAATAAATATATATGATATGTCAAAAGCTGTATTTTTTTAGTATAAGTTTTGCATGGACTATACCTGAAAGAAAGAAACTTGGGAATTTTTGTAAATTGATGTACAGTGGTTAGTTAGACATAGGAAATTGGTCTTTGTTTTTATATAAATTAAGAAAATGAAAGAAGGTGAGGAAAGAATTGGTTGATGTGAAAATGTGGTTCTAGTTCAATGTTGGGATTATCATATCCAGCCTCTTTATGACCTTATCCATATATCCTTCCTTTTATACCCTTGAAAATTTTGCATACTCAAACTTATTATAGGAAACCATTTCTTTGACAACTGACAGACTAAAAGCGGGTCGGGCAGATTAGATTATACTTCTGTTTTAAGACCAGATGTGGTAAACGGCGTATTTGACAAGACGCTTACTAAATAAACCACATACGGTAAACGCATGATTAAATCAAGACGGTAAGTACCACGTTATCTGAATCGCTTTTAAAAGACCCAAACCATGAAATAAATTTCGAACGTAACGCATTTATACTTAAAAATTAAATAAATTTTTTATAAAAATAATCTAATGTTCGAAAAACACGTCTTCATTATACTCATTTAATATCTAAATGGGCAATACATGCCCATTTCAAAAAAGGAGTCTTAAATGTGCAAAATCTTTTAAAAGTCATTCATTTAAATTATTTTTTCGATTTTGACACAAATCACAATTCTATTTAAGACCATAAGCTATCTTATTTTTAATCTGGTTTCTGGCTACTAAGTTCATTAGCACTCAGTAAATCAAATTTAACCTCTTCCATATGTAAGTTTAGTGAGATCTATCAACATTTTCCAATTATAATTTTCACTTCACAAGAGAATCATACATACATGGAAGTGGTAAAATGTAGGTGGTATCTTCGTATCATTAGAATTTATCTTACTTTTACATTTAACCTGTTTGGATCACTTCACCATATTCGCGACAACATTCGCCTGATTTGAAATGATCAAATATGTTGTTGCCATGTCTAATAACAACTTTACATCGTGTGACAATCAACACATGTTTCTCAGATTTATAGAAATTTATTTGCAAACACAAATGAATTATGATAAAATCAAATATGCATATCGTTTGCTTGGTTGAAAAAACCATACATGATTGCAAGTGTTTTATTATTATCAACTGGAACCAAATGAATCTACCTAGGCACATTGAGCGAATTATTAATTCTACATATCTTCGCCTTTGCGAGTACCAGAATCTACCAAACCTTGATATGTGATGGCACCAACATCCATTGGCGCCAGTTCTGTTGCACTAGTTTGCTCGAAACAATAACAAGGAACCTGCAATTTTGCATCTGCAAGAGCTGCACCTACTTCGAATGTCATCACATGTGCTTCCCTTCCTGCATCCCCACAAACAATCATTATTACTTCACAACCTAAGACTAAGAGGGTGTTTGGGATTGCTTACGAAAACGGTTTATGTTGTTATATTAACTTCTCTAAGCTTTTTTTAATAAGCAGGTAAGCATTTCAAACTGATAACTGAAAGCAACTTCTTTTACACGCAAGTAATTACAAAATCCATTTTAAGCTGCCGAAAATATGGTTATTGTATCAATCGCAGTGAAAAGATACACAACTTTAATAAGCAATTCCAAACACCTCTAACTATTTGAAAGCAAAAATACAGAAGAAAACAATTAGATTAAGAATAACACAACTATGTACGCAGTTCAGTTGATCAATGTGACCAAACAAATGTTGCTCTATATATTTTTCTGTGAAGGTGTTTGGGAGTGCTTATTTAAGTATGTAACTTGATTTTAATATTTTGTATGGAATACTTTATAATAAGATGCTTATGTTGTTAAGCAAATAGAGTGAGACTTTGAAGGGTGTTTGGGTTAGCTTATCTAAGAGAGTATATGCTTATGCTCTTTTAACAAGAGCTTCCACAATGGCTTAAGCAATAAAACCATAATTTGTTCAGATATTCGGAACAACTTATTTCGTTTTTGGTAATGCAATAAGCGTATGTGCTACTTAAATAAGGTTACCGAAACACCCTAGATACACCAACTACTTATCTCGGGTCGATTCAAAATCCATTTTAAGTCGTTAAGAATTCAAAGTCCCCCTTCATATGTTACCGACCCTAACCTTTTCCGCCCAAAATATACATTCAACAATCACAAACAAAATTGAAAAAACAAGTAAGTCACCTGTATAAAACGCCCAATGCACCGGCCGCTTGGTAACAACTTCCTCATAATAATAAACTCAGCAATCTCCCAAACATTACACAAAAAACCATCAACTTTGTGCTGACCAACATAACTCATCCGATCAAGCCAATCAGGCTTCAAAATCCCACCCTCTTTTTTATTTTTGTAAAATCGAAACCTCCTTGTGTGCTGCAAAACATGCACCATCGAACCAACCGTATAATAAAAGAAGTACCATTGTTCCATTCAAGGTTATATAAAACACTTCCATGCTGACGTTGGATAATGTTGAAGCTATGGCCATTGGTCCAGTCATACCATAAATCTACTAACTCGATAATGCCGTACTTATTGTTCATTACTATGATCGAGTGGAACTGGTCTGGCCATTGTGCTGGCTTAGGATCTTGTGGATGTGGAGGTTCAGCGATGACGGAATATAGTCCAAAGACTAAGAAACTTATGATGGCAATAAAGAGTATCAAAATTGTTAAGTCAGACTTGGAGGATGACGTTGCTGTGGTCGTTGAAGTCGACCTAGATTTAGGTTCTTGATAATTCATGCGATTATCACCGGTCGATGAAGTCGACCTAGATTTAGGTTCTTGATAATTCATGCGATTATCACCGGTCGATGAAGTCGACTAGATTTAGGTTCTTGATAACTCATGCGATTATCACGAACCCCGACATGAGGATAGCTCTTATGAGGATCATACAATTTTTCTATCAAACTCTTTTTATTGAGTATGAATCTGCAGATGTTATTTTCTCGTTTGTGTTTATATATGAAAGAAGTTCAAGATTATGATTAAATCTGTTTAAATTTCAAGATTATGCTAAGTTTTAAATTTTGAAAATACTTGTGTTTATCGAAATAAGCATATCGAATATATTGAAACTATTTTAATATTTTAACATCTATCAATTAGATATTAGTTAACATCTTATATCATCTTTATCTTATAATTATCCATATAAAAACTTTTCTGTTTATTTTACTTTTTACTAGCTGGATTTGCATATGTTATCAATCAAGTTTGACAAATTGCAATATATATGTTTTTATACCTAGCTTGACCCATTATCAATCACTAAATACATATGGAACTGGCCTGTTATTAATCACTAAATACAACACGATTTGACCAGTTATCCAATCACTAAATACACCCTGAATTGACCCGTTTTGATAACAACGGTTTAGAGTTGCTATCAGTAAACATCTTATCCTATGTCTGACGTTGAGAATAAAACCTGACCAGAAACTTTGAAAGGTAGATAAGCAGTCATTGAAGATCATGTACGCAGATTGTTTTCCATTCAAAATAACCATACAAAATTGCAGGTGTTTTATTATTTTTATTCTCAAGAGGAACCTAATGAATCTACGTGCATACACTACATATCTTGGACTCTGCGAGTGCTAAAATCTACCAAACTACGGTGTGTGATGGCCCCACTAACATCATCCATTGTTGTAGTAGCATTATTAGTCTTCTCGAAACAATACCAAGGAACCTGCCATTTTGCATCCTCAAGAGCTGCTCCTACTTCAAACGTCATCACATGTGCTTCCCTTCCTGCATTCAAGCACAAAATCATCAATACTTCATAGTTCACACCTATGAGGGATTGCTTATCAAAATTGCCATCTGAGATAGATGCAGCTTCAAACAGATAATTCAAAACGGTTAATTTCACTAGTGCATAATCACATAAGGCATTTAAAGCAATCCTAAGGGGGTGTTTGGGATCAGATGTTATATAGCTTTTAAGCAATACATATGTGCTTATTTAGAAGTGCTTATTGCAATCGAAAGATACAAACAAGCGAATAAACACTTACCTTACCAATCCAAACACTCCAAAAGTTTGTTCTTGAAAACGGAACACAATAATAATAAAGTATGCAACCCCAAACACCCTCCTACTAGTCGTATCAAACAGAATGAGAAGATAAGCCTTTTTTTAATAAACTAACCAAAACACCTCTAACTATTTGGCAAAACACATAAAAACAGAGAAGAGAACTTTCAAAATGAAACACAACGATGTACATGGTTCACTCAATTTATCTATTTAACGCTTTTTCTAACAGCATATAACTACTTTGAATTGTTTGGATCCTACTTAATAAATGGATTATTGAAATAAGCTTATTTTACAGGCTTAATTACTCTAAAGCCAGCAAAACAAACACTTACACTAAAACACTGAATACTACCTATCCACTAATAAAAACGCACAAAACCAGATAACCACTCAAAAAGGAATCCTAAACACCCTCTAAAGCACCTTAAGGCTAGCCCCAATGAGGGATTCAATCCCTCTTTTCCCCGCCACGCCGCTTTTCTCTCTCCCACGACCCAGGCGATTAGGTGCCCCAAGAAGCGACCAAGTTCAATTTTTTTTTAAAAAAAAAAAAAAAAAACATTTTAACACAAAATAAAATTTCATTAATAATTAAAACGTTACATAATAATTCAAATAAAATTAAACCATTACGAAACTTATTAAAACATTACAACACTTATTCAAAATCTAGGTTGTGGCGTGCCTTGATCGCCTCTTTGAGTTTCGCATTGTTTGGCGCTCTATCATGGGCAAAGATGGGTCGACATGCAATAGAACATGAGATCTGATCATATTTCTTTTGAGCCTCTAATTCAACTTTTCGCTCTTCTAGTGCCAATTTTTGTCTTCCTTGCTTCTCTTTGTTCTTTGTAGCTCCAACTCGATTTGCCGTTGTTCTAGCTCTTCTTCAAACCATAGTGCAGGTCCGCGACTCCTTCTTCCGCCTCGAATGCCACGGACTTGATCTTGCCCCACTTCTAAGAACACCTTCCATAATCCTATCTTCAAGACTCAAAGATTTCTTTTATTCTTCTTTGCGGCATCACGACCGGTTGGTCTATTAGGCACAAACGAAGGCACATCCGAAAGTGCACATCCGAGTCGGTTGAAGTCCTTGCTTTTTGTGTCCCTCATCTTGGCTTAAAAACCGCATCTCATTATCCTTCCAAGCGAATGGTCCTCAAAATCTTCCAACAATGCTCCAAAACAAACGGATGACCACACACTACTTGGTATTCATCACACGCGTGTATAAGCGGTGAGGTCATTCTCACCACTTCCGTAATTCCGACAAAGATTGTTGTAAATGGCACAAAATTGACCAACTCTAGGACGAACCCTATTTTCCACTTTGAAACGATAGAGTTGTACGTTCTTTCCGCACCAACCTCCTTCTCAAAGTAAGCAATGACTTTACGCCAAAATCCTCTAGCATTTTGGTTGTTTCGATACACTATTCTGATACATCACACAGCGTTGCCAAGGCGATCTCATCTTCTTTGGTCCAAGGCAACGAATCATTCTTGCCTTCTTCTCGACAACCTCTTCTTCGCCTTTGTAGCTCGTTTCTTTGGTTTGACCGGTGACGCCTCTTCTCGACATTCTTCTTCTTCTACGCCATCAAGGTTGACCGAATCGTGATACGATCCATGAGCCGAACCGGCACCGAACCGTGATACTCTTGGCCGGATAACCCGATCCGGTTCCAAAGATAAAAATTAGGATTGTTGTACAATTGGTCATCAAAATCAAAACCCTCAAGATTGATCTGCTTAACCAGGAGAATATTGTTGATAATTTGAATATGAAGACGTTGATGAATCCATTGTTGGACGGTACACGCATTCGTGTGACCCATACATAGATTTGCACCCATACATAGATTGGTTGCTTCGACGGGAGTAGCTTTGTTGTTGTTGTTGGTAGTGGATGTTTTGTTGCGGTGGAACAAATGGACGATTCATACTAAATGGATTGTTAGGGTGTTGTTGTGGAGCTTGTTGGGATGGATATTCGAAACCAGGGGGTTGGAAATTGATTATTGGTGAGACACCGGTTAACCGGAAATTCGGATCCGGTGTTAAAATATGCGGGACGTTTTGTGACAAACGGGATTTTCGGCCTTTGGTTGGTGGTGTTTTCTTAGACATTTTTGATAAAGAGGATTGTGAGATTTTTGATAGAGAGGATTGTGAGATTTTTGAGTTTTAGTGTGTAAAATGTTGTGAGATTTGTGATGAGATTTTAGTTGTATTTATAGGGTAAAATGTTTTTTTTTTGTTTTTTTTTGTTTTGGATTGCAACGTACACAAGATAGCTTTGGAAATGTCGATCGGCTACACGATCTAATTGGGTGAGATGGGAGGCGATCGATTGGGGTGGCAGTGAGGCGATCGACACTCACTCGATCGTCCATGTGCTCGATCGACATCGATTTCACATCATTGGGGCTAGCCTTAGATAAGCAATCACAAACACCCTCCATACTCATAATCCGTTCAAGTCATCAACAATTCGAAACCTAAATCTATGAGCTTATTACAGATAACTAGTTAGTGTTTGGATAGTACTTGCTGATCAGCAAAGAAACATTTTCACTCAAAATATATTAACCACTAAAAAAACCACACAACCACATAACCACTTAAATAAGCAAATCCCAAACACGATCTAAAGCACTTTAACATATGCGTGTATAAGCAATCACAATTCGAATAAAACAACTAAATACTAACCACTATAAAACAAGCACCTACAACGACTACTAATTAGTACTTACGGCTTTCGCCAAACATTATCTATACATTTACATATAATTCATACCCACAAAAAAACAATTATAATTTTACTTCATTTTACACATTATAATTTAATTACGGCTACTCTTAACTAACTGCTATTACTTATAGCTACTGCTTCTGGTTTCGCCAAATATACATTTAACTATAAGTCATACCCACAAAACAAAACATTTACTAGTAAATCTTACCAGTATAAAAGACCCAACTAACAGGCCTCTTAGTAACAACATCTTCATAATAAGTAATAAAGTCAGCTTTAGTCCAAACATTACACAAAAACCCATTAAGTTCCTTTTGTCCAACATATTCACCTCCATCAAGCCAGTTGGGTCTCAGAATCCCAACCTCCAACTGGGCCGAGGAACATGTTTTGTCAGAACCAACTGTGTAAAAAAGAAGTGCCATTGTTCCATTCAAGGTCGTATAAAATGTTTCCTAGTTGGTGTTGGATTATGTTGAAGTTGCGTCCGTTGGTCCAGTCGTACCATAAGTCTATTATTTCTAGGATTCCGGATTTGTTCATTACCAGGATTGAGTGGAATTGGTCCGGCCATTTTGTTGGTGTTGGTGTTTCTGAGTTTGTGGGTACGAGGATGATGGTCGTGATGAGGAGGATTAATGTTGTTGTTGTGATGGTGGGTAGTGTCATTGTGGTTGGTGGTTAGAAAAGTGGATAAGTTTTTTCCTATGAGTGTGTTTGTGTATATTGACCAAAATGAGAATTGAGGTGCTTTTTCTATCTGGTTTTTGTGATTGTAGTGACAATGAGTAAATTGCAAAATTCGTCCATGTGATTTGGCTAAATTACATATTCAGTCGTCATCCTTTTGAAAGTGTAAACGAACATCCCTATGGGGAACTTTCAGTTGCATATTTAGTCTTTAACAAAAGTTAGGGCCCGTTTAGTTGGACCCTTTGCAATCAAGTAATACTTACATAAAGGAAAGTAATAAAAGTGGGTCATGTCATAAAATGTGATTCCACTAAATTATGGTGTCTTTTGCGTGGGTAGTAGTAAAGTGGATTTGGTACTACGCCACGATCACAAATGAGGCCTTTGATGACGTTAATTTAAACAAGTTATTCAATTCTTTTTCTATTTGCAACTTGTCTTAACCAGTCATCTATATGGGTGTTTGTGTCTTGGGAACCAATTTCGTGTTTACATGTACATGTGTTTGAAAATATAATACTAAACATTAACACTCTTTTCATCCAAGTATAGTGTAGATCAAAGAAATGAAAGCAAATGAAAAATCAATCATCCCACATCGGTGGACAAATAGATAGTTAATGATTCTTTGTACCTATAAATCTTTGGAATAGTCGTCACTCAGTTCTCCTTGGGCCTTTTAAAACTTAATTACTACTGTTATTCATATATATGTTGGGCTTGAATCAAAGTTTGAGGCCTCTACTGGGCCCTGTGCATTGGTTGGGTACCAAGACAGGTTAAAAGCCACTGTCTTTTGCCAATTCCACTCAATTTGTGCCTCACAATGATTTATATACTCACATCATACTCAAATAAATTAATAAACAAATATATCATCATGATTTTTTAATTATTTTATTAAAGAACTCTTAAAATAGAAAAAATTTAATTACATATTATTTTCTTTTTCTCTTACATCATTTCTAAATCCAAATCCAAATTTAAATTCAAATCCAAATTCAAATCCGAATCCGAATCCGAATCCGAAACCCCTTAAAAACCAAACGGGCCCTTAAATGACTAAAGACTAAAGAGGTGTTTGTTTAGAGGGTATAAGAATCAAACAATGACATTCATAGTCATTCCAAGTGTTTGGTTGAAGATTTATTGGTAGAGTATGATTAAAACAATCATATATGCAGGTGTCTTTTGTTAACAATTTCCGTGGACCCCACATATCTTATTATTTCCAGCACAAAAATAATGAAATTGGAACAATTGAATGAATCTTACTAAATGTGATACTGATACTTAAATTTTTATGCCAAACAACACTAATGTGATATCGATACCTAAAATTTGATATCCGTAATCCCATACACCTCTCTAATCAAAACCATATCTTTAGTGATTCCGGATAACATACCAAACGCACCCAAACTTACCATATTTTTCTTTCCTTTTGCATATTCTCTTGAATAATTTTTTCTTTCCAAAAAAAAACTCGGTTGTCACTATCACATTTTTCTCTCACATCAGGAATATTATCGCAACTTCACAACAACAAAAATAACAAATTCAATATCACAAAACCAAATACCCAAAACTATTAATAAAAAACATATTAGTATCTCAAAAAAGAATTTTCAGCAAAAATTACCAGGATACCCACATGTAGAGGTGCACATCCGAACCGGTTAACCGAACCGCATCCGAAGACAAACCGAAAAACCCAACCGGTCAAAACCGGTTTTGACCATAACCGGTCCGGTTTTTATCCAAACCGCCAGTTAGGAACCGGTTTGGCATTTTGGAAAAACCACCGGTTTGGAGACCGGTTTTTCTTAACCGAATAACCAAACCGGTTCGGTTAATCGCTAGAACCGGTTTTTTCGATCGGGCGGTTTTTTTATTTTTTTGAATTTTAAACTTTTGAATTTGAAGTTTTGAAAGAGGGGAGCGGGGGATATTATTAAATATGTTTCAAAATTACCATTTTGCCATACAAATGTTAGTATAAATAGATGTGTTATGTATTTGGTTAATTACCACTTTCAAGCAATCAAAAACACTCCAAAAAATCAAACCGAAAGTATTTCACTAAACACTAATGGAAAGTTCAAACACCAACAACACCACCAACACCGTCGGTTCAACAAGTGCATCGACGGCTTTGAAAGTTTTACCATGTGTAGTGTAAAAGATCCATGGGAACACTACAACCACGTCCTAATGTCGGACGGTAAGAAAAAGGCTCAATGTAAATATTGCTTGAGTATATTGTCTCACGGTTCCAACTCGACGTTGAGGGCTCAAGATCGTGCCAAACCGTCGAGTTTTATCACTCAAGCTCGCCACATGAATGATGGACCGTAACAAACTTAAAACGGCTCAAGCACGAACTCAATGAAGATCCGGGAGTATAGTGTTTCCGGTCGTTATGTCCCAAATGAATGTGCAATGGATCACCCAACGAATAGTGATCGAGAGATTTGAACGAAAAAGGAGATTGTGAATTATTATAACTACAGAAAAAGCCAACAAATTACAGAGGCTTAAATGCAAATTAAAAAGATAAAAAATATTAAATAAACGCTATCACTATTTTAAAATTGATGAACGTTTAAAACTTAAAACTTACGTTTAAATAAAATTACGTAAACGTACAAAATAAAAAGTGAGATCTAAGAAATAAAAGTCCTAAAAATATGAAAATGACATTTTTACAAACCTAATGATAAAAGAAAATTATTAGAAAAAGAAAATTATTTTTATAACTAATTATCTAATTATTATTAATTAAAAACTAATTTTAACTATTTAATAATAGCCTAAAATACAAGAAATTAGGAAATAAAGCTAGAAAATAAAATTTTGACTTAGAAAATCTAAAATAACAAAATAGAATTTTCAAAACTATTTTGTATTTTTCCGATTATTTTGGATTTTCTAGGAATTAAAACTATTAAAAACTAATTAAATTATTTAAAAATACAAATTTAACTAAGAAAATCTAGAAAAATATTTTTTGTCTTTTATATTTATCTTGACTTAAGAAAATTGAAAATTATTTTTTGAAACTTTTCTTAATTTTTGTATTAAATGCTAATTAAAAAGTGCTAAAACTAATTTAAATGCGAAAAATAGCAAACCAACTTGGAAAAATATGAAAATTTCAGGAAAACTCTAAAATAATATTAGGAAGCTAGGAAAATGGAAAACAGGAGGTTGTTTGAGGATTTGAAATCGATGTGGAATGTGCTTAAAATAAGCACTTGAATAAGCCAAGAAGCACCAAATGGAAACCACACTGAAACAGAAGCTACACTAAGCTATAACTACCCAAAGGAACAAATTTCAACTGCTCTAAACATCTGAATAGCTGATTACACAAATTTGATGTTATGAGACAATAAGCTAAAAACAGTTAAAGGGGGTCTACTTTGAGCTTAAAAATAAGCCAACCAATAAGCTGAAACTGCAAAATGGAAGTGGGACCCTGCACTAGACCTGGGTGGTTATGCATAAGCCAAAAATCAGACCTAGGTGAGCTCAAATGAGCTTTGCACAAGCTCTGCAAAACTTGCAAAACCCCTGTGCAGACTTAATGCCCTGCACAGGGCACATAAGCCTGTTTTGACAAGCTCATATGAGGCTTCTAAAAATTTGATAAAAATCTGGAAAAATGCTAATAAGAAACAAGACCAGCTGAAGTTCTAATACCCAAAGTTTCATTGGCATTGACCCAGAAATGAATGCATGAAAAATCCTCCCATTTGGACTCAAAACTTATATTTTGCAATTTTGACTTTTAAAGCGTAATTGAAAGTTTGACTAAATGGAATTTTGATCATGATTTAAGGACTGATTATGATGTTACTTGATGAAATAACACTAATGCAAGCTATGTTTATGATTTCTAAACACAAAACTAACTTTTGATTTGCAAAATCATCAACAGTTAAGCTGCTAGATCAAATGAAATGGGATTTTGACTTTTGAGCTTAACAGGTGCAATAACAAGATAGATATAAGCTAGAATGAACTAAACAAGCATAAAACAAAAGGAATTAAGTACTGAACAAGCCTAATAGACAGATTGAGCAGTACATCCAAACACACCTTAAAACATTGATATGTAATCAAATCTGAGCTAAACTCCTACTTAGCTAACACTATTGATCAAACTAGGTTTATATAACCTAAATACAACTATATAAACAGGTTTAAATTATTGGTGACCACAGATACTCATACAAGCATGAAATGCAAATGGCTCAAAAATTTGAAATTGAGAAACTCACTTACCATTGACCAACTTGCTTGCAGGCTAAAACCAAACCCAAAGACCACTATACTAAACCATTTCTAACCCAAATCCAAGTCCTGCATCACCCAATTTCATCACCATATCCAAATCAATCTCTGATTGACTTTTGTTGACCATGGACCAATATTACTTTAAATGATTCAAAAGCTTTTCAAAAGTTATAAATAACTTAAGTTAACTTGGTTGAATGAGCAACTAAGCTATTTGAAGCTTAAATATAAGAACACGAATTTGAGATTCTCAACAGTAAACACAAGAATAAGAACTTTAACCAAATTTTGAATTTGATTCTTAAAAACTGATTACAATGATGAAATAGCTTGAGTTTTAATCATAGAAACGAAGGATTACATATTTTAAGCTACACTACTACATTTATAAAAAAACGACATTGAAGAAATTTTAAACTACTATCTACTACTTATTTCTTCTCTCTTCAACCTCCTTTTATACTTCATTCATCTCCCACTTATCTCGACTTTATCCCACCATCATTTTGGTCCATTGGATGACTTAAGTGAATGTTGGCCATAGATTGGTTTTAGCGGAAATGGATATTTGACCATTGGGGTTGAGTGCAAAGGAGGAGGAGCATTTAATGCCCTTGGAAGGTTGTTGAGGAGGGGAACAAGAAGGAGTAGGGTGGTGGAGGTTGTGTGTTGCTGGTATATGTTGGGAAGAAGATGAAAAAGGCGGGTAGGGCTAGGTTTGACCCGGATATCGATTGGTTTTAATATTAAAAGGAGGGTCCAATATGAGGGGTCCAATTGGTAGAATGGCGGGGTGCATGCATTGTGATAGGGTCCAAAGGGTTTGTAAAGGTTTAATACACAAGGACCTACTTTGTAAATTCTGAAAATGCAAGGACCAAGGTTGCCAATATTGCAAAGTTGTTCCAAGGGCTAAAAGTGACAAGTTCCAAAAGTACAAGGACCAAACTTGTTATTTTCCAATTTTCCAAGGACTAATTTTGCCAAATTTCAAACTTAAAGGACCAATCTTGTAATTTTCTCAAACTTTTTATATTTTTCACCAAAGGACTAATTTTGACAAGTTATGATTTAAAAAGGACCTTTGGTGATTTTACTTTTGAAATTATGTGCTCGGGGACTATTTCGACAATTTTGAAACTTGGGGACTGAAAGCGCCAATTATGCAAACTTAGCTCATTTTTCATCCGATTTTGAACATTTTGCATCCGAAACATATAAAATGCAATTTTGGAATATTTTCGAGATTTTGATGCATTTCGAGCATTTTAGGCGTTTTGCGCTCAGATTAAACCAAAATGATGAGTATTTACACACTCATCACCACATCAAACAAAAGTATTGCAAGGCACTCAAATCGGTTCCGGAAGCCGGTCAATCATCCATGGCTCGAGAAGGGACTATTTTTGCATACGATCATGATTTACTCCGTCAAAAATTGGCCAGTTTGGTGATTCAACGTGGTTTGCTGTTCAACCACTATGACCACGATGGGACCACGGAGGTGTACCGAATTATATGCAACCGCGATACCATCATGTAAGTCGATGACTCTTAAACGCGATGCTATGAAAATGTGGAAAACGGCTAAGCAAGATTTAAAATACTTTTTAAATATGGATGCTTGTGTTAATTTAACAACCGATGTTCGGGCCGCCTCATAATTTGCCATTTTCGTACCTTTGTGTTACAAGACATTGGGTTGATCCCAAAGTTGGCAAATGATGAAGCGAGTCGTAGCATTTGAAAACTTTCCGGTTCCTCACTCCGGAGAAGCTTTATACAAATTGTTGAAAAAGTGTTTCATAAATTTAACTTGACGTAATTTGTTTTTCAATAACGTTGGATAATGCTAGTAATAACACAAATGCAATGGGTAGATTAAAATGGAATACGATCCACCTTGTAATGGAGATTTTTTCATATTCGATGTGTTGCACATCATTAACTTAACCGTGCAAGCGGGATTAAAAGATCCGCATTTGAGTGAAGTGAGAAGGTTTTAAAAGAATGTTAGTCGATGTTTTTAAAAGGGTAATAAAAGATATAATGCATACATTCGGTTGTGTGAAAGTGCGGAGAAACCTTGGTTACAACCTTGTTGGGATGTTGAAACAAGATGGAACTCCACTTATCTTATGTTCATAAGTGGTTTAAAACAAAAGGTAACTTTGCAATATTTTC
The DNA here is from genome assembly GCA_022545495.1 of Chrysanthemum lavandulifolium. NCBI lineage: Eukaryota > Viridiplantae > Streptophyta > Magnoliopsida > Asterales > Asteraceae > Chrysanthemum > Chrysanthemum lavandulifolium. Next base: position 188,138,313 of record CM040242.1, read on the forward strand.
ATGATGAGAAATTGTCGGGAAGGGTAGGTGTGCTCCATTTGATGCCGATAATGGGATACTATTGAATAACTAACTTGGCTACTTGAAGTTTTTACAACGCAACAAAAAAATTGTCGGGAGTTTATTATCCAACGACTCATTTAGTACTCGAGCAACTATTCTTGATGTCTTCACAAATTTCCGCATTTGAATTTCATGGTGGTGTTTATACAAGCATGGTTTCCGGGATGAAAGAAAATCTTTTGAAATATTTTGAAACTTTGCCACCGTTAATTACTTGTGCGGCCGCATTAAATCCATGTTATAATGTAAACGGGGTAGAGGTGCTTATCGACTCGATTGTGACTGATTTGGGTTGTTTCACGTCAAACCCGAACTATGCTAATGATGCAAAAGAGTCCTTTGGCCATTCTTTTAAAAGTTTGTGGCAATATTATTTTGAAAAATATGGTAACCCACCTTCATCGTGTGTGAAACTTCTTCATCATCATCAAGGGGTTTTAGAGGGAATCCGATACTTGCTTTGCATAAAAAGATAAGAGATAATCCCAACAAACGGTTAAGAAATGATGGTTTAGCGAACAGTGAATATGAAAGATATATCACAACCGATTTTATCTCACATATTCCGGCTGAACAAGTTGAAAACTTTGATGTGTTGGCGTTTTGGAAAGCAAAGGAAACAATGTTTCCGTTCTATCCCGAATGGCTCGTGATGTACTAAGTGTACAAGCTACTTGGACGCAATGAAGCGAAGTGCAAGATAAGACGATCTTGAAAATGCCGCAGACTTGAGCGGAGGTCTACGTGGAAGAGGCAAGCGGGTGAAATCGAGATGCTTTCCGATGAAGAACTAAGACAAGATGCGGTGCTCTCGAAGCTAGGGGATCCGATGGCGACTATTAGGAATTTTATGCTTACGTATTATGTTTTAAGTTTATGTATTTCCTTTGATGTATTTCTTTTAAGTTTATGTATTTCCTTTCAGTTTATGTATTTCCGACGTTATAAATAAAAGTTGAAGTTTATTCAGTGTAAGTTTGTTAAATGTTGAAAAACGAAAAAAAAAAGAAAAAAAAATTCCGGTTAACCGGTTACAAACCGGTTAAATATTTTAAAAATTTGAATTTTCGACTAGGCGGCAAAAAATTTTTCAAAATGAAACCGGTTAACCGGGTCCCAAACCGGTTAAACCGGTTACTAATTTTTAAAAATTCAAAATTTTAAAACCGGCGGCAATTTTTAAAAATTCAAAATTTTGAATTCACAACCGGTTAACCGGTTAAAAACCGGTTATGAACCGGTCCGAAACCGGTTAAAACCGGTCAAACCGGTCCGAAAATTAAAATTTTATAATTCCAAAATTTGAATTTTTTTGAGCGGGAAGGCGGGAAACTTTCAAAATTTGATTTTTTTTAATATTTACAAGTTTGCCATTGTAAGACTAGTATAAATAGATAAATTGTGTTTTATTTCTTTGCAACTTTTATACAATTAAAATAAACTCTAAAAATAAAATCGAAGCATTTCACATTTTACTATGGTCGATGCCGATCTCGCACCACCTCCGCCACCCCGCCACCGGTGATTGTTCGTTATTTACGCAGAAACCGTGTACCAAATGTTTGGGCTCACTACCACCACGCCGAAATGTCGGATGGCATGCGAAGGCTCAATGTAAGCATTGTTTATGTTTCTTCAAACCCACTTCCAACGCGGCGTTGAGGGCTCACACAAAGTATTGCCGCCATGCACCGCAGCTGATGCACGATTCGAGACCTCGAGTCAACGTTGAGTAGCTTATCAAGTTATCGATGTTTTATGTTTATGTTATTATGTGTTATGTTTTAAGTTTATGTGTAATGTGATGTATCATGTATTCTCCGTTCTATTAAAGAAAAGTTCTAGTTTATTAATACACGAAACAAGAAAACGATTATAAACCATTTACGTAAAACGAAAAAAAAAAATACTAGAACCGGTCAAAACCGGTTAACCGGTCCCAAACCGGTTGGGTTTCTCCATCCTCACCGCGGTTCGAATCAACCGGCCATTTTTTGTTGCTGACCCAAACCGGTTCGGGTTTGACCGGCCGTCAAACCGAACCGGTTAACTGATTTGTGCACCTCTACCCACATGGGTGTATGTTCGATAAAACAAGGACCATTTGTTTTTACCAATTTGCCCACTCATTCCGTGACCTAGGAAAAGTAGGTCACGCAATGCACCTGTTGAAATAATAAGCCATCCACTTCGCTTTTTTTTTTCTTCCAAATTTCCCAACCAAAAAGGATATGGTCCCCACACATTGTCCCCTATAGTGTTGAAAATGGCAACGGGACCTCACCCCGTCATAATTCGCGTAAAAATAAGGGTGGTAGGTCACTAAATGAATTAAAAAAAAAGTAGTGGCCTAAGAAATATAATTGGGTTTATTTTCTCAATTAGGGGTTACGTTTTATAATTTTATTTAGGGGTTAGGTTTTATACTTTGATTTAGGGGGTGTTAGGGTCTAGTTTGGTTTAGTGTTTATGGTTTAGTTTTTAGCGTTTAGAGTTTGGTGTTTAGGTCTATAGATTAGGTTGGTATTTGATTAGATTATACGAGTATAAAATAACAATAGTTCATCTAAATAATGTTTACATTTATTATATAAATAAAACAATGTTAAAGCATACATTAAAAATCTTGAGTGATATCATTTTTAATACATACGACTCTGTCATATCACTCAACGACGTTGGAATTCATTAATTGACATATGGTGAATGAAAGAGGGAAGAACTGAATTGTTATTAGATTGATCGTAACAATTAAAGCATGCATCAATCTAATAACAATTAAAGAAGTTCAACATCGTAGGGCGAGATGACAACATCGTATGTATTAAACATGATATCATTCAAAAGAGTTTTAATGTATGCTTTAACATTATTTTTTTATATAATAAATGCAAACATCATTTGAATGAACTATTGTTATTTTATACTAGTATAATCTAATCAAATAATAGCATAATCCATAAACCTAAAAGCCAAACCTTAAACGCTAAAATTAAATCATACACAATAAACACCAATCCCTAACCCCTAAATCAAAACTGTAAATGTAACACCCTCAAAAATACCGCAGCGGAAGGCATCACTATTGGGGTGCTACTTCATGAATGCTGGACCATGCCAAAATCAAGTACCTGAGAAATACATGCTAAAAGTCAACATATTGTTGGTGAGTTCATATGTTTAAGTAAAGAATAATGTAAAGTAAGAGGAATATTTATCAAAAGAATTTAGTAATCGTTGCATCTCTCGCAATATCATAAAAAAATGAGACCATTATGTAACCCACAATGTTGTGAAAAAGATGAGATCATTTTATAACCCACAATGTCTTGAAAGTGAAAATTTGTCATTAAATAAGTGTAATAGTGAACCACAAGATTTTAGAAAGTATGATTGTTATGTCATGTAAAAATAAATATGATTGTTATGTCATGTAAAAATAAATAAAATTGCTTTGAGCTTATGGTACCGAAGCCTTAAGTATAATATATGTATATTTGCCCCAATGAGTGTCTTGCCAAAACACCCGGTATTACCTCAAATAATTATGCGTTCGTCCGACTCGTATTATTGGTCAGTAGAGCTTATCCTATTATGGACGGGAATTTCAATCCCAATAGATCTGTTCACAATATTCACGCTTACAACGTAATTAACGGCTCATTATGTGTGGGGACTTTATGGCAATAGTAATAGCTTAGGCAATCCGTAATCGTTTAAGTACTTGTGTCCATAAGAAAAGCGAGTATTGCATTCAAGTAACCAAACATGAATTTGAACAAAATGAGTAATGTATTTAAGTAAAGGAGCAACGTATTTGAGTAAAACAAGTAAAGCTTTTAAATAACGGACATGTATTCTCCCTAAAATATTTCAAAACAAGTAAAATGGGGATATGAACTCACCTCGGATAAATGATAAGTTTCGGAAATGGTGAAGTGGCATGCAAAACGAGGTAAACCCCTAGGCGCAACCTAATTGAATATTAATGTGTCTTAGGTCGTGAACATGGTATGTATGTCATGCATATGCATTTTATAAGTTTTATCACCAATATATGTTTCGTTTAGGTTTTATACGAAAAATAACACTTTACGTCAAGATATAACATATAAGAATTTATTTTTCTAAGCCTTTAAAAAATAGCCAAGTACTCAACTTTACCAACCTGTATCTTGTTCGTTATTAATCCGTTTGACGAGTAGTCAGACTTTTTGGAAACTAGGTTGTGAGGTCTGCAAACTTCGTGCTTGGTAAACCCTCCCAATCGGCTCACAAAGTGTTCCAAATCGGGCTTAAATATGCTAGGTTAGAACGACTAAAACACTTGAAATTTTTGGGTTTAAACGTGTATTTTTCCGAACTTTACTAGGAACTATCTCCTTCGTTATCCAACCTCTTGAAACGATTTAAATTCCTACTTCTAGTTTTCCAGCTTGTGTACAACTTTTATGTTTTGATTTTTCTCCCAATCGGGTCGTAAGTTGGTGAAAAACGGGCTCAAAAAGGTTGGGTCATACACATTTTCAAAATGGTTGTTGGAATTTTCTCAAAAACGATTTTTGGCAAAGTTCTTCTAGTCGTAAATTTTTCGTTAGAGCTCAGTTTTACATGATTCAAATTGCTAAGTCTGGGTGGTTACGTGGGCTAAATTTTTGTAACTATCATGGTCCACCATATTAAGTTCAAGATATACCAAATCGGGCCTCAACATGACCACTCAGTCACTTTTTATAAATAAAAACGGGTTTTGTTATCAAGTTTTAAATGCTGAGATTACTTCCATTGGTCCTAGGTTTCGTATATACTAAACTAATAACGTCATAATTAAGTATAGTAGTCAAGGTTTTCTCAACAAAACAATTTTTGGCGTGCGAATTTGTGAATAACGCAACTGTCAGATGCTTGGCTCATTTTCGGAAAACAAATGGTTCTTGGGCATGTTACATTACCATGAGTCCTAGACTTTGATTATACCAAACTACTAACATTATATTTAGGTATGACGACCCATATTACAAAAACAAATCAAGTCTTGGTGGTGACATTCATGTGTAACGCAAGTATCAGGTAGTTGTGCAGTTTGGAACAAAATGTTGGAAAATATGGTCAAAGTATTGAATGACAATTGATGGTGTCATCAAACATACTAATGGGAATTAAGGATAAAATTAATTTATGGTTTTATTTGAATTCATGAGCCATTAGTGTGATTAATAATGTGATCATTTTCTTGTTCTTCTCCCCATAAATGAGAGCTTTTCTCATTTGTCTTCACACAATCGAAAAACATAACTCACACCTCTTCAATTGTTTAAACGCTCATCTCGACCGTGTGTGTATCCGCTCGTAATAGATGGAAGACACGTTGATCCGCTAAACCGCCAAGTCTAACGGACTTAAAACATTTTAAACACAAATGCAATGAAGATCGAGAATATGTGGGATTCCCGGTCGTTATGTCCCACTGAGACTCAATGGTGTGTTAAACACTGATCGACGATAGAATGATCACTAATGATATGATCGAGAAAGGATTGGAAGGATAATTACACTACCGAAAAGTTAATAAATAACAATGACTTAAATACAAATTAAGAAAATTAAAAGATAAAAGATATTAAATAAACGCTATCACTATATTTAAAGTGATGAACGTTAAAACCTAAAACGACGTTTAAATTAAAAACTACGTAAACGTACAAATAAAAACGTGAAACTAAAGAAGGAAAATACCTATGAATATAGAAAATACATTTTTACAATCCTAATTATATAAGAAAATTATTAGAAAAGGAAAATTATTTTTAAAACTATTTAATTAATTATTATTAATTAAAAACTAATTTAAACTATTTAATAATACTCTAAATAAAAGAAAATATGAAATAAGACTAGAAAAATAAGATTAAGACTTAGAAAAATCTAAAATATGATAAAACTAATTTTAAAACTGAAAATATATTTTTTAGACTTTTATGTATTTATTATTAATTTAAAACTATTTAAAACTAATTAAAATGCTAAAAATACTTTTAAACTAAGAAAATTAAGGAAAAATACTTTTATTACTTTTATATTTATCTTAACCTAAGAAAATAGAAAACATATTTTTTAAGCTTTTTCTTAATTTTTGTATTAAAAGTTAATTAAAAATACTTAAAACTAATTTAAATAAAGAAAAATAGCTAAACACCTTAGAAAATCTGAAAATTTCAGGAAAAGTCTAAAATAATATTAGGAATATAAGAAAATGGAAAAACAGGGGCTTGTGTGGAAGAATTTGAATCGCTATGGAAGTGCTTATTGAAATAAGCACTTGATAAGCCAAAAGCTCACCAAAAGCTACCAAACCGATACTCAAGCTATTATAAGCTAAAATAACTAAAATGGAACAAGTTTCAACAAGCTAATACCATCGATTCACTGTGTTTGATCGATTTGATGTTTGAGCTAAAAGTTAAGAAACAGTTTCTGGGTACCAACTTTAAGCACAAGCACAAGCTTGAAAATAAGCTCAAAATGAAAACTATGAATTGGAACTTGTTCTAGACCTGGTTGAGATTAATTGTACCAAAAAGCAGACCATGGAAAGCTCTTTTGAGCCCTGTGCACAAGCTGCACAAACTGAGAAAATCTCAGTGAATGCTGAGACAGTGAGCAGGGGAACTAGTCCCAAGTTCACAAGCTTGTTTGAAGCTTGTAGAAAATTGACTAAAATCCACAAAAATGCAGATAAGTAATAGTACCAGATGAAGTTTCTAAAACAACAAATTTCATTGATTCAGGCTTAATAATGAACCCAAGAAAAATCCCTTTCAGTTGGTCCAAATCATGATTTTCATATTTTGACTTTTGAACTAAAAATAAAAAGTTGACTTTATCCAACTTTGGATCCAATTTTATCAACGAGATAGATGTTATATGTTGTAGTAAGTGTAATGCAAGCTTTGTTTGAGACTTTTAAACACAAAATAAGGATTTGCTAAGCCAAAATCTCAACAAAGGATCAATGGGGATGGATTTAAGTTAAATATTGACTTTGGCTTATATATACTCAAAATTTTGACAAATATGATCTCAATAGAACTCAACCAACTTGAAACAAAAGGATTTGTTCAATGAACTAGCCTCTACAACAGATTAATAAGTAATACCAAACACCCTTAAAACCTAGAATTGCAGATTTAAAAGGCTAGCATCGAACCGCTTTATACCAAAGATCAAACTGAGCTAAATTATCTTTAATACAACTAAACAAACAAGTAAAAACAGATTATTACTATAAATACCACCTCCAACAAAATATGCAAAATTACTTGAAAGGTGAAAATAAGATTAACACTCACAGATGTTCAATTTGTGTTGCAGACTAATACCAAACCCAAAGATCACTAAACTAAATCATTTCCAACCCAATGCCAAGTCTGCATCACCATTAACCATTTCCAATTCCAATTTGAGCCTAACAGTTGACTTTTGTTGACTATGGATCAAATTTACTTGAAAATGATTCAAAAGCTTTTCAAAAGCTATAAATGACTTAAGTAAACTTGTTTAAGCTTTCAAAGAAGCAGTTTGAATCTTAAACATAGGTATTTAAAAACTAAATTTGCAACAGTGGAATTTTGAACATCAAATTTAATTGAAGCCTTGAAATAGAACTTGGAAACAGATGATATTGATACAATAACTTAAGTTTAGTACATAAAAGGTAGAATTAAAGTTTTCAAACTAAACTAAGATATTTTGGTAAAAAACGACATTAAGAAAAAAAAAATAAAACTAACTACTCCCACCAAGTCTTCCTCTTGCTCTTTTTATACTTCCAAACTGCTTCTCCACTTGACTTTAGCATTTCCCACCAATAATAATAGCCATTGGATGACTTGGACAAGTTATAGCCGTTTGATTCATTTTGGCGCCAAAGTGAATTTTAACAGGTGGAGGGTTGAGTGAGGTGAGGAGGGATGCAATAAATGATTTTTGTAGTTTAGGTGAGGTAGAGGGGACAAAGGTGTGGAAAAGAGAGGAGGGGGGATGGGTGTAGCTGAGTTTCAGGGAAAGCAGGTAGGGGATGACTTTTTTGGCGGGTTGAGATATTTGACCAGGATTGACCCAAGTGGTTATTAATAGATGGGTTCACAATTGAGTTTTGACAGGGGGTCCAAAATAGATAGGGGTCCAAAAATGAGTGAAAAGGTTTTAAACTTCAAGGACTAAAGGTGTAAATTCTGAAATTGCAAGGACTTGAACTGCCAATCTTGCAAAGATGTTCCAAGGACTTAAAGTGACAATCTTCAAAAGTATAAGGACCAAAATTGCCATTTTGCAATTTTCCAGGGCCATTTCGCCAATTTTGAAACTTCAAGGACCATTTTGTAATTTCTCAAACTTTTGATATTTTTCACCAAAGGACTAAATTTGACAACTTTTGATTTTAAAAGGACCTTTGGTGACTTTACTTTTGAAATTATGTGCTCAGGGACTGCTTTTTGACAACTTTTGAAACTTGGGGACTAAAACGCAATTTTGCAAATTTGAAATGTTTTCATCCGATTTTGATATTTTTGCATTTAAAACACATAAAACACCGATTTGTGATATTTTGATCATTTTGATGTGTTTTGAGTGTTTTCGATGATTTTGCGCTTTATTTTGTACAAAATGATGAGTATTTAGACACTCATCACACGTTTTTGGTTCGCTTTGATAACCCGTTTGTGCTAACGGGTTATCCGTTGTTGTTGTATCCTCGGGAGATAGACGCTCATGATTCTCAAGCACCGTGAGAGGACGAATCTGTTTTAAGGAAACCGTGAGCATCATGTGCCTCAACATTTTCCTTATTTGTGTTCTTTGAGTCTCTACATACAAAAGATTTTATGGTACTATTTGCTACACTTTATATTTATCTCGTTATTATCATGTTTGTCTCTTGTAGCAATACACGATTACCTACAATCTTAAGACAAAATCTTTGCTATTAGAGGCTATGGTTGACGCCAAAAAAATAATAAAAAAATAAATGAATGAGATACAATTGCTTGATAAGCTATGATGTTATTTCGTTGATAAATATAAAATATAAAGTGGTTTTGTTTCTTGGTCAAAGCATCTAATGAAATTTAAGAATAACTACAAGTAACTTAAATGTGAGTTATTGGATGATGAATAGCATGAATGTTATGGTTTTCTAAATTCATTGAATATAAAACTGTTATATATTATTTGGTCTTGTAACTTGTTACTGTAAATAACTTTGAAATTTGGAACTTTATTACTTTGATTATTCGGTAAAATAACGAGGGATAATATGTTAAAGAGATATTAAATAGTTTTGTTTCATATTTAAAATATTAGTTACACATAGTGTAACTTACGTGGGTGATATTAGATGATTCAAGTTTATTATTTTTTTTTTCTTTCTTGTCTTTGTTACTTTGTATCCTCTGGTGGATGGTAGACATAAGACATTAGAATCCCTTTTATAATTTAGGAAGATAGAACTTGCATGGTATCTTTATTTCACTATGCTTGTTTGAAAAAACCAAATTCGTTTTGCTTTCCATTTACCGTTTAGAATTGATGTAAAACTGTTGGAGTTTTTGTTCAACAATAACATGTAGATTTTATGGTTATTAAGCAATTTCAAATTTACTCTTGAAGTAAATTCGTGTAATTAGTCTCATTGCACAATAAGATGGGAAAAGAAGCAAATTAATGTGAAGTTTGTTACATTTGTTTATGAATCTTTATTATTGATGGACTGTTATCTAGACTTACATATTTGCATTTATTATATGTTTTAATATTCATGATTATATGTGAATGTGAATGCCTAAATGAAAGGTTGTGGTAAAGTAACGATCCGATTTTGAATTTTAATGCATAGTATGTAACATGAAATAGTAACGTAGACCATTTCAATCGTTTGATTATGAAATTATACAAAATGTTTCATTTGATTATGTGACCATTTATACTATTTATGTGTCATGAATAAAATAGTTTATATGGTCTGAGTTAAAGAAATTGGTATGATGTTTTTTTTTCTTGCTTGGAAAGGTTTCATTATTATGACACATATATTTTTTGATACTAATATGCAATACAATTGAGTTGTATTTTATGAAAGCCGAAAGGTTTTGAATCATTACATTATGATAGAACAATATAGTGTTCGAAGCATGTTGACTAAAATCATGTCATGGTACTAGTTTGTGTAACTAGTATTGGTTTTCGATCATGACTGGATCGTAAAGAGTAAACTCAATTGCGGAATGCGGACTTTGGTGTTAATTGGAATCCAAAGTTCTTGTTGTCACAATTACGCAATCGTGGGAAAATGCAGTGTTTGTATAGTAAACATTTGAGTTTTGTACCAATTTTTTTTTACATTGCATACTAAAACATTAAAGTTGATTGCTGGAAAGTTTAAGCTTATATGAGTGAACTATTAAATCATAGTTTCTATTTTGGATATAAATTCATTTGGACAGTTGTTGTTGCGTTGTCTTGAGAACATATGTTGTTCTCATAGTAAACGGAGATGTTTTGTACCTAAATTTTAAGTGTGTAGCTAAGACACTAAACTTAATTTGTAAATAAAAAAAAAAGTGTTGTTTTATCGCAATTATTATTTTGGTCAGTCAATACATTTTTTTAAGAAGAAAAAAAAAAAGAATGCGTTGTAGTGTTTGACCATCAATGAAAAGTGGATGTGTCTAAAGACAATGTTGTTAATGAAGAATTGTTACTTCATGCTTTGAGTTGATTAATACATGTTGTGGTGTATTTAGTATCAAGAAAACGACGATGAAATTACGGGAAACCTTTTATGCCGACATTGTGAATGGCTAAATGCCATGGTATAGGTGATAAATGTGGTTGACCCTATCACAATAATTTATTAGCTTGGCACTTGTGTCAAGAATCATATTTAAGTGATGAATATTCATTCATATGTCTTGGTTTAAGATCCGAAAAAAGGCTCTTTATGAGCAATGATAAACAAGTCGCCGGTTTTGCACCGAGTATCGGAAATTTTGATGTTGCAAATATTTTGTTTTGAATGTTGTTGCACTTAATCAAAATACTTGTTATTCTAGAAAGATGAACAATTCCTATGACTTGTTACAACACATATTGCTAATAATCGAACGGTTTGTCATTATGTAAGAAATGATTATGTGTTGAGTATAACCGTGTAGGACATTGTGAAAAGTCAAGAAAGAACACACATATAGATGACAACGAATTACGTTGGTTTACGTAACTAACTTGAACGGTGTGATTGTCATCCAATGTGAGCTATTGTCCATTCGCTAAGTTGGACATATTTTGATTGTGTAAAATGATTAAACATTAATTTTATGTGATTAAATCACACAATGAACTGTGATAATCATATAATGATAAGAGATTAATTGTGATTATATATATAATCACAAGTGAATTGGAATGACATGTTATATGTGTAGGACTTACACATATAACTTATGGGATCCTCCTAAAACATGTGTGGTTTAAAGTGGTGATTTGTCTAAAAGAAGAATGTTAGTAGATGAAGCTATGAGTAATCAGAATGATGCATCTTCTGTCATACGCTTGATTCCTTGGTCTATAGCATGCTAGATTTAGAATCTGTTAATTATGATACGAAAAATAATTAACATAAAACATTCAAAAGGTGTGCATACATTAGTATGAAACTTGTGAAGTGACAAATTACTAATGATCTTGATGTAATATCCATGTGAGAAAAATCTTAAAAACAAGATTTAATTCATTGAAAGAGAGAACCTTTCTACAAAATTCTTGAGATAAATTCCATGTGGGGGATTCCGGCCTAGCTAGAGTTCAAAAGGACATCAACAAACATGAAGTTCTTGCCTAGTTGGAATACTCAAGAATTACCTGGAGCATGATATATTTAGAGTTGAACGAAACTCAAATTTGTACAAACATATTATGTCGATACGACAATTACTCTCAGCATAGATTATCCCTATTGACAATATGAAGTCATAGAAAAAACATTGCGGATCCGCTTGCGAAAAGCTAAATGTGAGAGTTAGTTAGAAAGTCGTAAAAAAGAATGGGACTAAAGCCCTTGAAAAGTTTATATGAAAGAAAACCTAACCCAGTTGACTGGAGATCCCAAGATCTGGGTTCAATAGGACAACCTAATTGTATAAACCGAGGTCACCGTGGGGAGTAATAAACTCCATATTTATTTAAGGAGTTGAGTTAGTAAACTTCTAGTCCATTCCTATGATAGTGACAATATGAGGTTAAGCATATGGCTTTAATGATTAATGGAGAATCACCTATGTGAGAGAAGTGGGTCGCCGAAGGAATTGTAGGGGCGCAATTCCTAAGAGCTCTTGCCGAACCGTGCTAATGTTCATGACCATAACGAACATAACCATGAGAACCAAAATGTGTCAAGGAGATATTTGTGTGAATATATATTGTCGCTCTACACAAACAATGACAATTCAAAGACATCAAGTTCTACTCGGTCGCTAGGAGGCTAAGTATATTTTACGAGGAAGGTTCAAAGGGTAACACCTACCTATCCTATGCAAATATCAATCAGAAAACTCTATTACAATGTCGAGTCATTGAAATTTGTTTCCTTATATCAATTTTATTCATGTGGGGATTGTTGGAAAATATGGTCAAAGTATTGAATGACAATTGATGGTGTCATCAAACATACTAATGGGAATTAAGGATAAAATTAATTTATGGTTTTATTTGAATTCATGAGCCATTAGTGTGATTAATAATGTGATCGCTTTTTCTTGTTCTTCTCCCCTATAAATGAGAGCTTTTCTCATTTGTCTTCACACAATCGAAAAACATAACTCACTCCTCTTCAATTGTTTAAACGCTCATCTTGACCGTGTGTATCCGCTCGTAATGTAGGAAGACACGCTTTTTGTTCGCTTGATAACCCGCTTGTGCTAACGGGTTATCCGTTGTTGTTGTATCCCGGGAGATAGACGCTCATGATTCTCAAGCACCGTGGAGAGGACGAATCTGTCTTAAGGAAACTGTGAGCATCACAGGCCTCAACATTTTCCTTATTTGTGTTCTTTGAGTCTCTACATACAAAAGATTTTACGGTACTATTTTCTACACTTTATATTTATCTCGTTATTATCATGTTTGTCTCTTGTAGCAATACATGTATTACCCAAGATTGATGCTCTTCCCGTGTTGTTCTATCGAGCAAGAAAGAAAATAAAATGGTTTTGTGTGTTTGATTTTAGTGTGAATTACATAATATCGACTTTGGGGTAATAAGAGTGTACTTATGGTAGGTTGATTAGTCAAACGAGCTCACATGTTTTGGTAAGTTCATTTTGGGAAAGTTGCACTACCTATGTGACCTTGTGAGTATCTAGCTGATTTTGGGGAGTTGATAAAATGGGTTTGGTCTTTCACTTGGTGTTGTGTTGTGGGTTTGTGAGGTTTCTTCGACCTAGAAAGTTGTTGCTTTTGAAGTTTATCCTAAAGTGGGTGTATGTGAAGTTTTATGATCGCATGTTCCCTTTCTTCTTCCATTTGATTGATTGTGTTGTGACACATTGGGAGGGAGTTTTATGTTTTCAAATTCGATAATCTATACTACTTTATATCGCATTTAAGCCTTCTAAAATTAGAAGGTTTAAAAATTAAGCTTCTAATTTAGAAGGCTTAAAAGTATCATCCATATTCACTCAAACAAACACACACGCCACAACTCGCCTAACCACCATTCCACCGCCATCACCACTTTATCACCATCGCATAACTCCATAAACCCGCCATCGCCATCTTCATCATCACTATCACCACCACCACCACCTTATACAAACGCCACACAACCGCTGACCACCATCGAAAACGCCGCCGCTAACCACCTCAAACCATGAACACGCTCCACAAGTGAACCAAGATAACACCACAAAAGTGGTGTTTTAGCCAGAAAACATTACCAAGACCCATGGTATACGCTGCAAGAATACGGCAAACCACGGATCAAAAGTCAACTCGTAGCCAAAAGTTAAAACTCCGATCTAGACGCGTGAATGAGTTTCACTGGCGTGGTACATGCATCGCTAGAATCACAATACACCGATCTATTAAATGGTATAGGAAGTGTAGTATAAGCGGTACGGCGTGGCCGAATAGTAGCTCTGGAGAAGGTAACTCGAAAATAATTCCGTGACCGGATATTAAGAGAGAGAATAGAGAGAATTTGTATGTGTAAAAGTGAGAATGAGTGAGGTGGAGAGTTTTACACCCCAAGAGGGACCAAGGGTGTCAATTCTCCAAGTTAAGGGTGTGTTTGGTATTAAAATGGAGGGCGGTTGCCAATTGCCCAATCTTTCACGATAACGCTTCTCGAGCTCGTTTCAACCCTCAAACATTGTCGAAAAATCACAAAGTTACGCTTATTGATCTTAGAATCATTTTTCCAATCAAAATAGACGTAAAATGAAAACTTACTTGAATTGACGTAAAATGAAAAACATTTGTTCTCTCATAAATAGTCATCTGCACCACACGCATTCGCGGTACCCTTCTAGTTGTAAGTAATTTGTATATATTTGTGCATAGGGAAGAGGTGGTGTATTTATTTGGTTTTTGCAAGCATGTTTGATGAATAAAATGTATAACGTTCATAGTTTATGTAAAAGTTAATTAATTGAAAATGTACTTTTGTAACACCTGCTCGTCGAAGACATATTGTTGTTTGTTAGTCGTAGTCTATTTGTAGCCCAGAAACATTACGCGTTCAATGAGGTCTTTCGTCATATGCAGGATAATCTCCCGGTAATGAGTTGAACGTGCGCGTAAACTTTCAAAATGAATAAATTCGAATTGTTACGTAAACATTAACCTAAATATATGCGGGTTGTCACACTAAACTATAAACCCTAACCCCTAAATCAAAATATAAAACTTACTCCTAAATAAAAATAAAAACTTAACCCTAATTGAGAAAATAAACTGCTTATATTTCAGAGGACACTACCCTTTTTCAATTCATTTAGCTACCTCCCACCCTTATTTTTACGCAAATTATGACGGGTGGGGTCCCTGTCGATTCAACACTATAGAGGACAATATATGGGGACCATGTCTTTTTGGTTGGAAATATGAAAATAATAAATAAATAAATGCAACGATATAGCTTATTATTTCAACAAGGGCATAACCCATCCTTCATACGCTAAGAAATGGGGGTAAATTGTAAAACAAAACAAAAAATTATCCTCCTTTATCAAACATATATCAATACGGGTATTCCTGTAATTTTCGAATTTCATCCTCGATCTAACAGATTGCTAGATATTGGTTTTCATAAACACATAACAAATCACAATATGGTTCGAATAGAGTGAGGTTTTAGAGAGAGAAAGGAAGAGTTTGGGAACTTAGTGAGACAAAGAAAATGATATTGAAAAGCTCCAACCCTTTCTCTTGCTAGGCAAAGGGTATTTATAGGTTCTTACAAGACACGCCTCCACGGCCGTGGATCGTGCATATATGGTAAAGACCCGTCTGTCTCCACGGTGTTACTTAACAAACTACTTACTAACACTAAATGACTACGACTACGAGCATTTTAATAAATACATATACTGAGGTGACCACTCTTTAACTACAAGATTTACTAAATCCTAACAATCTCCCCTAAGGAGGTCACCTCGCTTACATTGATTACAAACAAATATTATATTTTGGTGTTCTGGATTCTTGATTAAGTTCTTTGCTCAGAGTCTGTAGTCTTGAATTCTTCATGTTCGCGTGTTTTGTTGTTTCAAGTGGAGGTCTTTAACCGATCCACGTGATGGTGAGTAGTGAGCGCCTTTGAGATCATCACCACAGAAATCGACTCATCCATATTGGACCGACATGCTCTTATTTTGGATCATGATATCTTCTCATCAGAGTAGCGGAAGTTTTGTTGATTCATGATATTTCCAGCAGCAGAAAGGAAGCATGGATTGAAAATATCGAGCCAGTTGATGAAGATATGCTCTTATCATGATTTCTTTAGAAGTGAATGTGATGTGTGAGCATGCGGTTATGGATTGACCTCAATTTCGATCACCGCAACCGCCGGGTGTTCCCGCATACAACAAAGCTAGCAATAAAGCGCATTAAAGTGTCTTTGATCACTTTCGTTGAATTGAGGTGCACGCCCACGGTGCCTCGCTGATCAAGACAAGTATTGCCTGCGGAGGTGTATAATTCGAGGAATCTCCTCAATGTGGTTTCGCAATGCTTCTAGCCGCTCTCAAACCGAACATCTCAAAGAAGACAACATCGAGTGAGTGAACCAAATAATCGAGATTCATCGATTAATGAAAATGATTTGCAAACAATCGTGTATTGCTTGTTAGAAAGTGTTTTGCAATACAACGAAGGTTTTATGGAAAATCATATATCGATCATAAATACCTTTTAATTTTGAAACATTACACATCGATGTGCTAACGAAAAGAATTTTAAGCACAACGACCGGTTTTTCAAAGGTATCCGTCAATCCATTTCTCGGACCAAGGTTGATTCAAAATTGAATCGCCCATCGCTTTCTATCCGCTTGTCACAAGATTGATCTTATGAAAGATCTCACATGTCACTCACCAAGAGCTTGTTTGATGTTGGCTCTAGAAGGATTTCCATCTTCATCGTGAATATTTAATATATCACTTGATGTTCCGCAATACCACAAGGATAATGCGAGGACTCTTAATTATATTTTCACTTTCCACATTGTGTGAAACAGCAAGACTTCAAGAATAGTGTGTCCTAATGAGATTTATTGATGATCTTTGGCTCTAGAATCAATAGTGCACTTTGGTTTCCTATGTCAAGACAAGGGAGAGGTCTCCTCTTCAATATCAACAATCTTTAAGAGAAAGTCGATAGATTATGTAGGTTCCATATGAGAATGAAACAAGCCCTTTTAAGAGGAACTTGAGTAGCTTGGGAAGTTTGGTGCAAGGCCACCGGGTCCATGACATCTTGTCTTCAATACCGCATTAGCTTAGTAACCACCAAGAGCATATGAATTGAACCCTTGCCGCCTCTAAGGTTGAATAAATAGAGGGCTATTTATTTTCACCCTTTCACATTCAATTCTTTTTCATTCTTCAACCCTTCAATGCGCACGAGACTTCATTACTATAACTTTGTTGGGATTATTCCAGCTTCTAGCTCAATCTCAATCGGCACTCTTCCCATATTCTCACTTTTCTTTTTCCATCATACCCAAGGACTTCTACACTATCTAGTGTATTGTCCTCGGTAGTTCCTCCTTCTCTCAAGGGATCGTGAGAACGAATACCTAACCTAACCATCCTTATATCTCCATGCATAAAATAAATTGGTCGGTCTTTTGGTATTGTTCATTCCACCTTGAAACCAATTGAAAACCATTTGAAAATCAATCAAGGTACTCGTGATATAAAATCAAAGCATTTTGTACCTTAATTGTTTTTGGTATTTTAGAAAAGCTCCCCGTCAACATGTGCTTCACGTATTAGAACTTGTTTTAGCACTTGGAGGCAAGAGGACTTTGAAATCTTAGATTAAGAATGAAAGATCCAATATTTTGATTAACATTTTCTAAAATGATCATCATCACTTCCCGATCAAATCTAGTATTTTCAAGATTGAATGAAATATTTTGGGAAGGACGAGGTTTTCTTTTGATAGCTCCCCTCAATATGTGCATCGAGCTTCGATCAAATCTAGTATTTTCAAGACTTTGAATGAAATATTTTGGGAAGGATGAGGTTTTCTTTTGATTGCTCCCCTCATATATGCATCGAGATTCAAAAGTGTTTTGCACATATTCGAGGAACTCTGCACTTAGAGACAAATCAATCACATTTTAATTCTTTTTGGTTTAAGATAAATGCTCCCCCTTAACATGTGCATGAGAAAATTTGAAATCATTTGGCACATGTAGGGAGAAGAGCGTGTTATTATATTTATAAAACCACTTATTGAATTATCAGTTTATATCCAATTTAAATCACAAGTTCTCCCCCGATCACAATTTTAAAATCCTTTGAGATTTGTGATCTCTATTGATTTAAATTGTTTTGAAAGATTTTGAGGAGAATTGTGACTTGCTTTTAAAACATTTAACCGATAAAGATCAAATTCGAGACTTTAAACCCAATGATTAAACATGCTTAAGTATCTTATGAAAACACAACATTATCCTTGGTCCGGATCCAATTGTACAAAAACATTGTTCTTTTGATTATCCAAAATTAGACCTTGCTCGATTACGCGCCAATTGTTTGAAGAATAACTTTTGATTTGATTGAAATTATTCTCCCTCAATCAATGACATTAGTTGTTGATCGAGTGTTAGAGATTTTGACAAATGATAAGTCC
>CM040242.1:188156895-188408229 GCA_022545495.1 Chrysanthemum lavandulifolium
ACCGCTTACAAATGTGAAATGAATTGTGTTATATACAAATGAAATGATGAAATGGTCAGTGACTTTTCCCGCCTAAATGGTAAGTGGTTAAAAGTGCTTATTTGAACCCCACACGTGCCATGCACGCGATACTTATTTAAACTCATGTCCTTTGCAAATGGAAGGGCCGGTGGAACTAAATTATCTTAATAAGTAAATAGTGTAAACTTAAAACAAAACATTTTATCATAGATTTAACACAATTATAAATCATTAAATAATTTATCTTAATACATATCCAAAATTTAACATTATTAAAAACTAGGGCAAATTATAAAAAAAAAAGTATCATACTTGCCATCATTTGCTCTTGTGGGTAAGAGGGGCAAAAATGTCCAACTGTTCATGAAAATACCCTAAAGAAGATGAATTTGAAAGTATATTAGCCTCAGAAATAAAAAAATTTGTTCGCTACCCTGAAGAAGAAAGGGTGGCAAGTTTAGTACTTTTTTTAGCTATTTGCCCTTTAAACAACTCGTGAAGTTGAGTACCTTAGATGACAAAAATGAAATATTAATGACTTAGGACAAATTTTTCGCAAAATTTAGTGACTTGTTTGTATATTAAACTTATTTAACTTGGTGAAGGTCGATGTTTTGGCTTTTTTTTGTGTACAAATATTGCAAAAAAAAAATGGTTGTTGTATGTCGTTATAATATGGTGAAGGTCGATGTTTTTGCTTCGTCTTATCGAATCTAAACTTTAGATAATAGTATTCGTCACAACTACAAATTGATATAAGTACTAATAGGAGGGCGTTTCCAATATTTTATTCATTTTCCTGTTTGGGCCTTAGCATTTCCTGTTTGGGCCTTAGCATTGCTGATGACCCATTCTTTCCTACCTTTGGTGATAAGGTTTCTAAAGCCGCCTCAAAAATATGATACGTGTTATCTCACCCACGTGTTTTATGCTGGATTGATCCACCGCACAACCTGATACATATACTCTTCATCAAATCCAGATGATGAAGAAGATGAGATTTGTACTGCCGTTTACACCGCCTCAGTATCCAGTAGGTATCCTCTCACCAAAAAGAGATGAAACCTTTTTAGATCAAACCAATAACGATGTCCAAAATTTTGTGGGATTTGATTGTTTTAAATTTTTTTTGGGCAATTAACTTTTGTGTTATTTTATATTATGTTCACAGGAATTGAATGGCTCATGGCTGAATTGGTTGGGTGGATAGCGTTAGGATAGTGCTTAACAAAGAGGCGCCGTTTTTTTCAGCAAGCTTTATCAATAACACCGACCTTTTCATCGGGATCCGAGATTAAAGGTACGAGTTGTTTTGTATTAGTTTTCAATTATTGTTTTCAAGTTGTGGGCTAGGGTTTGATTGAAGTGGTGGTGGTGAAGCGCGGAAATGGTGGTTCTTTGAGATGAAGGTGTCTCATGGAGCAAGTTTAACAACCTAATCTAATATGTAATTACCGATTAGGACTATTTATATGCTTATGGTATTAACTATTTGCGAGTAAATAAGTGCTTGCAATCGTCATCTCAAGTAAGTGGTGACCGTTGGTTTATATAAGGAAAGGATATTTTTTAGGCTTTAGGGAATTATACTAAAGGGTTGTTTGAACCTTATTTTAATAGCTTATTTTAGTTTTGAAAAAATATTAAGCACTTTGAAGGAATTTGTTAAACCTTATGTCAAAAGTCTTATCATTTTTGTGAAGGGCAGGTTTTGCGCCACTTTTGACCACGCTTTTCCATTTTCTGTGAATATGTATATTGGTGATAAAATTTGCTTTTCTAGGTTACAGGTTTGTAACTTGATCGAGTCTTATAAGGCCTTCGTTTGGGACAACTAAACGTCGATATCATAGGCACCAAGGTATTGTTGACATTAATATGTGAAGTTTTACAAGTACAACTCTGAACATTATGTTTTTGAAACTAAATTTGTTTATGATTTTTTTTTACCAGAACAAACACCACGAGTATACTCGCAGCCTGATATCGTCGCAGAAAAGTATAATGCATCGGTTCGTCGAGGTAAGTTGATTTCATATAACTCAAAAACTTTTTCCCCTGTTTTCTTACAAACTGTGGTGCTTGCTTCGAGCCAGTGAGAGATAAGTGTTGTTCAACATACTTTTAGGTTTTTATTGTATGCTTCTATTTGTTACAGTCACGTTCATTTACAGATTATGTATCATCACTCCTGCTGATAACATGTGTTAATATGTTTCAGTCGACATGTTTCAAGTGCAATTGCGAAAGACTGAGGATAGGCTATTGTGAATGAAGTAAGATACATATACTGAAAAGAAAGAACATGTCATACTCACTTTATTTACTCGCCGTCTAACCATGTTAATGCTTTTTTTTCATTGACATACAGAGTCCAACGATCATTATGTAAACGTGATTCCTGTATAGAAAGGGAGACGGGAGACCGAACCGTCTGCTTTTTTGGCGTAATATTAAGCGTCCGTATCCGAGTAACATACGTATAAAGGCGTTCTAGGACAATCGGCTATATGTATTGCCAATAAAGAGGAAGCGCCACGGTATGCATTCTTTATGACAAATTACGTTATAATTGTGCTTTCTTTCAACTCATATGTCATTCTATATTGTTTTGTGAATATTGTTAATGGTATTTTTTGTTGGAACGACAGGCTCCTCATGTGATATATCAGAGGATGGATTTGTATGTTTTTTAGTTCTCTACCGTCTTTTTCTTACAATGTATATGGTCTAAGGCTGAAATTGTTGATGTTACAATTATAGTTGAGTCTGCTGACCGACTGGGTGGTACCAAGGATGGCCTGAAGTTCCCAACCGATGATGCTCTGCTTAAACAGGTTTGTACATTACTCATGGCGTATTATTTATTTGAATATATTCCCATCTTTGACATTTTGCAAAGTACTCAAGTTTGTTGCAGTATCATTTACGTATAACAATGAGACGGATAAGAAGGAGTCGAATCTTCACGAATATTTCCACAGCCCCTCTCGCCTGACTCTTATAAAAAACCCACCGCAAATCAGAAAAAAAATTTTCCAGGATTAAAGATTGGGCAGATTAGCGTTGTAGAAGCAACCTGCAAAATTGCATGTGTTGATTTAAACCTAAACCATTTCGTAAGTTTACCATTTTTTTGTGGAAATGTATGATTTTATTGAAATTTGATATAGGTATAATTAAGTTGATGCTTTAAATTTATTTTGGAAATCTAGGCGTTTATAAGCGTTCATTTGTTTGATTAACGTTGCAACCAACTTGCAGGTTACTGTACTATAAAAGGGTGTTTGGGAAGGAGTTGGAAAGACGTGGTACGGTGTGCCAACAGATGCGGCTTTGGTGTTTAAGGATATGCTGAGAGATCCTGAGTATCGGGGGCTACACTAATCCAATTGGTGAGCTATAAATTTTTCCCATGTAGCTTTATTGGTATATGATATGTTTTAATTTGCGGCTGTAGGACGGACGGCCGCCTATAGGTGGTAGTTTTAACCTGTTTTTGGTACGCTTATCGTTATATCACCGGCTTATATTGGTACGTGTCTCTTCCTCCGTTATCCCACCGCAAAAAATACGTGTCTTATGCATAATGGATCCATCACACAAACTGATAAGCTTTATGCTCTAAAGTAATAACAAAGTAAAGAACATCTTAATCAAGTTTGTTAGTATTTATGTTTGGGTTTCTAACGAGTACAAATGTTCTATTTCAGGGGATTTAATTTCGGAAAAACTACCAAATCAGGTTGCACCTTAGTTATGGTTATAGGGTGCTCGCGAAGGTGGTAGTAGTGCCGGATGAATACAGAGAATACTTCAGTTTTCATATCTGTGGAGTACGAAAGAATGCCTTAGATGTAGGCCAGATGGGTGGATGACAACATAAACCAAAATCGCGCCTTTCTCAGTCGGAGAAGTGCATTGTTGGAACTGGAATGGAAGGCCAGGCGGCCATAGGCCATAGATTCAGGGGTTGTATAGACTATAGAGTAGATTGCATGTTAAAGGATCACACTTTCTAGCGATTTCTAACTTTAGGGACGAAACAACATAAAAAACCCGAGGTGTAGAAAAACTCTCGCCGCGAAGCGGCGGGTATTAGATACTTGTTTTATAAAATACATCTCATAAAATAGTAATTATTACATGAATATACGTACCCATAAATTTTAAATGGATTCAATCCTCCTAGTCCTACCACATTAGACGTGGATGTATAGTTAAAAACATTTGGTGGACAGTGGACTTGTGTAAGGGAAGGTACTTGTCTTTTAGAAGAATTGAAGGGCTGGTTTACTTTTTTATATCCCAACACTTTAGACGTATCAAAAGATTATTCCCCATGTAATCATTATTAGTTTCATAAATGAATGCAAATAGATTGTCGAGGTAGTTGTCAACTTTAATCCACTTTCTTTTTTTTGAAAGGTAAACTTCATTAGAACACACCAACCCACAAAACGGGGCGGCACACAACACAACCAAACACTTACATAATTACAAATTTACACCAATTGTCCCAAGTCAAAGACGATATCTTGGCTCTATTTTTAGCCCAAAGAAAACCTAAGCTTTTGACTTCTCCTAAAATCTCTTCCAATCTAACCTTCTTACTTTGAAATTTAAAAAGATTCCTCGCCTTCCATATACACCAACACCCTAAAATAATGATACCATAGAATATCTCTCTAGCACGCCCCGATAACCCAACGAACTTGTGAACTTCCAACAGATCCTTGAACGAAAAGGCAAAAATGTACGGAGTCTTGCACCATTTCGAAATATGATGCCAAAGTCTGGCTGCTATAATACATCCGGTGAATAAATGATCCACCGACTCCTCCGCACTACCACAAAGAACGCAAGTCACATCCGCAATCGAATGTTCCTGCCTTAGAGCTAACGCCGTCGGAATCCTACCCATCTCAGCCCGCCACCCAAAGATATTGCATTTCTTCGGGATCCACTTACACCACTCAAACACCGAGAGATTGCTGCATTCCAAGTCGAAAGACATAAGGTTCCTGATAGAACTAACAGAAAACTCACCTTTACCAATTCCAATCCAAACCCAGCTATCTTCCACTTCAGAAAGCACTATGGTGTTCAATAACGAATTAATAACTTCCCATTCCGACCCATACTCACTAACAGCCGTGGCTCTCTTCCAATTCCAAACCCTCCTAATACCAGCTTCTGACACCTTCAGCCTATCACTCACTTTACACCTTTTATCCGCTTCACACCGGAACATATTAGGACAAATGATCATAAGCGGCAAATTCAAAAGCCACGGTGTTCATTTAATCCACTTTCTTTATATGTTCATTTATGTAACATGGAATAATAAGTGTTAGGAAGAATCTTATTTTGTGTAACAAAAATATCATCCAGAGGACTTGGATATTGACGTTAAGAAGAAAAAAAATGGCAAAACTGATTATACTCTCTCATTCATCATTTACACGATTAAATTTGGCACCTAGGACGATCATAATATTAAAACATACATTTAGAGCACACGGTGCGATAACTCTTGAGGTGAGTTATGGCTTAACGCGTACGTTATGGCCGAGTTACCACACCGTCAGTTCGAGTTACGAGCATGCATTAAGGCCAGCGTTACCAGCTTAATGCTGCGTTAAAGCAGCAATGAATTAAAAAAAATCATTCCGCCCCCTCCAACGTCTATATGTCTGTTAAAAATAATAATAAATAAAAAAATAAAAAATAAAAATAATAAATCACATTTTACCCCATCCAACGCTTATAAACGGCCGACTATGTTAAAAAAAAAAAAAAAAAAAAAAACCTTTTTCACCACTATAAATAACCAATTAACACACAACTTTTTTCACACTTTTACAACTCAATCTCATCTACATATACTTCCATTTGCTAACAAAAAAATGTCGGGATTTAACAACAACGATAGTTTCTTGAATCTCTTGAGGTGGAATAACCCAAACGTGGGTTCATCTTCAAACCCAAAAGCGGGTTCATCATCAACCAGCATCTCTTTCCCTAACCCACTCGGCTTGTCGAACGAGGAACTTTACCAACAAAATGAACGATTTCTACAATGGGAACAAAACCAACAAAACACACTAAACACCAATTTTCAAAATCTACAATTCACACAACAATCACAACCACCATCCCAATCATCACATACACAAACCAGAACAAATGAAGTTTCTAATGCACCTATGTCTCTTCCAAAGCCATAAAAACGAGGCGGTAAACGAAAGGCCAAAATATCCAAAGAACCCGAACCAATTGAAGAAAATCCCGACGTGACCAATACTTCATTACGTTGGCAACCAAGTGAGGAAAAAGTACTTGCAAAGTGTTATGTGGCAGTTACCGAGGATCCACAAGTCGGGCGTGCACAAGCTGGCGATACGTTTGGAGACGGGTTATCAACGAGTTCAATAGACTCAATTTTCAACCACGCAACAAGGATATATTAACAAGCAAGTGGAAAACGTTGAACCGAGATTACACAAAGTTCAACGCGTTCTAAAAACGTGCAAAACGTACGGAAAAAAGTGGGGAAAATGAGTTGGATAACATGAGACTGGCTATAGAAATGTACCGTGACGAGCATAGAGGTGCGTCGTTTAATAACGAGGAGGTGTGGGGGGTTTTGCGTGCTCATAAAAAAGGGACGCGCTGGAAGTGCTTGCTTTAACCGGCGATGTCCCAAGCCAAACCAACGAGGCATTATTCGGTCATGATGACCAACCACGTCCGATGGGCAAAAAACGTGCTTCGAAGAAAGCCAAATCCGAGAGCACGACAAGTACCGGGGGAATGAGTACCGGAGGAACGAGCTCGTCAAGCCAATTCGGGGAGGCTATGACATACGAGTATCGTATGAAATGGAAAACCGCCCAAAAAGCGTATCGGGCGGCTAAAGAAAAAGATCAAACGACTCAAAGGTTGGAAGAGATGAAATTTCTGATGATTGACACTTCCAACAAGGATCCAAACATTGCGTTTTGGATCTATTCGAAAAAGGACATAATCACCAAAAAATATAATTTGCAACCTCGACAATAGATGTAATTGTATTTCGTAATTTCCTTATGTTGTAGTTTCCTTTATGTCGTGTATTTATTTTTTTTCATTATAACTTTTTTTTTCTTCGTATTGTAATGTTTAAGTTTTAATGTTATGTTATTTATTAAATGAAGTATTAGTTTTAGTCTAGGGGTTGAATTTGTAAATTGTTAAGTTATGGTTGAGTTATGATAAAGGGTATTTTTTTTAGTTAAGGTTGAAAAATTAAAAGGCGATGTAAGCGATACTAAGACTGCGTTATATCTTAACTCAAAGTTATCACACCCTATGCTCTTAGGCACACATTTTAAGCATATGATCATTTCCCGATATATCACAACTTCAAAATTAGGTTGTGCACTATGGGTCACATTGGATTAGCCCACTTTTTCTTTTAGTTTTGTAGTTCGTCGATGTTTGTCAAAACTATTTAAAAAAAAATAGTTAATATTGTATTACTGTAGGGTAGTGATTTTGACATAAAACAGAAACTATCACGTCTCATGTACAAATTATTATAAAGACTGTTAATCGAAAACTAAGATACTCCCTCCGTCTCAATTTAATTGTCATGAGAGAGAAATCACAAAGTTTAATAAAAGTGTGGCCACTTTAATTTTCAACCACACGAATAGAATATTCCCTCTTTAGATTCTCTAGTTTTTACTAAAAAATGAAAATGGACAATCTTTTTGAGACATCCAAAAATAAAAATATAGACAATTAAATTGAGATTTTATGAGTAATTAAGATTTAAACTTTCACCGATTTACCAATTGAATTTATAATTGCCTAGCCAACTCGTCTTCATGCTCAGTAAATTAACCAATACCTTGAAGTTACCAAAAGTTACTCGGCAAACATACTAAAATTATTGTAGGAAGTCTTTCTACCTTATAGTAAAGTATAACTTTTTACATATTATATTCACATACCTATTTAGCCAAAAGTACGTATTGTTGTTGCAGCATAAACATAGTTAACAAAAACTTCATGCATCTGTAGTAAAGCTCGATTAAACTAAATCCATCTAACAAAAACATAAACGAATTACACTCTTCGTTCTACAATAAGTGTACAGTTTTATAATGCACAAAGCTGTAGAAAATTTAACTAACTGTTAGTGCAAATATTACGATATTTAATCTATACGGTCTCGTTTATTTTGTTGATGAGAAACATGTAACTCATAACGCATAACGTAAAATGTATAAGCTACTTGTAATTATATTTTGTCTCAACATACTTTCAACACCTCTCGACGACTCAAGTCTTTGTATGCTACAACATAGGTTCGTACATGTTTGTTATGTTGCGTTATGATCAAACCCCTAAACATGTTTAGTTAAATAGTTTATATAAAACTAAAATCATTTTTATAAAACACTTAAGTAATCTTGGTTACGTACATTTTATAAAATACATAAACAAAAGTAAATGTGTTGGGTAAAAACCATGATCCATAACCCATACCCATGACCCATGATCCACAACCCATGACCCATTGCATGACATCATGCATGAAATTATGTTGGGTAAAACCCATAACCCATGACTCAAAGTCCATAACCCGTTCTCTAGACACATTGTATCTTGTTTGGTACCCATGACCCAAAGTTCATGACCCATGGTTCAATACCCATAACCCATAACCCGATATGTAACCCAAAACTCGGATTTGTTGCCCAGTACCGCGGTTCCGCCAGATCCCTGGGGTTAGGCAGGCGGATCCCTCTCATAAGGGATCCTTGGGGCAGAAACATGTTTTGGTATTTTTGCCTATAAATAGCAAACCACTTCTCACCATGTTTCAACACCTTTTCACACACTTTCTCTCCACCATTTCTAACATATTTAGATTAATAGGAAACATGTAAAACACCCTCATCCCATATGATTATAATGCTTCTAACTTTCATTTGTTGTAAGCATACTCCCGAAGTGATCCTCCAAAGCAAGCCTAGAGATCTTGCATCCTTACCTACTGAAGTTATCCTCCATTACAAGCATACAAGCACATGAAGATCTTCTACAGCAAGCTTGGGAAACTTGTCATCTTCATTCATGAAAGACTAACTACATCATACTTTGTGTTCTTGATGTTTGGTTTAGGATTTCATATCCATTAGACACATTGTCTTGGATATTGTCTTGTATCATCTTCTTGTATCTATAAGTAGATTAGATGGTTTATGTGTTTGTGCCATAAAACACAAGGTTTGTTATGTTGGGCCACAAAAAATAACGGGTGTCATAGATGTGTCGTGTTGCTCGGGTAGTGGTTCCTCCATTGTAATGAAACCCGTTATCTAGCCTTGTACTGGATAAAGTGTAGGCGACGTTGTGTTGGTTTGGTATGCCGTGCTAAGGACTCGGTATCTAGCCTAGTACCGGATAAAGGGTAGGCGACGTTGTGTTGGTTTGGTCCTCCGTGCTAAGGACTCGGTGTTTAGCTTAGTACCGGATACAATGTAAGCGACGTTGTGTAAGGTTTTCTCCGATGAGAATGGAGTTTGTTGATCTAGTGAAGTAACTCTCGAGTCGGGTACTCGAGGAGTGGAGTAGGGCAGAGAGGAGCTTCGTGACTGAACCACTATAAATCCCCGTGTTGGTTTATGTATCCTTTTACTTATCGCTTTACTTTTATTCTTGTTTTATATTGTTGGTTATCTATGTGGTTGATGTTTATGTTTGTGATGTATACTTGGTCTTTCATATATTCATAAACTATATTTAACACTTTACATATTATGACACGCTTGATCAGAAAAAGCAACCGTACTAATAATGGTGAAACTTGATTTATAATGAACCATTAATCTTGCGGAATCTTATGTGATATTAAGGGGTTGGCCTTACATGTCGTAATGCGTTAAATGCATCCTCGCGTCAAGATTAACAAATGCAATGGTTTATACTATATTTGATACAAAAGTTTTAAGTTTGAAACGGAAACGTATTCACCCCCCCTACGTTTTCCACTATTGGTATCAGAGAGGGTTGGCTTTAGTTTTTAAAACAAATGGTTTTCAAAACGAATAAGGTCCTTGTATCAAATTTTTGGTGAAGTCAAGCATAATATGAAAAGTGTTTTGTTGATTTTTTTTTCTTTGAAGTTTTGTTGTTAGATATCTTGTTACTCAAGCTTGAACAATGATTAAAATGGGTAATATAACTTCACTAAAAAGTCTACAAAGGTTAAACTTTTTCATCAGGTCAAAATATGTATTTTTGTGAATCTGTGTCAGATCCGCGGATCCCTTTGTTATCAAAGGGCGAATCTCTTTTGGAAGGGATCCGGCGGATCCGTTTGTGCAGATGACAGCCTTGGTTAAAAATTTCAAAAATTCATAACTAATTAACCGTAAGTCCGTAGAAGTCGTGCCACCTATCGTTTGAAACGTATTTGAGTCTAATTTCGTATAAAAATGATTTCATAAACTGATTCAAAACAAAAATTTACATAATCATTTATTTATTATAGAAAGTCATTTTTCGGTCATAACTTTTGCACAAACTTTTGGTCTAATTGGAGACGGTTGTTTTCGTCTTTGAATAACAGTGTGTTTTCTTTTGAAACTAAGGTTTTGATAATATTTATAAATATAAAAGAAACTAATCAAGCTTGGTATACATGTTTATATTTAACACAAAATGAAAAGAACTTTCGTATGCTATGCTAAATGATTAATTGTATTACCTTGCATTACTTAATTATTTGCTTATCTCAAATAGTTTTTGTGCTTGTTTGTTTGAATAACATATGTGGTTTCTTCACCTTGCTATTCATTATATTTGTTTGTCGATTTAGTAATATTTTACTAATCAATGTGCTATTTGAAGGAGTGTTTGGGATAACATCTAGTTGTGTCAAAAATGTTATTTTAAATACTTAGATAAATCATATAAGTTGAAAAATGTTTAAAACATGTAATATACTAAATGACTTATTGTTGAGTTTATCATATGTGCAACATAAATGTATTATGTGCTTTCTTTCTCATCTTTTCTTGTGTCGTTTTCAGAAACAGCAACAATGTACATCGGATCATAACCTACACTTTTGTTGATGATGTACTTTCCCATTTTCCTTTCCATGATCGCTTTCCAAGCTTCATAGTAGGATTGACAACTTGATTATTTTATCTGATATACTCAAGTAAATTATTTTGCAACGCAAATTGATGTGCTACATGTGTACAAGTTTTAAATTTATAAAAGACGATTTACCAATTCTACCAATAACACATACGAGCAAGTGCACTCGTCCGTTATAGCAAAATTGTGATGGTAAGTCGGGATCGTTCGCAGGGATTTGTGAGTGAATCAAGTAAACAAGTATAAAATCTACTAAGACAATCAAAAAGCATATAGCGAAAATTGATATAATGAAATTCAAATGATTAAAAACTACACTTGCTTAAACTAGTTTCTTATCCTAGAGTAGTATGATTGTGTTAACCTCTTCTTAACATGTTGGTTATGATAATTAGTTGGTGTACTAATCTGTTAATACAAATAAACCGTAAAAACGTTTATTAATATTTTGCGATCTCTTTGTGTTTTGTTGATAACAAATATAATGTTATCTTAAGTACAATTATAAGGATACATCTAATACAAAAATGTTGTAATTAATCATTTGTTGTAATAGTTTATTAGGATGGGTAAAAATCACAACCCATGGATCATTTCCATAACCCATGGTATTGACCCATACCCACAAGACTAGATACATTGTACTCATTAGATACATTGAATCTAAAAGAATACCAATGGACCAACCCATAACCCATAACCAAAAAACCCGTGGGCAAAGAGGAGCGTCCCACGGATCCCTAGGATTACACTAGACGGATCCTTGTGGGAGGGATCCGTGATCCGGGAACAAGATGGCGATTTTGCCTATAAATAGAGAGCCATTTCTTCATTCTAACTCACCCCTCTTCTTTCTAATTCTCTCATATACTCTCATTCTCTTCTAACAAAAGATCACATGATCTAGAGAGTACTTATTTCTTTATTTCTTTAGTGATTCTCATATAGGTCTTTCTCTAAGGCGAGATCACGAGCATTCTACAAGTCATCCAAGCAAGGGGTCCTTGATTGATTTGTTCCTCCGCAAGATTTCTGTAGCGAAGATCTTGTATTTGATATTTCACATATTTGTTGTGTAATAGTCGTGTTGGTTTGGTCCACCGTGTTACGGACTCGGTATTTAGCTTTGTACCGGAAAAAGGTGTAAGCAACGTTGTGAAGGCTTCTCCGCCAAGTTGAAGGAGTTTGTTGACATAGTGCTTGAACTCTCGAGTAGGTGACTCGGGAGTGGAGTAGGGCAAGGAAGGTGTCCTTGTTGCGAACCACTATAAATCGGTTGTGTCATTTCTATCATTTTGCTTTACTTTATTTACTTGCTTTATCATTAGATCTATACTTTCTCTACATCCATACGATCTCACATATTATCGAATCTAAAGTTTTGAAACTAACTTAAAATCGGAAAACTATTCAACCCCCTTATAGTTTTCCACAATTGGCATCAAGAGCTAAGTTTATAAAAGTTTTAAAGTAAACCAGTATTTCAAAACTTTTCGATCACTATGGGTTCGAAAATTACAAGGAAGGGCAATCTATGCAACGACCACCACTACTTGAAACTAATGGTTTTATATATTGGAAAAATAGATTCGAAACATATGTGAAGTCTAAAGATATTGATCTTTGGTACATTATTGTTGAAGGCGATTTTGAGGCTACCTCAAAAGATGATAAAGGAAATTTAGTTAACATACCTCATGATAAATTAAATGATGAAATGAAGAAAGAGCTTTCTAAAAATAGTGAAGCTAAAATGGTTTTGTACAATGCTTTACCCAAAAAGGAATTCGAAAGAATTTCTATGCTTAAAACCTCTAAAGAAATTTGGAATTCTTTAGTTGTAACTCATCAAGGTATTCAACAAATTAAAATTAATAAATTTGATTTATTTGTTCAACAATATGAACAATTTTCAATATCGGATGAGGAAACTATAGATCATTCATTTGCTAATTTTAATACTATTATTACATCTTTACAAGCACTTGATGAATCTTTCTCTAGCCGTAACCATGTTAGGAGATATCTAATGGCACTTCCATCCAAGTGGAGATCCAAGGTGACGGCGATCGAAGAGTCAAAAGATTCGACAATCCTCACCCTTGATGAACTCATAGGCAACTTAAAAGTCTACGAGCTTGTCCTTGCTAAAGATTACGAAGCCTCAAAGGTGAAAGAGAACACAAATCTCTTGCCCTTAAAGCCAAAAGGTTTAAGCGATGAAGAAAACTCCTCTTCGGATAGTGACGACGAGGAGTATTCTATGTGATGAGGACTTTAAAAGGTTCTTTAGAAGGAAGGAAGATACGCCAAACAACCGTATGACGACAAGAAAGGATTCCGAAAAGCAAAGAGGACGGAAGCCAAGGATGATTGTGCTTGCTTTAAATGCGGGACCCAAACCACTTTATTAGTAAGTGTCCCAAACGGGATGATCAAAAGGCGTTCGTGAGCGGCACGTGGGGAATGAGCGACGAGGAGGACGAAGAAATTTGTCTCATGGCAAATGACGAGGTAAGTCACGAATACTATAGTAGCTCATCACTAGATGACGACTCATTGCATAATGAATATGACAAACTGTGCAATATTAGCTTAAAACTAATTAACAAAAACAAGCTTTTAAAAAGTCAAAAGCAACGTTTAAATAAAGAAGTCATAGAATTAAAAGCAAAATTGAAACGTCTAGAATGAGTACGAATACTCTAGATATGATATTGAAAAAATTATACGTTTGGTCCCTATGGTATACCCCAAATAACAACTTTAATCCCTAAGTCGCTTTTATTACACCACATATACCTATTTTTGAAACCTTGCACGCATTTAGTCCCTATTTTGGATGGGCGTTAGTTAAGTCCGTTAAGTATTTTCTTATTTATTAGTCCTTCGTTAATAATTTTTGCACCGTTAGTCCTTATTTTTAAAATATAGTTTTCCCGCTTAGTCCCTCCGCTAATAATAGTTATCGCCCGTATTTTTACGCTTTTGTCCGCTTTTATCCGCTTTCATTCGCTTTTATCCGCTTTCCCGCTTTTTTTCGCTTTTACGCTTTTATCCCTTTCGCTTGTTTTATATGTTTTCTCGCTTTTTACGTTTTGTCGCTTTTTATCCGCCGACCGCTTTTTACGTTTTAATCCGTTTAGTCCGCTTTTTAACGCCGCCCATTTTTGTACGTTTTATTCTGTTTTATCCGCTGCTCGTTGTTTATTCGCCGCCAGCCACGCGTTTTGTCCATTTTTTCCGCCGCCCGCTGTTTTACGCTTTTGTCTTTTTTCCTTTTGCGTTTGTTTTATCCGCTTTCTCCGCTTTTTAACGTTTTTATCTGCTTTTATCCTTTTGCGCTCGTTTTTTCTCTGTTTCGCTTGTTTTTACGTTTTTGTCTGCTTTTATCCGCTTTCGCTCGCTTTTTTCACAACAAAAAATTGGAATTCTTTCACAAATTTGAAAAAATATCCAAAAAATTTTGAAAAATAAATTGGGAAAAAATATTTTCGAAAAAATAATAAAATTTGAATAAAAATTAAAAAATTTGAATAAAAAATATTTTCATATATTTTTTTATAAAAATCTTATAAAAAATTTTGAATTTTTTTTTTAATTTTCAATATGTCGAAATACTTTTTGTTTCAAAACATTTTTTCAATATTTTCCGAAATTTGGACATATTGTAAAAAAAAATTTTCGAAAAATATTGAAAAAAAACGAACATATTTTTTTTTAAAGATTTAAAAAAATATATTTGAAATTTTTTTATTCAATTTTTTTTTGAAACTTTTTATTCAAATTTATTTTTTGAAATTTCTTTTTTTTTTTTTTTTGAAAATTTTTTTCGAAATATTTTTTTTCAATTTTATTTTTGGATTTTTTTTTCTTTTGGAAAATTTTTAATATGTTGAAATAGTACAAAACGAAAGAAAAACGGACAAAATGTAAGAAAACGGACAAAACGGATGAAAACCGATAAAAGCGCATTTAAAAACGAACAAAACGTAAAAAACGGACGAAACATATAAAACGGAGAAAACGTGAAACAACGGGGAAAACGGAAAAAGAACAAAACGGATAAAAATTGGCGAAAACGAATAAACAACGAACGAAACGGATAAAACAGATAAAACGAAAAATGGGCAAAACGAAAAAGGAACGAAACGGATTAAAACGTAAAAACGGTCGAAACGGATAAAAACAGACAAAACGGATAAAACAGACAAAACGTAAAAAAAAGCGGACGAAAACATATAAAAATGTATTTAAAAGGGATAAAACGTAAAAACGGTTTAAAACGGATAAAAATCGAAAAACCGATAAAACGGACAAAACGTAAAACGGACGAAAACATATAAAAGCAGTATTTAAAAAGGATAAAACGTAAAACGGATTTAAAACGAAAAAAACGGGGAAAACGGATAAAACGAACGAAAACGGATAAAACGGACAAAACGTAAAAATACGGGCGATAACTATTATTAACGGAGGACTAACTGGGAAAACTATATTTTAAAAATAAGGACTAACGGTGCAAAAATTTTCAACGAAGGACTAATAACATAAAATACTTAACGGACTTAACTAACTCCCATCCAAAATAGGGACTAAATGCGCAAGGTTTCAAAATAGGTATCCGTGGTGTAATAAAACGACTTAGGGACTAAAGTTGTTATTTGGGGTATACCATAGGGACCAAACGTGTAATTTTTCTATGATATTAGATAGTGTTAAACCGTAACAACCAAAAGGTTTAGGTATTCAACAACTTGATCTATCAACTAGTGAAAAAACACACAATTTGTTAAGGCACTAGAAAAACCAAACCATCATTGTGGCGGATCCCACGGATCCCATAAAAGGGAACCGACTAGTGTTAAGCCGTGGATCCGTGGGTCTCATTGTAGCAAACAATGGTAATAACGTAGCTTCTTCATCTAGAACTGATTTTGTTATCGTTAATAAGAAGAAACCAACTCATTTCACCACTAGACAACCACCTCCAAAATATAATCTTATTTTGCAAGAAACAAGGCTCCATCTTTTCAAAACCTAACCCATCTAGAGACCTAATAATGTTTACCCGAGAAGTAACCATCAAATGGGATGGAACCCAAATATGCAAAATAGATTTCCTTTTCAAAACTTTGCACCATGGAATGCATATCACCTTATCCATACATGTCAACATGAATGGAATGTTTAACACTAATGGACCCATGAACAAATAGGGACCAAACTTTTGAGTTAATTGTTTTCTTAGGTGTGCTTAAAGGTCGACCTAGACCCGGATGAATGGGTCAAGGATAGCGGGTGCACGAGGCACATGACCGGGCAATAAAGATCTATTCTCCACATATGAATCCTTCAATGGAGGTAATGTGGTGTTTGGAAATAGCAAAGTAAAATCATCGGTAAATGTACGATTTCTAACAAATCTCTAACCATTAACGATGTGTGTCATGAGAAAGCCTAAACTTTAATCTCTTAAGTATAGGACAAATATGTGATAAAAAGTGCAATGTACTTTTACCGAAACCGTAGTAAGATATTAAAAATGGCATAACCATAGGAAGAGGAATTAGGAAACATGGATTCTATGTCATTAAAATTGGTAATGAACATAAAGACAAACTTTGTCTTACCTCTATGGATGATACTTGACCTTATGGCATCAAGATTGGGTCATGCCAATATGCGACTTCTTCAAGCGCTATCATCCAAAGATCTAGTAAGAGATCTACCTGTTAAAATATGAACATCACTTTTGTGATGCTTGTAATGTAGGAAAACAAGTTCATTCTAGTCATAAAGCTAAAAACATGGTGTCTACAACTAAGTGTCTAGAATTACTACACATAGATTTATTTGGTCCATCCACTATCCAAAGTTATGGAGGCAACTACTACACTTTGGTCATAGTCAATGATTACTCTAGGTACACATGGACAAAATTCTTAAAGAACAAAACAGAAACGTTTAATTATTTTGAAATATTAAGCAAGAAAATCCAAAGACAACTAGAAGTCCTATAGTGTCTATTAGAACGGATCATGGTAGGAATTCGATAATGAAGTGCAATTTGGAGCCTTTTGTGACACTAATGGTATTACTCACAACTTCTCGGCTCCGCGACTCCACAATCGAATGGGGTAGTTGAAAGAAAGAATAGAACCCTACAAGAAATGAGTCGCACAATGCTTAATGAGCAATCAATACCTCAAAAGTTTTGGTGCAATGTCGTTGATACTTCAACGCACATACTCAATCGAGTCTTAATTAGACCAATCTTAGGTAAAACTCCATACGAGTTACTCCGAGGCAAAAAGCATACGTTAGATCACTTTAGAGTCTTTGGTAGCAAATGTTTTCTTCTTAACACTAAAGATTACCTTACAAAATTTGATCCTAAATCAACCGAATGTATCTTTCTAGGTTACTCTCCAAATAACAAAGCTTACGTCATATTAAACAAAGAAACAATGAAGGTAGAAGAGTCATTAAATGTAAAATTTGATGAAAGTCCACCCAAAACCTCTCCACCTCTTGTCGATGACGAGATTGTAGAAAGTGAAGCTATAGTAATAAAGAAAAAGATAAATGAAGAAAAAGAACCTTTAAATGATGAAGTCATAAATATTAAAGAGTCCAAAGATCACCCCGTAGATAAGGTCATAGGAAAGCTAAACGAAAGAACATTAAGGTCTCAAGTTCAAAACCAAAGTAGCTTATTTTGTTTTGTTTCAACCATAGAACCTAAGAATACACAATAAGTCATAAAAGATGAAAGTTGGGTAATGGCTATGCAAGAAGAATTAAATCAATTTGTTTTTAATGATGTTTAGACACTTGTCGCTCCACCTGGTAATCAAACCATAATAGGAACCAAATGGGTTTATAAAAACAAATTAGATGCAAACGGAGTAGTGTCTAGAAACAAGGCTAGACTCGTTGCCCAAGGGTATAACCAACAAGAAGGAATAGACTTTGATGAGACCTATGCCCCCGTGGCTAGATTAGAGTCTATAAGAAAACTTCTTGCTTATGCTTGTACTAATGATCTAAAGCTTTATCAAATGGATGTCAAAAGTGCTTTTCTAAATGGTTTTATTAATGAAGAAGTATATGTAGCTCAACCTCCGGGCTTCACCGATTTTGAAAAACCTAAACATGTGTATAAGTTAAAGAAAGCCCTTTACGGTCTTAAACAAGCTCCAAAAGCTTGGTATGATAGACTCAAGTCATTCTTAATCAAACACAACTATACCATAGGGTTAGTTGACAACACACTTCTTACTAAGAAAAGAGAGTCACATATAATCATAGTTCAAATATATGTAGATGATATTATATTCGGATCCACTTGTCAAGACATGTGTGATGATTTCTCTAAAATCATGCATGACGAGTTCGAGATGAGTATGATGGGAGAACTTAGTTTCTTTCTTAGTCTACAAATCAAACAAGTAGAAGATGGCATCTTCTTTAATCAATCTAAATACATAAAGAGATGTTAAAGAAATTCGGTCTAGCAGTCGAAACCAATTAGGACACCAATGTCATCCGACACCAAACTCACTAAAGATGAAGACGGCGAATCCGTTGATAATACTAAATATCGTGGCATGATTGGTAGTCTTCTACCTCACGGCTAGTAAGTTTGGATATCATGTTTAGTGTTTGCTTATGTGCTAGGTTTCAAGAAGACCCTAAAACATCACACCTAGAAGCCGTAAAAGAATATTTAGATATATTAAGGTACAACACAATTAGGATTATGGTATCCTAAGGGACGGAGTAGAAACAATTGTATATGCGGATTCCCGACCATGCGGTGATTATGTTGACCGAAAAGTACAAGTGGGGTATGTACTTTTATGGGATGTTGTTTAACATCTTGGTTTTCAAAGAAACAAACGACATTAGCAATATCAACAACCGGCCGAATACGTCTCCGCCAAAGAAAGCATGCCAACAAGCACTATGGATGAAACAAGCGTTAGTTGACTACGACATTCATCTAAGTGACATAGCAATTCTATGTGAAAACAAGGGTGCCATAGATTTACGCAAGAATCCGGTATTACATTCTCGCACAAAGCATATAGAGATTCGTCATCACTTCTTAAGAGACAACGTTCAAAAGGGGAACATCTCTATTGAGAAGGTAGCGTCGGAAGACAACATAGCCGACGTCCTCACCAAACCGTTGAAGCGGGAACAATTCAACCTACTTCGTCTTGGTCTTGGTCTCATGGAACAAACGTCGTAATTTACTTTGTGGAAAACTAGAAGGGGGGGGGTTGAATAGTTTTGCCGATTTTAAGTTAGTTTCAAAAAACTTTATATTCGTTAATATGTGAGATCTTATGGATGTAGAGAAAGTATAGATCTAATGATAAAGCAAGTAAATAAAGTAAAGCAAAGGGATAGAAATGACACAACCGATGTATAGTGGTTCGCCTACAAGGACACCTTCCTTGCCCTACTCCACCCCCGTGTCACCTACTCGAGAGTTCAAGCACTATGTCAACAAACTCCTTCACTTGGCGGAGAAGCCTTCACGTTGCTTACACCTTTTCCGGTACAAAGCTAGATACCGAGTCCGTAATAAGGTGGACCAAACCAACACGACTATTACACAACAAATATGTGAAATATCAAATACAAGATCTTCGCTACGAAATCTTATGGAGGACAAATCAATCAAGGACCCTTGCTTGGATGACTTGTAGAATGCTCGTGATCTCACCTTAGAGAAGGACCTATATGAGAATCACAATAGAAAGAAAGAAGAACAACTCTAGATCAAGTGATCTATATGTTAGAAGAGAATGAGAGTGTTTGAGAGATTTAGTAAGAAGAGGGTGAGTTAGAATGAAGAAATGGCTCTCATTTATAGGCAATTTCTTCATCATCCTCGGATCCCACGGATCCCTCCCACTTGCGATCCGTCTAGTGTAATCCTATGGATCCTTGGACGCCTCTTTGCCCATGGGTTTTTGGTTATGGGTTGGTCCATGGGTTTTCCTTATATTTAATGTATCTAAAGTATACATTTTATCTAGCCATCTTGGGTATGGGTTATGATCCATGGGTTATGGTCCATGCGTTGTGGTTTTTACCCATCCTAATAAGCTATTACAACAAATAATTAATTACAACATTTTTGTATTAAAATGGCTATATGTAAATGCTTTAAAAATAACATGTATCCTTATAATTGTACTTAAGATAACATTATATTTGTTATCAACAAAACACAAAGAGATCGCAAAATATTAATAAACGCTTTTACGGTTTATTTGTATTAACAATCTCCCTTTTGTTGATGAGAAAACATAATGTTATGATGAGTAAAACTTAAGAATATATGTAAGTTTTGAAAGCCCCTAAGTTTTACTTCTTCTCCCCTTTTGTTGAAACAAAAGTTAACCTGGAATAAATAACATTGTGGAAAAATTAGTCCACGATCGCTAACTCCCCTCGACGGTAGCTCCCTAGTTTGGGGCGCCAAGTGAAGAAAAATAAAAATCCTAGAAAGAGAAAGGTTAGTAACATGCTTATGTAATCTTGTGATTGACGAGAATCAAGATTGAGAGCCAAGGTATGTAAACAATGCCTTGTAATAAAACAACAAAGTGTAGTGGTATTTATGCCACCTACAAGCATGTAAAAATAAGAACAATATTTGTTCTTGAAAATGACTCAAAAAGAAAAAGTACTAAAAATAGAAAATAGTAATAATGATTCCTTCCATGCTTGCATAAGGTTATGGATGGAGGTTTTGATGAGTAATGATATTGATGCGATCAAGGATGAGGTTGAGTATGAATCACATTTCTTCCCTAACTTCTATTGCAATTTCCTAGTGGATTGGCAATGTTCACAATGTAAGTGATGTGGGTAATGAGTACGGAAATCGTCCGGTTGTTTTGATTTGTGAGTCATGGAAGTTGTGGTGGAAAAATAGGAAAATACGGATCAAAGTCCGGAATGATTGAAGTGGTGGTGGAAAAGAACCTAGATGTTCTTGTAATTTAATGGGAGCTAAAGGTGGTGATGTTTCAAGATCATTGAATATTGTGTTTGGAGAAGTTGGAGGTGTCAAAAGGCTAATTCTTTTTGCTTTGGTCGTTGAGATCTTGTTGAGTCTTAAGGAGTTCCAAAAGAGTGATTTTAGGTGGTAGTGATTTGGTGATGATGTTGGTGTACTCGTTGGTGATGAAGGAGGTGCTATAATGGAAGCATCTTGTGGTGAGTTAGTAGATGGTGATGAGTCATATGATGATGGTTTTCCTAAGCAACACGATCGGATGTTAATCCATGGGATATCCTAGAGTTTGATTTTGGTATCTTGGAAGGTGGAAGTACAAAGGTTTGGGTTTCATGAAGATGATTGTGTATACTATGTGATTCATCTAAAGAGTTTGTGGATGACATGGTGTAGTTTGTTTGTGGAGATGAGATGGATTATGCAAGCATTTTGGGAGTTCTATATATATAGAAAAACAAATCATTGTAATGAATGCTTGACCCAAAATGTGGATTAAAATCTAATGATTAGATATGAATTTAAGGCATGTGATCATGAGAACACAAGCATTAAAGAGCATACTCCAAAAAATAAAACAAATGTTGATTTTTCATCCAAAGTGAGAAAATAGAAGTTGAAATAGCTTCGTCTCACGGATCCCACGGATCCTTCCCTCGAGGGATCCGGCCCACATGAAGGCCGGGATCCGTGGGTCTCGTGATTCAGCAAGACAAAATTTTCCTTTTGGAAATATTTTTGCCTAGTGTGTGCCTATATGGAAACTATTTGGAGTTGCGATTATCTCGACCCCAAAGAAGAAGAAAAAAAGGAAAATAAACTAGAAGTAAAAAAAATCCTATTGAGATAACCCGAAAACACATATTTAGTACTTGAGTACGTAATTTAGTGTTATCAATGCTCCTAATTCATTGTTGCTTAAATGAATGTACCAAAATACATATTAGTTATGTATCTCCTTTAGCATTCACAAGACATGAGATGCAATGAAAACGGTTTTACTTTGTATTAATAATGAAAAGCGATTTGTCCTAGACGTGAGAAATTGCTTTTGTGAAATTTATAATGAAGGTGTCATCCTTTTAGAAAACATTTTGAAAAGAGGTTTTCTTTGTGTGAGTAAAATCCGCCTTTATCCTTTTGAAAATGTGTATGTAATTATGTGTTTGCAACTTGTACTTATAAAAAAAAATAAGAAGACTATAAGTGAAAAACTTATCTTGGGTTTTGAAAATTCCCGTATTGTTTGTGAGTTGCGTGTGAAATAGAGATCCTAGACTCAGAAAGAAGAAGGCAAGTGTTTACATACCTTGTAGAGTCAAATAAATTACGACGCTTGTTCCATGAGACCAAGACCAAGACGGAGTAGGTTGAATTGTTCCCGCTCAACGGTTTGGTGAGGACGCCACTATGTTGTCTTCGGATGCTACCTTCTCAATAGAGATATTCCCTTTGAACATTGTCTCTTAAGAAGTGATGACGAATCTCTATATGCTTTGTGCGAGAATGCAATACCGATTTTGCTTAAGTCGATGGCTCCTTTTTGTCACATAGGATGGCTATGTCGCTTAGATGAATGTCGAGTCAACTAACGCT
The DNA here is from genome assembly GCA_022545495.1 of Chrysanthemum lavandulifolium. Taxonomy (NCBI): domain Eukaryota; kingdom Viridiplantae; phylum Streptophyta; class Magnoliopsida; order Asterales; family Asteraceae; genus Chrysanthemum; species Chrysanthemum lavandulifolium. Next base: position 188,179,718 of record CM040242.1, read on the forward strand.
TGTTTCATCCATAGTGCTTGTTGGCATGCTTTGCGAGTGAGACGATTCGCTCGTAGTAGATATTGCTAGTGCCATTTGTTTCTTAGAGAACCAAGATGTTAAACAACATCCTATGAAAGTACATACCCCACTTGTACTTTTTCTATCAACGTAATCACCGCATGGTCGAATCTGCATATACAATTGTTTCTACTCCGTCCCTTAGGATACCATAATCCTAATTGTGTTGTACCCTTAATATATCTAAATATTCTTTTTACGGCTTCTAGGTGTGATGTTTTAGGGTTCTTCTTGAAACCGAGCACATAAGCAAACGCTAAACAAGATATCCGGCCTACTAGCCGTGAGGTAGAGAAAACTACCAATCATGCCACGATATTTAGTATTATCTACGGATTCTCCATCTTCATCTTTAGTGAGTTTGGTATCGGATGATATTGGTGTCCTAATTGGTTTTGACTCTTCTAAACCGAATTTCTTTAACATCTCTTTTATGTATTTAGATTGGTTAAATAAGATAGCATCTTCTACTTGTTTGATTTGTAAACCAAAAAAGAAACTAAGTTCTCCCATCATACTCATCTCGAACTCGTCATGCATGATCTTAGAGAAATCATCACACATGTCTTGACAAGTGGATCCGAATATAATATCATCTACATATATTTGTACTATGATTATATGTGACTCTCTTTTCTTAGTAAAAAGTGTGTTGTCAACTAACCCCATGGTATAGTTGTGTTTAATTAAAAATGACTTAAGTCTATCATACCAAGCTTTTGGAGCTTGTTTAAGACCATAAAGGGCTTTCTTTAATTTTTACACATGTTTGGGTTTTTCAAAATCGATGAAGCCCGGAGGTTGAGCTACATATACTTCTTCATTAATGAAACCATTTAGAAAAGCACTTTTGACATCCATTTGATAAAGCTTTAGATCATTAGCACAAGCATACGCAAGAAGTATTCTTATAGACTTTAATCTAGCCATGGGGCATAGGTCTCATCAAAGTCTATTCCTTCTGTTGGTTATACTCTTGGGCAACGAGTCTAGCCTTGTTCCTAGACACTACTCCGCTTGCATCTAATTTGTTTTTATAAACCCATTTGGTTCCTATTATGGTTTGATTACTAGGTGGAGGACAAGTGTCCAAACATCATTAGAAACAAATTGATTCAATTCTTCTTGCATAGCCATTACCCAACTCTCATCTTTTATGGCTTCTTGTGTATTCTTAGGTTCTATGGTTGAAACGAAACAAAACAAGCTACTTTGGTTTTGAACTTGTGACCTTAATGTTCTTTCGTTTAGCTTTCCTATGACCTTATCTACGGGGTAATCTTTGGACTCTTTGTAATATATTAGTTTTCACATACACATCATAACACAATCATACATAGGCGTATAGGGGATGAGTTTTAGAGAGAGAAAGTTAGAGGTTTAGGGAACTTAGTGAGAGAAAGTGAAAGATATTATTATGAGCTCCAACTCTCTACCTTGGGAGGTAGAGAGTATTTATAGTCTTACATAAACGCCACACAACGGGTCGTGGATCGTGCATACAGGTGGGTAAAGACCCGTCCGTCCTCCACGGTGTTACTTAACTAAATACTACTTAACTTAAATGAACTACGACTACGAGCTTTCTAACGATTACATATACTTGAGGTGACCGACTTTTAATACCGGAATTTCTAATTCCTAAAAATCTCCCTGTGGAGGTCACCTCAATCATGTACCAAAATTACATTGAATACAAATAGATATTACATTAAAAATTGTTCTTGCATTCTTGATGTAGTCCTTGCTCCTAAGCTCGTAGTCATTGATTCTTCACATTGCATGTTTGGTTACCCAAGTGGAGGCATTTTACCGATCCGCGTGATACTAATTTTGAGCCATCATTTGAGATCATCGACTATCAAAAATCTCTCGAGACATCCTTTGTGGTGTTGGTATTATGTGATGTTGTGACTATAGGACCGACATGCTCACATTCGGATCATGATATCTTCTCATCGAGTAGAGGAAGCTTTCGTTGATTCATGATATTGGCGATCGTAGCGTAAGCATGGAGTGAAAATATCGAGTCATTGATGCACATATCATGATTTCATGAGAGATGAATGTATCGTGTGAGCATGCGGCTATGGATTGATCGCATCATTCGATCAACAAGAACGCCGGGCGACTCTCATACAACAGCTTAGCAATAAAGCGTGCAAAAAGTGTCTTTGACCACTTTAGTTGAATTGAGGTACACGGCCCACTTGTTCTCCGCTGATCAAGACAAGTACGCCTGTGGATCGTATAATTCAAGAATTTCCTATCAGGTTTCGCAATGTTACCTAATGTTCTCAAACCGAACGCCTCAAAGAAGACAACACGGAGTGAGTGAACCAATAATTTAAGTCCATCGATTGATGAAAGAGATTTGAAAACAATCGAGTATTACTCAATAGAAATTGTTTTGCAATACAACAAGGTTTTATTGAAAATCAATTATCAATCATAAAACACCTTTTGATTCAAAATTAGTACACGGTCGACGTGCTAAAGAAAAGAGTTTTAAACACAACGACCGGTTTTTCAAAGGTATCCGCTAATCCATAACTCGAACTGTGATTGATTCAAGAGATTGAATCGCCCCATTGTTTCGCTCGGTTGTCACATGGTTGATCTATATAATAGATCTCACATGCCACCTACCGTGAGCTTGTTTGATGTTGGCTCGCATGGTTTTCCATCTTCACCGTGAATATGTTCACATATCACTCGGATGTTCCGCAAAACCACAAGGATAATGCGAGGACTCAAGATATAATCTCTTTCCACATTGTGTGAAACAGAGTCTTCATTGAAAGTGTCCTAATGAGATTTATTGATGATCTCGTGGCTCTAGACTCAATTTGTGCATATTTGGATCATGTGCCGAGACTAGGGAGAGGGTCTCCTTCTTCAATATCAACAATCTCTAAGAGAAATTCGATAGATAATGTCGGTTCCCGTGAGAATGAAACAAGTCCTTTAAGAGGAACTTGAGTGGTTTGGAAAGTTGAAGTGCAAAGCGTCCACCGGGTCCATGACGCCTTGTCTTCAATACCGATGTTACCATCGAGAGCATATGAATTGAACCCGGTTTCGCCTAAGGTTGAATAAATGGAGGGCTATTTGTTTTCACCCTTTTCTCATTCAATTCTTTTAATTCTTCAACCCTTCAAAGTGCTTACCGAGACTTCATAGCTAGAACCTTGTTGGGTTTTTTCAAGACTAGCTCGATCCTTAGTCCGCACTCTTCCCATATCTCATTTTTCTCCTTTTATCATCATACCTAAGGACTTCTACACTAACTAGTGGATTGTCCTCGGTAGATCCCTCCGGTTCTAGCGGATCATGGAACACATACCTAACCTTATCATCCTTATATCACCGTACATAAAGTAAAGTTGGTCGGTCTATTTGTTATTGTTCATCTGCCATTGGAACCAATTGAAAACCATTTGAAAATCAATCCAGATACTTGTGATATATTATCAAAACATTTTGTACCTGAATTGTTTTTGATATTTTTTTTTGAATAAGTGCTCCCCCTCAACATGTGCATGAATTGTTTGAAATCGTTTTGCACACGGAGGCAAGAGGAAGAAATTACTTCTTTGATTACTATTTTCAAAAAAATATCAACATCACTTCCCTAATCAAGACAAGTAGATAAAGCATTGTAGGGAAGGATGAGGTTTTCATAAGTTTGCTCCCCCTCAATATGTGCCTCGAGATTTGAAAAGAGTTTTTGCACATACTAGAGGGAACCCGCACATTGAGATAAGTGATCACGTTATACATCATAGGTTTAAGATAGATGCTCCCCTCAACATGTGCATGGAAAATTTGAAATCGTTTGTCACATGTGGAAGGAGAGCATGTTCATCCTTATAAAATCATTTTTCCATTTACCGAATTATCGCTTTAAATCCAATTTAAATCACACATACTCCCCCGATCACAATTATCAAATCATTTGAGATTTGTGATCTCTTATAGATTTAAATTGATTTTGAAAGCTTTTAAGGAGAATTGTGACTTGATTATGAAAGCGTTTTAATCGATAAGGATCGGATTTAAGACTTTAAACTCCATTGATAAAACATGCATGAATATCTTTTGAAAACAATTGAATGCCAAATAACTTTTAATTTAATTGAAATCATTCTCCCCTCAATCAATGACATAGGTTGTTGATTGAGAGATTGATATTTTGACAAATAAGTCCGATGATTATCAAAAATAGAGACGAGTTATTTTTCAAAGCGCTTAATTTTCGTAGATAAATGTTTATAGAATCGAGCATGGAATTTGAAAACATGGTAAAGCATTGATTCTCTTTCCCCCAAAAAATAATTTTTGATTTTTTTTTTAATCATTCGAACAACATCTAAAGTCCCGTGTCATTCTTTGAATGACATCTCAAAGACCGTAGATATTATCGAATCGAGGAAAACATGACAAAGGACAATATTTTTGAATTTTTCAAGATTTTTCAAATTTTATGGATTTTGAAAGTTTTATATTTTTCTATTTGATTTTTTTTTTTTTTTTTTTGAAGGTTTTATAATTTTGTATTTTGTTTTTCGAATAAGTATTTACAAGAGATAGATGAAGATAAACCTTTACTCCTCGCCTTCCTCTCAAGACGTTTGAGTGTTTACGTTGAAGGCTTTTCAAGCCAAGACGTGGAAGAATAAACTCAAAACGTTCTCTTGGAAGAGCTTTGGTGAAGATGTCGCTAACCGATATTCGGACCTCACAAAATAGAGTTCTACCACACCTTTTTCCACTTGTTCCTCGATGAAGTGATGTCGAATGTCGATATGCTTTGCTCTTGAGTGTTGAACGTTGTTGCATGAGAGAGCAATAGCACTTTTATTGTCACAAGATGAGGGATTTTGTTGAATTCAAAGCCATAGTCAAATAATTGAGATCTCATCCATAAGATTTGAGCACAACAGATGACATGGCTATGTATTCACCTCTGTAGAGGAAATAGAAGTACTCATTTGCTTCTTTGAAGACCACTCACAAGTTTATCACCAAAAAGCGAGCACCTCCGGATGTACTTCGACGAGTATCTTGACACTCGCATGATCAAGATCGCATATGTCGTTAGTGATATACCGGTGTCCTTGGTACCAAAGACCCATATTGATGGTTCCTTGAGATACCGAAGACCCGCTTAACCGCTTCAAGGTGCTTTTAGTAGGCTTAGCACGGTATCTAGCACACATGCAAACAATGAACAATATGTCCGGTCTACTAGCCGTGAGGTACATCGGGATCCAATCATACTACGATATTTTGTTTGGTCAATCATGATCCCCGAGTGGTCCTCATCTAGTTTGGTTCGATCAATCATGGGAGTGTCAATGGTCACTTGAATCAAATCCAAATTTCTTTAAGGTCTCAATTGCATATTTGGATTGATTTATAAAAATGCCTCCGGACTTTGCGAAATTTGTAATCCCAAGAAAATGACATTTGTCCCATCATTGACATTTGAAATTTTGAACTCATTTCATTTGAAAACGATCACATTCCATTGGGTCTGCCGAGGCAAAATAATATCATCAACATAAATTTGAACATGAATTAAATGTTTGCACGACTTCCTCGTGAACAATGTTGGATCAATCGCTCCTTTGCTAAATCCGTAGATAGAAGAAACTTTGACGATGTATCATACCATGCCTTTGGAGCTTGCTTTAAACCGTTAAGAGCCTTCTTCAAACGATAAACGTGAGTAGGATGCTCTTGATTCACAAATCCTTCAGTTACCGACGAGACGACTTCTTTAAGATCTCCGCTCGTAAATGCCGCCTTTACATCCATCGATAGACTACCATGTTCTTACTAGCGGCATTAGCCGTAAAGATTACGATTGCCTCGATTGAGCAAGCTGAGCAAAAGATTCTTCAAAGTCAATACCTCCTCTTGACGGTATCCTTTAGCAATTAATCGAGCCTTGTTCTTCAACACATCACCATGCTCATCAAGTTTCACTTTGAAGATCCATTTAAGAGCAATAATCATAGCACGATCTGGGCGGTACTAACTCCCATACATCAAGTCGATCAAACTCATGAATTTCATCTTGCATGGCATTGAACCGCCTATCTTCATTCATGGCGGTTTTAACATCTTTTGGTTCGATCTTAGATAGTACGGAGTTGAAGAAGCACCATAAGGCATCGGTTGCAAGTTGTTTCCGTGTTGATACAGACGAGAGGATTTCCAATTATGTTGTCTATTGGGTGATCGTGAGTCCATTTTCTAAGGTGTTCATGTGGCGTAGTTGAGGGATCAAGTAGCAGTCGATGTTTCTCAAGAAGATGGTTACGATGATGATTCAGAGCAAATATGTTTTCAAATGGAGCATCTTCAGAGTACCAAAGGATTAACTTCATCATTGATGCGAAATGGTTCCATGATGTACATTTGAAGAATGATGATTTGTTGATGAGATCAAGGATCGCAGAGGCGCTTCTTGACTTAAAGATATTGAGACCGAGGGATTTACTTCATTCACGTGAATATGAGCGACCTCTGTTGTAGGGATCGATACCTCATTAGTACTTGGATCATAAAGTTCATCAAACATAGGATCAAACAATTTCTTTAAATCATCTTCGGATGGAGGTACATATGGAGTTTCATGAGAGGAGTTTGGAACAAGAGATGAACCAATGGGACTGTTTTGAAGTGCGGGTCCCGAATCGATTGTCCAGAGCCATTTGACCGTCACCTCATCAAACGTAACGTGAATTGTTTCCATGATATTTCGGGTTCTTTTGTTGTAGATTCGTATCCCTTTTGTTTGGTGCATATCCTACAAATACTCCAATGTCCTTTAGCTCTAAGTTTGCCTAAGTCTTGACCTCATTAGTTGGATAACATAAAGCACCAAACACACGAAGGAAAGAGAGATTAGGTTTTCATTGTGGACAAGTTCATATGGAGTTTTTCCATGAACAGTGTGAATCGTGGAACGATTTTGTGTGTAGCATGCAATGGCAATAGCTTCACCCGAGAAACATTGGAACCTTTGAGTAAATCAAGATTGTTCTAGCGGCTTCAACAAGAGTTCGATTTCGTCTTTTAACTACACCGTTCGTTGAGGAGTTCGTGGAACACTTCTTTGATGGATGATTCCAACGCTTTCATAAAATTCACTAAGTTGTTTGTTGACAAACCCGGTTCCATTGTCTGCTCGATAATTCGACGGTTTTGTTAAGTCGAACCTGCGACTTTTGATGAGTTTGATGATGATATCGAGTTTCATCCTTTGTCCTTAAGAACTCGACCTGTGAATCTGAGTAATCATCAACCACAACTAACACATATTTCTTCCCAAAGATATTATGCACCCTCATTGGTCCACATAAATCCATATGAAGAACTTCGTGACATAGTTAGTAGGTTTGGGTTTATGGGCATACTTCTTGCTTTTTCCCAATTGACATCTTTGAACAAAGATGATCCTTTTCGTACTTGAGTCTAGGTAAACCTACAACTAAGTCCTTTACGGTGAGATCATTGATGGTGTCGAAGTTCGTGTGATTGAGACAACGATGCCATAACCATGACTTTGTTTTAGAAGCTTTTGACAAAGAAGCAAATTGGAGAAGACTTCATCATATCTTCGATAGAGATGGTGTATAGATTTGAACCACGTGAACCTCTTAAAAGTTCCTTACCATCAAGTTCTCTAACGAAGCATGTATGTTTTCTCAAGGATACTTCTAGATCCGAATCACGAATTGACCAACAGAGAACAAGTTGTGACCAAGACCTTCTACATAGTAAACCCCGGAGATAACACTTTTGCCAACAACGAGTCTCCATAACCCATGATAGCACCGAAATGATCATTCTCGAATCTAATCGTCTCCGATGAATTTGCTCACGAAGTTCATGAGCATGACCGGTCGCCAATATATGTTGAATAGCACGAGTTCGGTACCACGTAATCGATTTGAACGATCCGCGATTGAACACGCATAAAAATGGATAATCGGATAATTGGGATCCCCATGCAAGAATGGGTTCCATTTGGTTAGTAACAATGGTTGGAACACCCACATCGTAAAAAGAAGCATTCATATCGAAATTAAGGCAATGGAATCATTGTGAATAGATGCGATTAGTGTCTCAGATAACCCCATGCTCACAGTGTGCTCACTTCTTAAGGGAATAGTTCTACCAAGAGGCATCCATTTTCTAGTGGGCATTGTCGATTGGTCTTATGACCAACGGGTAACCAATAATAGCCTATCTTACTAAATGTTCTTCCCGTGGGTTTCCAACGTTTTCTAACTTTCTTTTGTTTTGCCTTTTAGCCTTCTTAGCATGAATTTTAGCATTAACAATATTAATCGGACAATTAACATCATTAGGCAAAACATTAACACCACATTCATGATTAGAAATGAATTCAAGCGGACATCAATACAAGGTTTGCAAATAGTATCGAATTGAATTAATTACATGACGCCTATGGCTAATACTAGAATCAACACGATTCGTTTTATTCGGTTCAAACTTAAAGTTCCTAGATTGTTCTTCTACTTTTCCAAGGCACATTCTTAGCTTGCGAGGTCCTATCATTCCTTGTATTGTCTTGAGACTTTGACCTGCTCCCTTTAATGTCACCGATTACTCTGTAGAGGAATGGGAACATTAGTTGGTTTTACTACTCTTTGCATCACTGTTTAGATGTGTTGGGATCCGAACTACATGCAGCACACTAAGGTTCACTTTCTTAAAACTAGAAGTACTGGATTTGTACTCCTAGAAGGCACACTTGAGTTCTCTTTCATAGCATTGATGATCCGAATCAACTACTTAAAGGCACACTAAGGTTCACATTCAAAACATTGGGAATCGAATGAATATCATACTTGGCATTAGGCATCGAGCATGGAATCAAAGGATTAACTCTCTCACCTAATGACTTTGGGCATATTGTGATCAAGCATTCTAAGATTTCTTGAGATCGTTTGGCATATAAGCATGCATGTCCAATTGCATTATCATGAGGTTTCTCTAACTTATCCTCTTCAACAATCTCACGCAGACATTCTAGGCAATCCTTAAGGGATGGGAAGTATGTTTGAACAACAAGTTTGTTGTTCACGAGATGAGGAGGACATATTTCACGGACATAGCATATTTATTACAAGAGTGAACCTTTGATACACCATTCTCCCCATTGGTCATAGGCATTTTCCTTTTACCCGACTCTTGATTCTCAATTTCCTTTTGCAATGAAGCTATTTGTTCGTTATTTTTATTCTGAGTGACCTTTATTGATTCAAATAACTCATTGAAATGACTTTTAACCTTTTCATTTTCTTCTAGAAAACTTTCGCTTTCCTTTGTAATGCATTAACTAGGTTTTGAAGATGAAACGTTTGAGAATTCTAAGAATTTAAAGGAGGAGGTATTTGGGAGCCCGTCATATTGTTCGTTTGACCCTTTAATTGAGAGATTTGGGCTTTCAACTTTACGATCGTGTTGCAATGAGCTTGAATCTGCTCATCACGTTTGTTAATTTGAAAACTCGCATCAAACTCGAGCATCCGAGGATGTCTTGATATTTGAAGTTTTGACATTTTCTTTAAGATGTTGATATTTTAGTTGTAAATTAAAATGCTCAACTTCTAGTTTAGAAAAATGTTTAACCAAATTGTCGTGATCATCCAGCCTCAATTTTCTCGCTTAGTTTAGAATTAGTTTTTCAAGCTCAATGACACGATCATGGGAGACTTTCGGCAACAGATAGTTCATGAAATTGGGAAGCATTAATAGAGCAATTTGAAGCGTTGAAAATATATCTTGAGCAACACATTCAAGAATAAGAGTCTCATTTAATGTATGCAAGTTCTTCCTCTCAATCTCATTATATTTTAGTGCACGCTCATAGTCACTAACTTCAACTATCATTGCATCAAATTCCTTTTCCATTCCTTAATATCGCTTCTATCCCTTTTAAGACTCTCAAATGATCTTTAGAAGTTTAAAGAAAGGCATGACCTCGCTTAAATAACATTCTTTCATTTGCTCAAAACCCTTTCTCCTTCGCTATACCAAAGGTGTGATCCTTTTCTTGCAAGTTTTCTCAAAATCAACAAATAGTTGAAATATAACATATTGGCTAATTAAGGTCTTGCTTTTAGTGGCAATTGTTCTAGGAACAAGATGCATTGGTGTATTAGGAGGATACACGCGCTCTAGGCATTTTCCAAAGGGAGGGTTTGTTTCAACAATATTTTCGACTTTCTCGCTTATCTAGATCTATTTTCCAAAAACTTGTTCTGGAGTCAACAATGTCGAGGCTTAAACTTGTTCAAGGAACCAGTTTTCCTTCTTGTAATCATGGGTGTGATCTTTATTTTCTTCTCTTTACATTTAGGATCATCTAATTTCTTGGTCATCTTTTCCTAGTGACTTCATCCGATTTCTTATCTTCCTCGATGCACTTAACGCAACTAGGTTTTTGTCTAGGTTTAAGGATTTCATTGCCATCATAAAGAACCTTATGAGCATTTCTAGCCTTTTTAATAACTTCGGATTTGGTTCCTCAATAAGGGAATGCTATGCTTATCGCTAAGACTCTATGCTTAGTGATCATGTGAGCGATCTAATGGTGTTCCTTGTATGTACAACTTGTTTTCAAGTTTGTTTTTCAAAGTTTTAGATTAGAAAATCTTTCAAGAGTTTTTATTCCTTTGCATTAAATTCTTGCTTAAGCATTTTCACATTTTCTTGAAGTTCTTGTTTTGCTTAGCGGTTTTAGAAAGCTTTTCTTGCAAGGAATTTAACTATTGTTTAATACTTCTTCTCGAAAATTACTTTTTCTAATGATTGTCGCACTTGGTCATCCATTTCCTGCTCACGAGAGGTCAACTCAAATTTTGCACGTTGTTCATAGATAGCAACACGTTCTTTATAGGCATTTAGTTCGAAATTACGAGAATCGTCGGGGCACATGCGGTGTATTCATCAAAAACATAGTTATTGTTGATCGCAGAAGATGCATCACTTGGTACACTTCACTTTCACTTTGTTTCACATCTTCGATCATATGGGACAACATTGATATTATCCATATTTTCAATATTTGATTCAATAGTTTCGATTAATTGTACTTTGTCATGCATCTTTGCACATCGGCATCATCGTATAGTTTTAATACCTACGAGATGAGTTTGTCTTTGGATGGGCCACTTGTGGTGAAGATGAGACCTTGGGAGAAACCATTGGAGAAATGCTAGCCATAAAAATTGTGTGTGCGAGGTCCATCATCCACATCAGTCGTATGCATCACAATCGGCGACTTGAAAGGCATTCGATGATTGTGACCTATTTCCGAATAGGCCGCTCATCCACATCGACATCATAGGTCTTGGCATTGCCTCGACGAAACAACAACTCCTCTTCATCCAAAGCGGCGCCATTATCCCGAGCTTGTACAAGCGACATCTTATCTTTGAAATAATCAAGATTCGTGGACGTTTTGGAGATGTGCAATTCCTTGCAATGTGTCCCTCACCACCACGCTTGTAGCATTTGATCGGCTTAGTTTGACCTTGATTACCATTCCTTCCTCGATTCGATTACCAACATAACCTCTACCGACTCCACCTATTCCCTGCTCATATTGTCTTTCCGAATTGGTTGCACCACGATCCTCCCATCTTTAACAAGAGCTTGATTGTGTGGGTTAGATCTTTGCTACGAGGTTGTTGTTGGTTTGTGGGAGAGAATTCATGTTTTGACTAATCGGAAGAGCTAGTTGATTAATGATGTTACCCACGTGTGCATCGAGATCGCCTTGTTTGAACATAGGATCGGGAATGAGTTTGTGATTACCATTACCCATGGGTATGACTTGTGAGGCTTTGGTTGTGATTCCGATGTTTGAGTAGAAGGCGTTGAGTCATTAGATAAGCTAGTCTCTCCTGGTTGGTTTTGAACGATTAAGAATCATCTTTTCAAACATGGCATGTCTCTCATTCGAAGAAGGAAGGCATAGAGTTGCTCATAATTCGTATTCTTCAATCCTTTAGTGAGCTTCACGAATAACAAACTTGTGCCATTTGGGATTCATGTTGTTCACAAATTTAGAGTTCAAATGAATGTTAGGCATAGTCATTCGATGTTCCTCATATCATTCACCAACTTATGAAATCTCACATAGTACTCATAGACACTCTCATCTGGTTTCATCTTGAAGTGTTCAAATTAGTCATAGAGTTGTGATTCTCTGTCTTCCATAGTTAATTCGAGCCTAAGAGAAGCATCTTGACATTATCCCATACCGCCTTTGCTTCGTGTTGTGATTGATCGCCTTGTAGATGTCTTTAGGAAGACCTTGAAGAACAATGTTAGAAGCCCCGATATCGACATCGAATCTCTTTTCTCCTTTTCATCAAGCTCATCATACATCTTTGGTCCGTCCATTCAGTAAATCGAGTTCCATCTTCAAAGATATCAAGTACATCTCTAGTCGTCTCAACTCGACACGGTCCTTCATCAATGGATTTGAGAATGTTGACACCATTATCCTTTCCAAGACAAGACAATTTGATTCGTTGAGCCCAAGAATCATAGTCGATTCTGTCAAGCATGGGTGGACAGTATCCGAACCACCGCTTGAACATCCTCGACAATAGTGGAGATGATAGTAGGAACGTTGGTAGACATGTTAACAGATTATCCGGGATTTTATAACTCTTATGATTAAACCGGGAAATAGATTCTTTCACGGGATTTTACTAAATCAAGAGAAAACCGTAAAAAATCACCTAAGTCGCTAGAAGATAATGCACCAAGTCGCTAACACCTAATTCGCTATAAAACCAAGTCGCTAAAGTCCCAAGTCGCTAAACAAAGGCAAGTCGCTAAATAGTAACTCGCTAAGCCTCAAGTCGCTAGCAAAATTTTGGCAGCAATTCGCTAATCAAGTCGCTAAATAGCAACTCGCTCCTGACCAAGTCGCTAACACCAAGTCGCCACCCGTGGTGGAGAGTCCACTACTTGTCTTGTAAGTCGCTAGGCCTAAGTCGCTAGCTCCAAAACCGCAACTCGCTACAAAATTGTAAAGCAAGTCGCTACTAAGAAACAAGTCCGTAAGTCAAGTCGCTAGCAAGAGAAAAACATAAACATCACTTTTCAATCCAAAAACAACCCAACCAAGATGATTCAAGCTACCAAATGAAAACCTAAACACTTGTGATGATTCTAAACATAAAAGTATTAACAAATCAAGCTTTAACACAAGAAATCAACCAATGATGCACGAAACCACTAAACTTTTTCAAACTCAAAACCACCTAAAACCACTAGAAATCAAAGATGTGCAAGATATGATCTAACCATGGCTCTTGATACCAATTGTAATATATTAGTTTTCACACACATCATAACACAATCATACATAGGCGTATAGGAGATGAGTTTTAGAGAGAAAGTTAGAGGTTTAGGGAACTTAGTGAGAGAAAGTGAAAGATATTATTATGAGCTCCAACTCTCTACCTTGGGAGGTAGAGTATTTATAGTCTTACATAAACGCCATTAAGCAGGTGTGGATCGGGCATACAATGGGTAAAGACCGTCCAGTCCTCCACGGTGTTACTTAACTAAATACTACTTAACTTAAATGAACTACGACTACGAGCTTTCTAACGATTACATATACTTGAGGTGACCGACTCTTTAATACCTGGAATTTCTAATTCCTAACACTCTTTAATGTTTATGACTTCATCATTTAAAGGTTCTTCTTCATTTATCTTTTTCTTTATTACTATAGCTTCACTTTCTATAAAGATACCTTCGGTTGATTTATATTTAATGACTCTTCTACCTTCATTGTTTCTTTGTTTAATATGAGTTAAGCTTTGCTATTTGGAGAGTAACCTAGAAAGATACCTTCGGTTGATTTAGGATCAAATTTTGTAAGGTAATCTTTAGTGTTAAGAATGAAACATTTACTTCCAAAGACTCTAATGTGATTTAACGTAGGCTTTTTGCCTCGGAGTAACTCATATGGAGTTTTGCCTAAGATTGGTCTAATTAAGACTCGATTGAGTATGTACGTTGAAGTATCAACGGCATTACACCAAAACTTTTGAGGTATGGATTGTTCATTAAGCATGGTTCGACTCATTTCTTGTAGGGTTCTATTCTTCCTTTCTACTACCCCATTCGATTGTGGAGTGCGTGGAGCCGAGAAGTTGTGAGTAATACCATTAGTGTTAAGAATCAGAAATTCCATATGTGAAGAGTCGGTCACCCCAAATATTATCTAGCATAAGTTAGCTCGTAGACATATCATCTGTTACGTTATATAGTAGTTAGTTTGTTGCGTAGAATAGTTTAGTGTAACACCGTGGAGGAAAGACGGTCTTTACCCACCGTATCCCCGATCCATGTGCCGTCGGGAGGTCGTTTAGTTTGTAACCTATAAATACCCTCTACCTCCCAAGGTAGAGGGTTGAATGTTCATTGGAATCTAACCTTCCATGAGTTTCTCTTTCTAGAATATCCCACTTTCTCTTTAAAATCATCTAATCATCGCCTTATTTGTGATTGTTCTTGTGTTTGTGAAATCCAATATGTTACAAATGGTATCAAAAGCCATGGTTTGATCATCTCTCTACATATACTTGGATTTGAGTGGTTTTAGATGGTTTTAGGTTGAAAAGTTTAGTGGTTTTGCATCATTTGGATCATTTCTTGTGTTAAAGTTTGAATTTTGGGTGTACTTTTGTGTTAAGAATCATTGCAAGTGCTTGGGTTTTGATTTGGTAAGCTTGAATCAACGTGGTTGAGCTTGTTTTGGATTGAAAATTGTGTTTTGAAGTTTTTCTTGCTAGCGACTTGGTTCTCGTAGTATTTTCATCATAGCGACTTGCTTGATAAAAAGTTAGCGAGTTACGGTGTTAGTTGTTAGCGACTTGAGCTTAGCGACTTGTCTATTGAGACAAGCCGACAAATAGTACAAGTTAGTGGATTCTCCACTACTGCTAGCGACTTGGTGAGGTTAGCGACTTGCTTCAAAAATTGTTAGCGAGTTGTAGTGTAAATTGTTAGCGACTTGATACTAGCGACTTGGATCTTAGCGAGTTGTTCTTTAGCAACTTAACTGTGTCTAGCGACTTGGTGCTTAGCGACTTGGTGTTAGCGACTTGGACCTTAGCGAGTTGCTCTTTAGCGACTTGACTGTGTAGCGACTTGGTGCACTAGCGACTTGGATCTTAGCGAGTTGTTCTTTAGCAACTTAACTGTGTCTAGCGACTTGGTGCTTAGCGACTTGTTGTCATAATTCTTAGCGACTTGGTGCTTAAAGACTTGTCTTCTAAATTCGTAGCGACTTGGTGTTATGGTTCGTGGCGAGTTGTCTTGTTAGCGACTTGTCAATATAGAAATTTGGTAAATTGATGCAAGTTACTCATATCTAATATCCATCAACACAATGTCTTACATCACTGACCCTTTAATCTCCAAAGTGCTTGAACTTTATGATACCTCGCGAACAATGAAACTAGTTGCTATTCGAATGTTCTACCTTGATTGACTCAACAATTTATGATCAACACACTTCACAATCTGAGTCAAAATCTAATGAGTCACACTTGGTATTGACAAATGATGCAAGGCTAATGGAATGCAACATTGAGTCCTTTCAACTACTTCGTCAGCACCTCACACATCTGTTATCCACAACTAGGCATCGAACATGTAGTCTCTCTTTCGTCAGGACTTATCCACATTGACAAGAACTGTGTTGCTGAACTTAGAACAACTGAAGCTTCAAATTACCAAAAAGAAGGTATTAATGGAAGACTCGAATCTCGCACTTCAAGTAATCTACAACCAATTTCGACCATTTATCAATGGGGAATATTCCATGAGACTTTGATCAACATGTGATTGGAATTTCATTCAAGAAACATACTGGAATGGAAATTCATGAGTACATCAACACATTTATTCAACTTATGGATAATGTGGAAATGTACATTAGGGAAGTTGCTCAAGAGAATGTTCAGTTGAATGTGTTGAATGGGTGTCAGATAAAATCTAATGAAAGTTGTGCTAAATCGGGTAATGGACCAGTTGAAAGAATGGATGATGCTGAATGCGGTATATCAGATACAACAAAGGATGATGAAACCGACTGTACTGAATACAAAGGCTCAGAGTTAGAGTCAGAAAAGCTTGAATCAGATTGCATTTCAGTACCTCCTGGTATGCATGAGGAGACTCGATGCCATCCCAAAGAAATGATCGGGGTTATTTAATGAGGTACCCTTAAGCGATCAACATAATGCATCCACTAATGTGCCTGATCATTTTATCCTAACTCGATCACGATATTGATAAATGTTTCTTGGTTGAGCTGAATCTAAAATCTTCAAAACAAATGACATGGTTGAAAAGGGTTTATGATGAACTTTCAAACAAATACTCAATTCTTGAAAAACATTGCATTTCCTTGGAAATTGCAATACAACAAAGAGCGAAAGTTTTCTTACTACAAATACCGACATAAATCCGCAATTCCGAATTTCGAGAATTTTTGAAATTAACCATAAAACCCGATTCGGACAAAGATTCAACAATATGCAATCAAATTAGAACTCTCGATTTGCATAAGAAATGTAATATTGGGATGAACAATCCAACCCATGAAGTGGTGATACACTTAATCTAGGAATGATGAATTGGCTCAATGTGTCCAACCTATTGAGGAAAATGAGTCCTTAAGAAAGAACTTATTAGAGAACAATTCCAAGTTGATAGATTAAACTAATTCCTTCTTGGTGACATTGATGCCCTCAAAGCCCAAATTCGGGATAAGAGCTTCACTATTGTTGCCTTAAAAATGAGCTTAGGAAATCTATTGAAATAGGGTGAACACTAAGTTTGCAAAACCATCAACCTTGGGAAAGCCAACTGCTCGAACAACTCAAAACATCTCAGTGGTTAAATGACCTAATGCTTTTAGAACCGAAAGATTTAAACCATGAAATCTAGGCTTGCCTCCCAAGTTGATCGAATCTTGTTTTGACAAAACCGGTCACTTCACTACTTCATTCGATATGATGAATAACAAACCCCGTGTTAATGTTCAAAGTTCTAAGATCGGGAATACTAGGAGTTCATCTAGTTCTCATATGAAACATCAAATGGTGATCAATCCCTAAGAAACCAACTAATTATAAAGGACCAATATTTAAAAGAGGGAGTATGCATCCAAATCTACTAGCAATTGTTCAAATGGATTCCCAACGCGCATTATTTAAGTTTACGGGATCCAAACGGACTTACATACCTAGATCTTGCCTTAAGTGGATGCCCAGAGGAAAACTCTTCAAGAATATTGAATCTAAAGGGATTGCTATTAATGAAATGCCTAGATCAAACCATGCAACATCCCATAGTGAGATTATTCATGTCACTAACTCATCTATTTGCAATACTACATGTGCTTTCAGTGCAATGTGTCCTCAGTCTTTTTCAGGTACAATGCTCAATTCAATCAGGAACATCATGACTTGGTTTCCATTAGATATGAATATTGCTCACTCAGGAATTGTAGCTTGCCAGAATTGATGTACCTCGTACTTTGACTCCTATTCGACTTGAATCAGGACTCGCTCTTAAAAAAAAATCATTTTTTTTAAATCTTTCTTACTAATATCAAAAATCATTTTTTTTTTATTTCATATTTTAAATCGTTTCCCTCAATCTAATAAAATATATATCTCTTGTTATCGATAACATCTACGATCCTAGAAATGTCATTCAATAATGACACGGGATCATAGGTGAAGTTCGAACAAAAGATATACTCTTGTTTTATAATGGGTGGGTTAAATTCAATCAACGTTCATTGGTGACATTGATTGAGGGGGGGAATTTTACAAGTTATCTCGTTTTTCTCTGCACCATTGTTGGACATGTATTGTGCTCAGATGTATGTCTTTGTCTTGTCTTGTTTCATGGTGTCCTATGTGTTAGTTTGCTTATCTTATATGTTATCTGTGTCAGTTTGCAATCTGATAAGTTCATGGACTGATAGTGTCTATAATACATATTATGAAAGATAACAACTTACCTTTAACAGAGTTAGCGACTTGGCAAGTATAATGTGGGTTAGCGACTTGGCTAGTAAAGTCTTAGCGACATGTTAATTTACTTTGCTAGCGAGTTGCTAGACATTCTCACAAGTACAGGGACTAAAAGTGGCAACTTTGTTTTCTTGTAAAAATCTGTTTCTATACCCGCTACTTACCATTTAGTTTTCATAGTTTCAAAAAATTCAAAAGTGTTCCTTGTGTTTTCTCACGTTACATATTTCTGCTAGCAATTTATGTGTGGTAAGGTTATGTTAATCATTTTCCTGTCTCTAAATATAAGGATTATATGCATCCCCTAACTCATTTTCCTTAACAGATTCCACTGATCGTGATTCTCGTCACTTGCGTTCCTGATTTAGGTTTTTTGAATGAAACACTTGATATATATGGGTTAATGGATTAAGGGTTGTTTGGATTCACTAGGGTAGATGTAATTTTCCATATTTATATGTATTAAAGAATTTGTGAGCGACTTGTTGTAATGTTTGTAGGAGGTTCGAGTTGGGTTGTGTTTCTGAAATTGTTAGTGTTTATGGTTTAATTGTACTTGGTCTTTGTAGCGGTTTGATTGTGTGTTTAGATTGATTACATATGATGAATGGATTGAGGTGATATGCGTATGGTATACTTGTGTTCTTGATAGCGACTTACCTGTTATGATAGTGTTCTTGGTAGCGAGTTGGTGCATAGATTCATCATGGCGAGTTGCTATTTCTGATTACATTCTTGTTAGCGACTTAGTGAGTTGATGTGTAGCGACTTGGCTTTGTTACTATTGATAGCGACTTGTCTTTACAAGTTAGCAACTTAGTAACTTTGAATGTAGCGACTTGGCCTTGTCATTTTTGATAGCGACTTGTCTTTACAAGTTAGCAACTTAGTAACTTTGAATGTAGCGACTTGGCCTTGTCATTTTTGATAGCGACTTGTCTTTACAAGTTAGCGACTTGTTGGTTCAATTTTCAAGTGGCGACTTGTTTTATTAAATTACTTAAGGCGACTTGCTATAATAATCTCATGCTAGCGACTTGGTTCAGGATTTCCGGTAGCAACTTGTATTGACAATTTGCCCTTAGCGACTTGCTATAACATTATTGCTTAAGCAAGTTGTATCTGGTTTCTCTTGTAGCAACTTGATATGACAACTTGTTTTAACAACATGTTATAACATTTCCTTAATTGTATTTTGTCTCATGAAATTATTTTATAGCAACTTTGTTTTTAACTAATTTGATTCAAAAACAACTTGTCTCTCGATAACTTTCACAAAAGGTGTTGTTATTTTGAAAATACTGATGCTACTTAATCTATTTTCTAAGCACTTCAATATGTGTATGGGTTCTCTGTCTAGTTTGCTATTTGTTGTATCTTTGTTATGAGATTGCATTCTATAGAGCTTAACTAACCACATCTTAAATAACATGCTCTTAATCATTGCTGTTGTATGTGTGTATCTTTAGATCTTCAATGGCAAACACAACCTCATTTGAGAACCTTACTACCTCTGCTCACCCAAAGCTCTTCTGACAACGAAATATTTCACGAAGATAAATGGGTAGAGATAGGAAAAAGTAAGCATATGTGGATATGGAAAAGTTGCAACAAAATCCAATACTTAAAGTGTCAATTGATATCCTCAACAACACAAATTTCTTGATTGCCCTAACCAAGCAATGCACAATTCCCACCATTTACCTACAACAATTTTGGAACAACATTGAATGGGACAAAATCACGGCTCAATATACTTGCAAGTGGATGATAAGGAATTTGTGATCAATTATGACATTCTCGGCAAGGCCCTAGAATCACACCAAACCCCACCATACGATCCGAACCTCCACCTAGTGCGGAAGAGCTAATAGTCTTTCGATTGGTTTGGGTTATCAAGTTGGCATATCAAGGGCTTCGACATCATCACCGGACACATGTATCAACCTTGGAGAGCAATGACAACAGTTCTCAACTTATGCTTATCGGGCAAAACATCGTGGGTTCGATAAAGTGAGGATTCCCATCTTGTAAATCCTATGGGGTATCGTCAATGAGGTGAATGTTAATGTCTCGGAACGTATCTGGGAAGAATTCTCGTTGTCAATGAACACATTTATCTCCGATAGAACAAACCTACAGAATAAAGCTCAGGGACGAAAGAAAGTAAACAAACTTGTGATTCCTAGCATCATATTTTCAAAGCTTATTATCCAGTACTTGCAACAGACTCATAACTTCAACCCTAGGAGTGAATCAGCCCTACGTAATGCTAAGGATGAATTTGTTCTCGGCAACCTCAAATATATTGCTAGAGGTGTCAATAAAGAGATCTTTGGACGCCAATTCTCGATATTCTTCTCACGACAATATTAAGAAGACAGATCACTTCAAACTGTACAAGAAAAGGGCTTCCGGATCCGGTATTAATGTTGATGTCTCTCCCACTCCACCACAACCCAAAGCTGCTAAGTCTACTTACGGCCCAAAGACTTCATATCGCCCTTCCAAAAGGAGACGTGAAAGGTCACAACCTCGACACCACAACCCGAAGCAAAAAGAAAGAAGAAGGAAGTGGAAAGGAAACGTTGAGGCGAGGTTTCGAGGGTTATCTGGGTTTGATTGATGAAGATGATGTTGCACCGCAACTAGGAATCAAGCAAAGCCTAGAAAGTCGAATGTGAGAGCACCGGTTGGAGGTGTCGTGTTAGGAGAACCTGAACCAGAGCCACACCATATAACTCTAATCACACAAGACAAAGGGAAAGGGATTGCTGGTGTAGATGATGAACAAGCCGCTCACATGCTTCTGACCATCTCCTCTTCACCATCAAGAACTACCACTCAATTTGAGCTGAAGAAAAGAAGTGTTGAATCATCTTCAGCTCAAGAACAATCTGGATTGGAAAAGGAGGTATCTGAAGCACAAGAAGAAACTCTTGCATCAAGTGGTACCCAGTCTGATCAAAATGATGAAGAAGAATTGCTGAAAGACTCACAAGAGAACCTTGAGACAAGATCTGATGAACACATGCACTTGGAAGAACCTAACCTGTCTACTGGTTCTCTATCCTCATTGAAGAACCTTGATATAGATCTCTCATTTGGTGATCAGTTCTTAAATGACAAACCCTCTGATAACGAGCCGTTTAAGAAAAATAATGAGAAAGAGGAAGCTGAGTCTATGTATACGGTCGATATTCAGCAAGACACTTCAACCATCCCTCCTATGTCAGCACCGTCTCATACAACCGTACCTCCACCACCCAAACCCGCTAATGATCTATCAAATGTTGTCACCATCAGTGAAACCATCACTCCTCCTGCTTCACCACCCCCTACTTCACCTCCTCCAAATAAAACTACCGAGCAATTGCTCGAAGAGGCTATGGCACGTATTGCAACTATTGAGAAGCATTTTCCTATCGTCAATAATCTTGATAGTCGTGTCAAAAGTCGGAGAATATTAACCTCAATGAGATTGTAACAAAGGCAATAGAAGGCGGGATGCGGTTGAATGGGAATGAAGGCTCCATTACTTGATTCAAAGACTTGCCTATCTCGACATGAGATCGCTCTCTCGAGAAAGAATGTATGAAGCGGAGAGCATCTGGATGATACGCATAAGAAATTATACGAAGCACTCGAGGAATCGATGAGACTTGATAATTATGAGCAGTTTGTAGAGGATGTACGAGAAAGGGATGATAAGAAGAAAAGAAGGATTGTTCCGATGAAATCAAAGGATACGTCTGGAGGCCCCAAGCCACCACCACCTCCTTCACCTCCAACTAGAGGAGCTGGAACTTCTGGAGCTGGTGGATCATCTAATACAACCTATACACCTCCACCACAACCACCATCATCACCACCAAAACCTTCCAACCAATCTAGTCCTTCCGGAGATCAGGGAACTCATAAGAAATCTGCTGCTTGGACCACGGTCGATTCAAGGTTCACACCCACATTCTCTTCTATTCCTGAAGAGCAAGTGTTTCATGAAGAATCGTATGTCATGGAAGAGTCAGAATCCGATGACGATTATGCATCCACCAAGCATATCCCCAAGCCATCTGAAGATGATTGGTTTGATGCATACGTTTCGAGTGAACGCTCTAAAACCACGAGAGTTGCACCCTTTAAAGACATGACTCAAAGCTGGTTTACTGAAGAGAGACCTCAAACTCCAGAACCTTCATGGTTCATCCCAGAGTCTGACACTATGACTCCTGACAACAACTAGGCCTTAACAATCACTACCTACTATGAAGCCCCAGCTGAGGACTCACTTCTTCACATCACAGGAGATATGGGCAGCTTTATGAAGTGGTTTTGTGAACAGAAGGGAATCTTGTCCATCACTCCAAAGGATCTTAAAGGACAAGCATTTGAAATTGTCAAAGTATTTCACTCAGATGCTAATCAGCTTCAATACTAGATGGAAGAATGCCATAAGATGCTGAGTGATCAAGTCAGTGAGCAGATCAGCCGTTTCAATGTGAACATGCCTCTTCCTCTCGATGGTGAACCTGGACAAATGACCATTCAGTATGAGTTATTCTTCAACCATGACCTGGACTATCTATGTGCTCGTTCATACGAAAGAAGACCGACTTTATCAATTTCTAATATGAAAGTCGCTACCTACGGATCCGGGTCTTGAGCGGATGGTACTGATCAATTCAGTGCGACAAAGAACATGTGTATGACATTGAGGCCTCATATGGCATTTCTCATTGGTGGTTCAAAAGAAGAAATTTTGTTAGGAATTAGAAATTCCGGTATTAAAGAGTCGGTCACCTCAGTATATGTAATCGTTAAAAGCTCGTAGTCGTAGTTCTTTTAAGCTAAGTAGTATTTAGTTAAGTAACACCGTGGAGGACGGACGGGTCTTTACCCACTGTATGCGATCCACGACCCGTTGTGTGGCGTTTTATTGTAAGACTATAAATACTCTCTACCTTCCAAGGTAGAGTTGGAACTCATAATAAGATTTTCTTTCTCTCACTAAAGTTCCCAAACCTCTAACTTTCTCTCTAAAACCTCTTGTCGCCTACTTTGTGTCATGGTTTGATGTGTATGTGAAATCAATATCTTACAATTGGTATCAAGAGCCATGGTTAGATCATCTCTTACATATCTTTGGATTTCTAGTGGTTTTAGGTGGTTTTGAGTTTGAAAAAGTTTAGTGGTTTTGCATCATTTGGGTGATTTCTAGTGTTAAAGTTTGGATTTTGATAGTACTTTTGTGTTTAGAATCATCACAAGTGTTTAGGTTTTGATTTTGAAGGCTTGAATCATCGTGGTTGGGTTGTTTTGGATTGAAAAGTGGTGTTTTGTGATTTTCTAGCTAGCGACTTGAGCCACGGATAGTTTATCTTGGTAGCGACTTGCTTTGTTATTTGGTAGCGAGTTGTTGTTGAAGGTCTTAGCGAGTTGAGCTAGCGACTTGTCTCTTGAGACAAGCCGACAAAAAGTACACTAGTGGATTCTCCACTACGGGTGGCGACTTGGTGTAAGTTAGCGACTTGTACTTTATATTGTTAGCGACTTGGTGTTAGCGAGTTGGTACCTAGCGAGTTGCTATTTAGCGACTTGACAAATTAGCGACTTGGTGCTTAGCGACTTCTTGTCAAAATTTTGCTAGCGACTTGGATTGTAGCGAGTTGTTATATAGCGACTTGGGACTATAGCGACTTGGCATAGCGACTTGGTTCAAGGTTTCCTAGCGACTTGGGTGATATCCTTTGAATACGGTTTTCTCTTGATTTAGTAAAATCCGTGAAAGAATCTATTTCCGGTTTAATCATAGAGTTATAAAATCCGTTTAATCATCATCATGTCTACCAACGTTCCTACAATCATCTCCACTTTCTGCGAGGATGTTCAAGCGGTGGTTGGATACTCGTCCACCCATGCTTGCGAGGCCGACTACGACTCTTGGGCTCAACGAATCAGTTGTCTTGTCTTGGAAAGGAAAATGGAGTCAACATTCTCAAATCCATTGATGAAGGACCATATCGGGTTGAGACTACTAGAGACTTAATTGATCTGGTGAAGATGGAACAATGATCTATGGAATTGACGGACCAAAGACATATGATGAGCTCGATGATAAGGAGAAAAGAGATTCGATCTTGATATCGGGGCTTCAACATCGTACTTCAAGGTCTTCAAAAGATATCTACAAGGCGATCAATCACAACACGAAGCCAAGGCGGTGTGGGATAATGTCAAGATGCTTCTCTCGGGTTACGAATTAACTATGGAAGGCAGAGAATCACAACTCTATGATGAATTTGAACACTTCAAGATGAAACCGGATGAGAGTGTTTATGAGTACTATGTGAGATTCCACAAGCTTGTTAATGATATGAGGAACATCGAATGACTATGCCAAACATTCATTTGAACTCAAAGTTTGTGAACAACATGAATCCCGAATGGCACAAGTTTGTCACCTCGTAAAGCTAACCAAAGGATTGAAGAATACAAACTATGAGCAACTCTATGCCTTCCTCCTTGAGAATGAGAGACATGCTATGTTTGAAAAAGTTCTTAATCGGTTCAAAACCAACCGAGGAGAGACAAGCTCATCAAATGATTCAAGCGCCTTCTACTCAAACATCGGAATCACAACCAAAGCCTCACAAGTCATACCCATGGGTAATGGTAATCACAAACTCATTCACGATCCTATGTTCAAACAAGGCGATCTTTGATGCACACGTGGGAAACTTCATTAATCAACTAGCTCTCTGATTAGTCAAAACATGAACTCTCTTCCACACACAACAACAATCTCGAGCGCTTCCAATCCACACAATCAAGCCACTTTATCGGAGATGGGAAGGTTATGGTGCGGCCAGTTCAAGACGACGATCGAACAAGCAAGAGGTGGGTGGTAGAGGTTATCTTGCAAATCGAGAATAGAGGAAGGAATGGAAATCGGGGTCAAGCAAAGCCAATCAAATGTTACAATTGTGGAGGTGAGGACACATTGCAAGGAAGCGCACATCGCCAAAACGCCCTCGAATGCGAGTACTTGAGGATAAGATGTTGCTTGTGCAAGCTCGGGATAATGGTGCGACTTTGGATGAAGAGGAGTTGTTGTTCTTGGTGAGGAAATGCTAAGACATATGATGCGGATGTGGATGAGCAACCAATTCGGGAGATAGGCCATAATCATCGAATGCCTTTCAAGTAGGCGATTGTGATGCATACGACTCGATGTTGATGAAGAACCCATTGCACAAACCATCTTCATGGCTAGCATTTCTCCAATGGTCTCTCTAAAGTCTCTTCATCACCACAAGCTGGTCCATCCAAAGACAAACTCATTTACGAGGTATTAAAATTATCGATGAAGTTGATGAGCAAAGATACATAACAGTACAATCAAGCTGTATTTATTGAGTCGGATATTGAAAATATGGGTAATATCAATGTTGTCCCATATGATCAATATGTGAAACAAAGTGAAAGTGAGATTGTACCAAGTGATGCATCTTCTGCGATCAATAATGATTATGTTTTGATGAATTCACTTGCATGTGCCTGATGATTCTGTCATCTCTGAGCGAATGCCTATAAAGAGCGTGTTGCTATTTATGAACAACGTGCAAAATTTGAGTTGACCACCCGTGAGCGAAAATGGATGACCAAATCGTACAACTATTAGAAAAAGTAGGTTTAGAGAAGAAGTATTAAAACAAGAGTTAAACTCCTTACAAGAAAAGCTTTCTAAAGCGCTAAGCAAAAACAAGAACTTCAAGAAAATGTTAAAATGCTTAAGCAAGAATTCGGTGCTAAGGAATCAAAACTTTTGAATGATTTTCTAATCTAAAAACCTTGAAAAACAAGCTTGAAAATAAGTTATGCGTACAAGGAAATACCATTGATTGCTCACTTAATCACTAAGCATAGAGTCTTAGCGATAAGCATAGCATTCCCTTGTTGAGGAACCAAATCCGAGAGGTCATTAAAAGGCTAGAAATGCTCATAAGGTTCTTTATGATGGCAATGAAATCCTTAAACCTAGGCAGAAACCTAGTTGCGTTGAGTGCAGAGGAAGATAAGAAATCGAGATGAAGTCACTAGGGAAAAGATGAACAAGAAATTAGATGATCCTAAATGTAAAGAGAAGAAAATAAATATCACACCCCATGATTACAAGAAGGAGAATTGGATTTCCTTGAACATGTTTAAGCCTCGAGACGTTGTTAACACCGAACAAGTGTTACGGAAAAAGGATTTAGATAAGCAAAAGCGAGAGAATCTTGTTGTAACAAACCCCCCTTTAGGAAAATGCCTTGACATTGTGTATCCTCCCAATACACCAATGCATTTAGTTCCTAGGACTATTGCCACTAAAAGCAAGACCTTAATCGGTCAATATGTTATTTTTCAACTATTTGTTGATTTTGAGAAAACTTGTAAGAAAAGGATCACACCACTGGTATAACGAAGGGAAAGGGTTTGAGCAAGCGAAAGAATGTTATTTAAGCGAAGTCATGCCTTTCTTTAAACAACTAAAAGATCATTTTGAAAGTCTTAAAAGGGAATGAACTTAGACATTAAAGAAATGGAAAAGGAGTTTGATGCAATGATAGTTGAGGTTAGTGACTATGAGCGAGCACTAAAATATAATGAGATTGAGAGGAAGAACTTGCATACATTGAATGAGACTCTTATTTACGAATGTATTACTCAAGATGTGTTTTCAACTTGCTACAAATTGTTCCATTAATGCTTCTCAATTTCATGAATTATCATTTGCCACGAAAGTCTCCCATGATCGTGTCATTGAGCTTGAAAAGACTAATTCTAAACTAAATGAGAAAATTGAGCTGGATGATCACGACAATTTGGTTAAACATTTTTCTAAACTAGAGGTTGAGCATTTTAATTTACAACTAAAATATCAACATCTTAAAGAAAATGTCAAAACTTCAAATATCAAGACATCCTCGGATGCTCGAGTTTGATCGAGTTTTCAAATTAACAAGCGTGATGAGCAGATTCAAGCTCATTGTAACACGATCGAGAAAGTTGAAAGCCCAAATCTCTCAATTAAAGGGTCAAAAGAACAATGTGACGGGCTCCCAAATGCCTCCTCCTTTAGATTCTCGAAATTCTCAAGCGTTTCATCTTCAAAACTTAGTAAATGCATTACAAAAGGAAAGCGAAAGTTTTCTAGAAGAAAATGAAAAGGTTAAGCGTCATTTCAATGAGTTATTTGAATCAATAAAGGTCACTCGTAACAAAAATAACGAACAAATAGCTTCATTGCAAAAGGAAATTGAGAATCGAAGAGTCGGGTAAAAGGGAAAATGCCAATGACCAATGGGAGAATGGTGTATCAAGGTTCACTCTTGTAATAAATATGCTTTATGCGTGAAATATGTTCCCCTCATCTTAGGAATAACAAACTTGCTATTCAAACATATTTCTCATCCCTTAAGGATTGTCTAGAATGTCTCGTGAGATTGTTGAAGAGGATAAGTTAGAGAAACCACTTGACAATGCAATTGGGCATGCATGCTTATATGCCAAACGATCTCAAGAAATTCTAGAATGCTTAATCACAATATGCCCAAAGTCCTTAGGTGAGAGAGTTAATCCTTTGATTCCATGTTCTATGCCTAGTGCCAAGTATGATATCCATTCGATGCCCGATGTTTTGAATGTGAACCTTAGTGTGCCTTCAAGTAGTTGATTCGGATCATTAATGCTAAGAAAGCGAACTCTAGTGTGCCTTCTAGAAGTACAAATCCAGCACTTCTTGTGTTAAGAAAGTGAACCTTAGTGTGCTGCATGTAATTCGGATCGGCACATCTAAGCAGGAGATGCAAAGAGTAGCAAAACCAACTAATGTTCCCATTCCTCTACAGAGTGTCGGTGACATTAAAGCGAGCGGTCAAAGTCTCAAGACAATACAAGGAATGATAGGACCTCATGAAGCTAAGAATGTGCATTGGAAGAGTAGAAGACCAACCTAGGAACTTTAAGCTTGAGTCGAATAAAGCGAATCGTGTTGATTCTAGTATTAGCCATAGGCGTCTTGTAATTAATTGAATTACGATACTATTTGCAAACCTTGTAATGATGTCGCTTGAATTACATCTCTAATCATGAATGTGGTGTGAATGTTTTGTCTAATCTTTGTCATACCCCAGTTAATATTGCTAATGCAAAAATCATGTTAAAAAGCTAAAAGCGGGGCGAAAGAAAGTTAGAAAGCGGTGGAAGCCCACAGGAAGAACATTTAGTAAGATAGGTTATCAATGGATACACATTGGCCATAAGGTTAATCGAGACAATGCCCACTAGAAAATGGATGCCTCTTGGTAGAACTATTCCCTTAAGAAGTGAACATACTTTAAATAGGGCAAATCTGGACACTAATCTTGCATCTATTCATAATAACTCCATTGATTCAATTTACGAGATGAATGTTTCTATTTACGATGTGGGTGTTCCAATCCATTGTTACTAACCAAATGGAACCCATTCTTGCATGGGGATCCCAATTATCGATTATCCATTCTTATGCGTGTTCAGCTGCGGATCGTTCAAATCGTTACGTGGTACACGGACTCAGTTGTTCCAACATATATTGGCGACGGTCGCGACTCATGAACCGTGAGCAAATTCATCGGACACGATTAGATTCGGGAATGATCATTTCGGTGCAATTATGGGTTATGGAGATTATGTTGTTGGTAAAGTGTTATCTCCGTATATTATGTAGAAGGTCTTGGTCATAACTTTGTTCTCTGTTGGTCAATTCTGCGATTACGATCTAGAAGTAGCCTTGAGAAAACATACTTGTTTCGTTAGAGAACTTGATGGTAAGGAACTTTTAAGAGGTTCACGTGGTTCAAATCTATACACCATCTCTATCGAAGATATGATGAAGTCTTCTCAATTTGCTTGTTGTCAAAGGCTTCTAAAACAAAGTCATGGTTATGGCATCGTCGTCTCAATCACTTGAACTTGGCACCATCAATGATCTCTCGAGAAAGGACTTAGTTGTAGGTTTACCTAGACTTAAGTATGAAAAGGATCATCTTTGTTCGACATGCCAATTGGGAAAAAGCAAAAGTATGCCCATAAACCCAAACCTACTAACTCATCACGAAGTTCTTCATACAATTCACATGGACTTATGTGGACCCATGAGAGTCTGAGAATATCTTTGGGAAGAAATATGTGTTAGTTGTGGTTGATGATTTCTCTAGATTCACACAGGTAAAGTTCTTAAAGACAAAGGATGAAACTCGGATATCATCATCAAACTCATCAAACAGTGCGAGTTCGTCTTAACAAAGCGGTCGAGAATCATCCGAGCAGACAATGGGCGGGTTTGTTAACAAACAACTTAGTGAGTTTTATGAAAGTATTGGAATCGGTCATCAAAGAAGTGTTCCTCGAACTCCTCAGCGAGCGGTGTAGTTGAAAGCGAAATCGAACTCTTGTGGAAGCCGCAAGGACAATCTTGATTTACTCAAAAGTTCCAATGTTTCTACGGGGTGAAGCCATCGCCCTTGCATGCTACACCCAAAATCGATCCACGATTCACCTTGCTCATGGAAAAACTCCATATGAACTTGTCCACAACAGAAAACCTAATCTTTCATTCCTTCGTGTGTTCGGTGCATTGTGTTATCCAACTAATGAGGGCCAAGATTTAGGCAAACTTAGAGCTAAAGCGAGACATTGGAGTATTTGTAGGTTATGCACCAAGCAGAAAAGGATACGAATCTACAACAAGAGAACCCGAAATATCATGGAAACAATTCACGTCACGTTTGATGGTGACCGGTCAAATGGCTCTGGACAATCGATTCGGGACCCGCTTTCAAAACAGTCCCATTGGTTCATCCCTTGTACCAAATTCTTCTCCAATGACTCCATATGTACCTCCATCGAAGATGATTTAAAGAAATTGTTTGATCCTATGTTTGATGAACTCTATGAGCCAAGTGTTATTGAGCTGTCAATTCCCAACAGAGGCTGCTCATATCCACGAGAATGAAGTCAATCCTCGGTCTCAATATCATTAAGTCAAGAAGCGCTGCTGCGATCACTCGATCTCATCAACAAATCATCAATCTTGAATGTACATCATGGAGCTGTTTACGGCATCAATGATGAAGTTAATCCCTTTGCTACTCACGAAGATGCTCCATTTGAAAACATATTTGCTCTGAATCATCATCGAACCATCTTCTTGAGAGACATCGACTCTGCTACCTCGGTCCCTCAACAAGCGCCACATGAACACCTTAGAAAATGGACTCACGATCATCCATTAGACAACATCATTGGAAATCCCTCTCGTCCGGTATCAACACGGAAACAACTTGCAACCGATGCCTTATGGTGCTTCTTCAACTCCGTACTCTCTAAGATCGAACCAAAAGATGTTAAAACCGCCATGAATGAAGGCAGTGGTTCAATGCCATGCAAGAAGAAATTCATGAGTTTGATCGACTTGATGTATGGGAGTTAGTACACTGCTCCAGTTGTGCTATGATTATTGCTCTAAAATGGATCTTCAAAGTGAAACTTGATGAGCATGGTGATGTGTTGAAGAACAAGGCTCGATTAGTTGCTAAAGGATACCGTCGAGAGGAGGTATTGACTTTGAAGAATCTTTTGCTCCGATTGCTCGAATCGAGGCAATCGAAATCTTTTGGCTAATCTTGCTAGTAAGAACATGGTAGTCTATCGGATGGATGTAAAGGCGGCATTTACGAGCGGAGATCTTAAAGAAGTCGTCTCGTCGATAACCGGAAGGATTTGTGAATCAAGAGCATCCTACTCACGTTTATCGTTTGAAGAAGGCTCTTTACGGTTTAAAGCAAGCTCCAGGGCATGGTATGATCGCTATCAAAGTTTCTTCTATCTACGGTTTTAGCAAAGGCGATTGATCCAACATTGTTCACCGAAAAGTCGAGCAAACATTTAATTCACGTTCAAATTTATGTTGATGATATCATCTTTGCCTCGTGACCCCAATGAGTGTGACCGTTTTCAAATGAAATGGGTTCAAAATTTCAAATGTCAATGATGGGACAAATGTCATTTTCTTGGGATTACAAATTTCACAAAGTCCGGAGGCATTTTCATAAATCAATCTAAATATGCAAATGAGATTTTAAAGAAATTTGGATTTGATTCTAGTGACCTGTTGACACTCCATGATTGAGCGTACCAAACTAGATGAGGACCACTCGGGGATCATGGTAGACCAAGCGAAATATCGTAGTATGATTGGATCACGATGTACCTCACGACTAGTAGACCGAGACATCTTGTTCATTTGTTTGCATGTGTGCTAGATACCGGCTAAGCCTACTAAAAAGCACCTTGAAGCGGTTAAGCGGGTCTTCGGTATCTCAAGGAACCATCAATATGGGACTTTGGTACCGAAGGACACGGTATGTCACTAACGACCTATCACGATCTTGATCATGCGGGATGTCAAGATACTCGTCGAAATGCGTGCGGAGGTGCTCGGTTTTGGGTGATAAGCTTGTGGTGGTCTTCAAAAAGCAAATGAGTACTTCTATTTCCTCTGAGGCGAAATACATAGCCATGTCATCTTGTTGTGCTCAAATCCTATGGATGAGATCCCATTATCGACTATGGCTTTGAATTCAATAAAATCCTCATCTTGTGATAATAAAAGTGCTATTGCTCTCTCATGCAACAACGTACAACACTCAAGAGCAAAGCACATCGACATTCGACATCATTTCATCGAGGAACAAGTGGAAAGCGGTGTGGTGGAACTTTACTTTGTGAGGATGAATACCGGTTAGCGAGACATCTTCACCAAAGCTCTTCCTAGAGAACGTTTTGAGTTTATTCTTCCACGACTTGGCCTTAAAGCCTTCAACCGAAACACTCAAAGCGTCTTCAAGAGGAAGAAGAGGAGTAAAGGTTTCCTTCATCTATCTCTTGTATATATCTATTGAAAAACAAAATACAAAATTATAAAACCTTAAAAAATCAAATAGAAAAATATAAAACTTTCAAAATCCATAAAAATTAGAAAATCTTGAAAATTTCAAAAATATTGTCATTTTGTCATGTTTTCCTTGTTCGATAATATCTACGGTCTTTGTGTTGTCATTCAAAGAATGACACGGTCTTTAGATGTTGTTCAATTTAAAGAATGAAATATATATATTATATATATTATTAATATTATATAAAAAAATATATATATGGGAGAAATATATATATATATATATTTTGAGAAACAATGGTTTATTGTCATTTCGAGCGATAACCGCTTTTCAAAGATAGAACGAGCCATACTTTATCTTGGTTTTCAAATTTCTTGCTCGATTCTTTAAACTAATCCTTACTATCTAATGAAAACTAGTTGTTTTGAAAAATAACTCGGACTCTATTTTTGATAATCATCTGGACTTATTTGTCAAAATATCTATCTCTCGATCAACAACCTATGTCATTGATTGAGGGAGAATGATTTCAATTAAATTAAAGGTTATTTGTCATTCAATTGTTTTCAAAAGATAATCATGCATGTTTAATTCAATGGAGTTTAAAGTCTTAAAATCCGATCCTTATCGATTTAAAACGCTTTCATAATCAAGTCACAATTCTCCTTAAAAGCTTTCAAAATCAATTTAAATCTCTGAGATCACAAATCTCAAATGATTTGATAATTGTGATCGGGGAGAATTTGTGATTTAAATTGGTTTTAAGCGATAATTGGTAAATGGTTTTATAAGGATGTACAAGCTCTCCTTCCCACATGTGCCAAGCGATTTCAAATTTTCCATGCACATGTTGAGGGGAGCATCTATCTTAAACCACAAAGATTTGAAACGTGATCAATTTATCTCAATGTGCGGGTTCCTCTAATATGTGCAAAACTCTTTCAAACCTCAAGGCACATATTGAGGGGAGCAAGTTTATGAAAACCTCATCCTTCCCAAAATGCTTTATCTACTTGATTTGATTAGGAAGTGATGTTGATATCTTTTAGAAAATGGTAATTAAAGTTAATTCTTTCTCTTGCCTCCGTGTGCAAAACGATTTCAAACACTTGATGCACATGTTGAGGGGAGCTCTTGTTCTAAAAATATCAAAAACAATTCGGTACAAAATGCTTTGATAATATATCACAAGTATCTGGATTGATTTTCAAATGGTTTTCAATTGGTTCCAATGGCGGATGAACAATACCAAATAGACCGACCAACTTTACTTTATGTATGGTGATATAAGGATGATAAGGTTAGGTATTTGTTCCCATGATCCGCGAACCGGAGGGATCTACCGAGGACAATCCACTAGATAGTGTAGAAGTCCTTAGGTATATTGAAAAAGGAGAAAAATGAGATATGGGAAGAGTGCGGACTGAGGCGAGCTAGTCTTGGAATAAACCCAACAAGGTTCTAGCTATGAAGTCTCGGTAAGCTTGAAGGGTTGAAGAATGAAAAAGAATTGAATGAGAAAGGGTGAAAACAAATAGCCCTCCATTTATTCAACCTTAGGGCGAAACGGGTTCAATTCATTTGCTCTTGGTGGTTACCAAGGTAACATCGGTATTGAAGACAAGGCGTCATGGACCCGGTGGCGCTTGCTGCACTTCAACTTCCCAAACCACTCAAGTTCCTCTTAAAAGGACTTGTTTCATTCTCACGGGAACCTACATTATCTATCGACTTTCTCTTAGAGATTGTTGATATTGAAGAAGAGACCCTCTCCCTAGTCTCCGATCTGGGATCCAAATATGCACAAATTGAGTCTAGAGCCACGAGATCATCCATAAATCTCATTAGGACACATTCAATGAAGACTCTCTGTTTCACACAATGTGGAAAGAGATTATATCTTGAGTCCTCGCATTATCCTTGTGGTATTGCGGAACATCCGAGTGATATGTAAAAATATTCACAATGAAGATGGAAAGCCTTACGGAGCCAACATCAAACAAGCTCTGGTA
Source organism: Chrysanthemum lavandulifolium (assembly GCA_022545495.1). Classification (NCBI taxonomy): domain Eukaryota; kingdom Viridiplantae; phylum Streptophyta; class Magnoliopsida; order Asterales; family Asteraceae; genus Chrysanthemum; species Chrysanthemum lavandulifolium. The sequence continues at coordinate 188,213,906 of CM040242.1, forward strand.
GGTGGCATGTGAGATCTATTCAATAGATCAACCATGTGACAACGAGCGAAACAATGGGCGATTCAATCTTTTGAATCAATCACGGTTCGAGTTATGGATTGACGGATACCTTTGAAAAACCGGTCATTGTGCTTAAAACTCTTTTCTTTAGCACATCGACCGTGTTCGAATATTTCAAATCAAAAGGTGTTTTATGATTGATAATTGATTTTCATTAAAACCTTCGTTGTATTGCAAAAACAATTTCTATTGAGCAATACGATTGTTTTCAAATCTCTTTTCATCAATCGGTGAATCTCTATTATTTGGTTCACTCACTCCGTGTTGTCTTCTTTGAGGCGTTCGGTTTGAGAACGACTAGAGCATTGCGAAACCTGTCAAGGAAATTCTTGAATTATACGATCACGAGCGGTACTTGTCTTGATCAGCGAGGAACCGTGGGCGTGTACCTCAATTCAACGAAAGTGATCAAAGACACTTTCGTGCGCTTTATTAACTAGCTGTTGTATGCGGTACACCCGACGTTTGCGGTGATCGAATGAAGCGGTCAATCCATAGCCGCATGCTCACACAATACATTCATTTCTCAAGAAATCATGATAAGTGCATCAATGACTCGATATTTTCACTCCATGCTTACGCTTTCTGTGCTGCGCCAATATCATGAATCAGCGAAAGCTTCCGCTACTCGATGAGAAGATATCATGATCCGAATGTGAGCATGTCGGTCCGAAAGTCACAACATCACATAATACCAACACCACAATGGATGTCTCGAGAGATTTTTGTTGGTGATGATCTCAAAAGTGGCTCAAAATTATTATCACGTGGATCGATAAAGACCTCCACTTGGATTAACCAAACATGCAATGAGAAGAATCAATGACTACGAGCTTGAACAAAGTACTACATCAAGAATGCAAGAACAATTTTAATGTAATATCTGTTTGTATTCAATGTAATTTTAGTATATGTTTGAGGTGACCTCCTTAGGGAGATTGTTAGGAATTAGAAATTCCGGTATTAAAGAGTCGGTCACCTCAAGTATATGTAATCGTTAAAAGCTCGTAGTCGTAGTTCTTTTAAGCTAAGTAGTATTTAGTTAAGTAACACCGTGGAGGACGGACGGGTCTTTACCCACTGTATGCACGATCCACGACCCGTTGTGTGGCGTTTTATAAAGACTATAAATACTCTCTACCTTCCAAGGTAGAGTTGGAACTCATAATAAGATTTTTCTTTCTCTCACTAAAGTTCCCAAACCTCTAACTTTCTCTCTAAAACCTCTTGTCGCCTACTTTGTGTCATGGTTTGATGTGTATGTGAAATCCAATATCTTACCAAAGAAATATTTCAAAGTACTCTTGCCTCCATGTGCTAAACAATTTCAAGATCATATGCACATGTTGAGGGGCTTTTCTAAATGATCAAAACTATTAAGGTACAAAATGCTTTGATCTCATATCACAAGTACCTTGATTGTTTTTCCGAATGATTTTTCAATTGGTTTCAAGGAGGAATGAACTGTACCAAAAGACCGACCATTTTACTTTATGTATGGAGTTATAAGGATGGTGAGGTTAGGTATTCGTTCCCACAATCCACCAGAACCGGAGGGATCTACCCAGGGATAATCCACTAGATAGTGTAGAAGTCCTTAGGTTTGATGAAAAAGGAGAAAAGTGAGATATGGGAAGAGTGCGGATGAGGCTGAGCTAATCTTGGAATAAACCCAACAAGGTTCTAGTTATGAAGTCTCGGTAAGCCTTGAAGGGTTGAAGAATGAAAAATATTTGAATATGAAAAAGGGTGAAAAGAAATAGCCCTCCATTTATTCAACCTTAGGGCGAAACGGGTTCAACGCATATGCTCTTGGTGGTTACCTGGTAACATCGGTATTGAAGACAAGACATCATGGACCCGATGGCCGACCGCACTACAACTTCCCAAGCTACTCAAGTTCCTCTTAAAAGGGCTTGTTTCATTCTCACGGGAACCGACATTATCTATCGACTTTCTCTTAGAGTTTGTTGATATTGAAGAAGGAGACCTTCTCCTAGTCTCCGCATAGGAACCAAATGTGCACAATTGAGTCTAGAGCCACGAGATCATCTATAAATCTCATTAGGACACTGTCAATGAAGACTCTCATTTTCACACAATGTGGAAAGAGATTATATCTTATGAGTCCTCACGCATTATCCTTGTGGTATTGCGGAACATCTAAGTGATATGCAAACATATTCACAATGAAGATGGAAAGCCTTCTAGAGCCAACATCAAACAAGCTCTGGTGGGTGGCATGTGAGATCTATCCAATAGATCAACCATGTGACAACCGAACGAAACAATGGGGCAATTCAATCTTTTGAATCAATCCTAGTTCGAATAATGGATTGACGGATACCTTTGAAAAACCGGTCATTGTGCTTAAAATTATTTTCCTTAGCACATCGTCGTGTACTAATATTTCAAAATAAAGGTGTTTATGATTGATAATTGATTTTCTTTAAAACCTTCGTTGTATTGCAAAACAATTTCTATTGAGCGATACACGATTGTTTTCAAATCTCTTCTTATCAATCGGTGAATCTCAATTATTGGTTCACTCACTTCGTGTTATCTTCTTTGAGAGGTTCGGTTTGAGAACAGCTAGAACAATTGCGAAACCTGTCAAGGAAATTCTTGAATTATACGATCACAGAGCGGTACTTGTCTTGATCAGCGAGGAACCGTGGGCCGTGTACCTCAATTCAACGAAAGTGATCAAAGATACCTTGTGCGCTTTATTGCTAAGCTGTTGTATGCGGTAAGCCCAATATTTGCGGTGATCGGAATGAAGCGGTCAATCCATAGCCGCATGCTCACACTACACATTCATCTCTAAAGAAATCATGTAAAGTGCATCAACGACTCGATATTTTCACTCCATGCTTCGCTTGGCTGCTGCAAATATCATGAACTAGCTAAAGCTTCCGCTACTCGATGAGGAAAATCATAATCCGAATGTGAGCATGTCGGTCCAAGTGTCACAATATCATATCTCGGCAACACAACAATGGGTGATCTTTGAGATTAGCTTGTGGTGATGATCTCGATTAATGCTCAAAGGTCATCAATGTGGATCGACTCTATAACCTCCACAAAATATACATTGTAGTTGAACAAATCACCACGGAAGCACAAAGTTTGAATAGTTTGAATATTTGATGTCTACGAGCTTAAGAACAAAGTCAAGAATAGAATGCTAGGATGCAAAATGTAAATCATGGGGTGACCTCCCTTAGGGGGAGATTGTTAGGAATCAGAAATTCCATATATGAAGAGTCGGTCACCCCAAATATTATCTAGCATAAGTTAGCTCGTAGACATATCATCTGTTACGTTATATAGTAGTTAGTTTGTTGCGTAGAATAGTTTAGTGTAACACCGTGGAGGAAGGACGGGTCTTTACCCACTGTATCCCTGATCCACATGCCGTCAGGAGGTCGTTTAGTTTGTAACCTATAAATACCCTCTACCTCCCAAGGTAGAGGGTTGGATGTTCATTTGGAATCTAACCTTCCATGAGTTCTCTTTCTAGAATATCCCACTTTCTCTCTCTAAAATCATCTAATCATATGCCTTATTTGTGATTGTTCTTGTGTTTGTGAAATCCAATATGTTACAATTAGCGTCACAAAAAGCTCCGAATTGCACTTCATTATCGAATTCCCTACCATGATCCGTCCTGATAGACACTATAGGACTTCCTAGTTGCCTTTGGATCTTTTTGCTTAATATTTCAAAATAATTAAAGGTTTCGTTTTGTTCTTTAAGAATTTTGTCCATGTATACCTAGAGTAATCATCCACTATGACCAAAGTGTAGTAGTTTCCTCCATAACTTTGGATAGTGGATGGACAAACAAATCTATATGTAGTAATTCTAGACACTTAGTTGTAGACACCATGTTTTAGCTTTATGACTAGAATGAACTTGTTTTCCTACATTACAAGCATCACAAAAGTGATGTTCATATTTTAACTTAGGTAGATCTCTTACTAGATCTTTGGATGATAGCGATTGAAGAAGTCGCATGTTGGCGTGACCCAATCTTGATGCCATAAGGTCAAGTATCATCCATAGAGGTAAGACATAGTTTGTCTTTAGGTTCATTACCAATTTTAATGACATAGACTCCATGTTTCCTAATACCTCTTCCTATGGTTATACCATTTTTAATATCTTACTACGGTTTCGGTAAAAGTACATTGCACTTTTATCACATATTTGTCCTATACTTAAGAGGTTAAAGTTTAGGTTTTCTACGTGACACACATCGTTAATGGTTAGAGATTTGTTAGAAATCGTACCTTTACCGATGATTCTACTTTGCTATTTCCAAAACCACATTACCTCCATTGAAGGATTCATATGTGGAGAATAGATCTTTATTGCGGTCATGTGCCTTGTGCACCCACTATCCTTGATCCATTCATCCGGGTCTAGGTCGACCTTTAAGTACACCTAAGAAAATAATAAACTCAAAATTTGGTCCCCATTTGTTCATGGGTCCATTAGTGTTAAACATTCCATTCATGTTAGACATGTATGGATAAGGTGATATGCATTCCATGGAGCAAAGTTTTGAAAGGAAAACTATTTTGCATATTTGGGTTCCATCCCATTTGATGGTTACTTCTCGGGTAAACATTATTAGGTCTCCTAGAAGGATTTGGTTTTGAAAAGATGGAGCCTTGTTTCTTGCAAAGCGGGATTATATTTTGGAGGTGGTTGTCTAGTGGTGACATGAGTTGGTTTCTTCCTATTAACGATGACAAACTCGGTTCTAGATGAAGAAGCTAAGTTATTACCCTTTGTTTGCTTTCTGAAGATCCACGAATCCTCATTGTACACTAGCGGTTCCCTTTTTAAGGGATCCAGGGATCCGCCACAACGATGGCTGATTTTCTAGTGCCTTAACAAATTTTGTTTCTTTATTTTCACTAGTTGATGGATCAAGTTGTTGAATACCTTAACCTTTTGGTTGTTACGGTTTTAACACTATCTAATATTGTATCTAAAGTATTCGTACTCATTCTAGCAATTTTAGAATCTAGTTGATCAACTAGTGTTTGAAGTTGAGCATAAAGTTCACATTCACCACTTGTTATTTTACCCTTTTCTAAACGTTTTAGTTTTGCTTTTAATTCTATGACTTCTTTATCTAAACGTTGGTTTTGACTCTTTAAAAGCTTATTTTTGTTAATTAGTTTTAAGCTAATATTGCATAATTTGTCATATTCATTATGCAATGAGTCGTCATCAAGTGATGAGCTACTATAGTATTCGTGACATACCTCGTCATTTGCCATGAGACAAATTTCTTCGTCCTCCTCGTCGCTCATTCCCCACGTGCAGCTCACGAACGCCTTTTGATCATCCCGTTTGGGACACTTACTAATAAAGTGGTTTGGGTCCCCACATTTAAAGCAAGTACGATCATCTTTTGGCTTCCGTCCTCTTTGCTTTTCCGAAATCCTTTCTTATCATCATACGGTTGTTTGGCGTATCTTCCTTTCTTCTAAAGAACTTTTAAAGTCCTTACCGCCATAGCGTACTCCTCGTCGTCACTACTCGAAGAGAGTTCTCTTCATCGCTTGAAGCCTTTTTAGCTTTAAGGGCAAGAGATTTGTGTTTCTCTTTCACCTTTGAGGCTTGGTCTTTAGCAAGGCCAAGCTCGTAGACTTTTAAGTTGCCTATGAGTTCATCAAGGGTGAGGATTGTCAAATCTTTTGACTCTTGATCGTCGTCACCTTGGATCTCCACTTGATGGAAGTGCCCTTAGATATCTCCTAACATGGTTACGGCTAGAAAAGATTCATCAAGTGCTTGTAAAGATGTAATAATAGTATTAAAGTTAGCAAATGAATGATCTATAGTTTCCTCATCCGATATTGAAAATTGTTCATATTGTTGAACAAATAAATCAATTTATTATTTTTAACTTGTTGGTTGCCCGATGAGTTACAACTAAAGAATTCCAAATTTCTTTAGAGGTTTTAAGCATAGAAATTCTTTCGAATTCCTTTTCGGTAAAGCATTATATAAAACCATTTTTGCTTCACTATTTTTAGAAACCTTTTTCTTCATTTCATCATTTAGTTTATCATGAGGTATGTTAACTAAATTCCCTTTATCATCTTTTGAGGTAGCCTCAAAATCGCCTTCAATAATAATGTACCAAAGATCAATATCTTTAGATTTCACATATGTTTCGAATCTATTTTTCCAATATATAAAACCATTAGTTTCAAGTAGTGGTGATCGTTGCATAGATTGCCTTTCCTTATAATTTTCAGAACCCATAGTGAACGAAAAGTTTTTAAAATACAATTATACTTTAAAACTTTTTATAAACTTAGCTCTTGATGCCAATTGTGGAAAACTAGAAGGGGGGGATTGAATAGTTTTGCCGATTTTAAGTTAGTTTCAAAAAACTTTAGATTCGTTAATATGTGAGATCTTATGGATGTAGAGAAAGTATAGATCTAATGATAAAGCAAGTAAATAAAGTAAAGCAAATGGATAGAAATGACACAACCGATGTATAGTGGTTCGGCTACAAGGACACCTTCCTTGCCCTACTCCACTCCCCGAGTCACCTACTCGAGAGTTCAAGCACTATGTCAACAAACTCCTTCACTTGGCGGAGAAGCCTTCACAATGTTGCTTACACCTTTTTCCGGTACAAAGCTAGATACCGAGTCCGTAACACGGTGGACCAAACCAACACGACTATTACACAACAAATATGTGAAATATCAAATACAAGATCTTCGCTACAGAAATATTGCGGAGTGACAAATCAATCAAGGACCCCTTGCTTGGATGACTTGTAGAATGCTCGTGATCTCGCCTTAGAGAAGGACCTATATGAGAATCACAATAGAAAGAAAGAAGAACAACTCTCTAGATCAAGTGATCTATATGTTAGAAGAGAATGAGAGTGTCTGAGAGATTTAGTAAGAAGAGGGGTGAGTTAGAATGAAGAAATGGCTCTTTATTTATAGGCAATTTCTTCTACTGTTCCCCGGATCCCACGGATCCCTCCCACTTGGGATCCATCTAGTGTAATCCTAGGGATCCGTGCGACGCTCCTCTTTGCCCATGGGTTTTTTGGTTATGGGTCATGGGTTATGGGTTGGTCCATGGGTTTTCCTTAGATTCAATGTATCTAAAGTATACATTGTATCTAGCCATCTTGGGTATGGGTTATAATCCATGGGTTATGGTCCATGGGTTATGTTTTTTACCCATCCTAAGAAACTATTACAACAAATAATTAATTACAACATTTTTGTATTAAAATGGCTATATGTAAATGCTTTAAAAATAACATGTATCCTTATAATTGTACTTAAGATAACATTATATTTGTTATCAACAAAACACAAAGAGATCGCAAAATATTAATAAACGTTTTTACGGTTTATTTGTATTAACATACTTTTTACTCTACAAGGTATGTAAACACTAGCCTTCTTCTTTCTGAGTCTAGGATCTCTATTTCACGCACAACTCACAAACAATACGGGGAATTTTCAAAACCCAAGATAAGTTTTCTTTTACTTATAACTCATAGTTTTTCTTATTTTCTTTAAAAAATAAGTACAAATTGCAAACACATAATTACATACACATCTTCTTTTCAAAGGATAAAATGATTTTTATTCACACATAGAAACCTCCTTTTGAAACGTTTTCTAAAAATGATACCTCTTCCCGTATCAATTTCACAAAAGCAATTTCTCACGTCTAGGACAAATCGCTTTTTCATTATTAATATAAAGTAAAAACCCATTTTCATTGCATCTCATGTCTTTTGAATGCTAAAGGGGACACATAAATAATATGTGTTTTCGGGTACATTCATTTAAGCCACAATGAATTAGGAGCATTGGTAGCACTGAATTACGTACTCATGTACTAAATATGTGTTTTCGGGTTATCTCACATAATATTATGCTTTTTCACTTCTAGTTTATTTTTCTTTTCTTCTTAGGAGTCGAGATAACCGCAACTCCAAATAGTTTGCATATAGGCACACAATAGGCAAAAATGTTTCCAAAAGGAAAATTTTGTGTTGCCAGGATCACTAGTCCCACGGATCCCAACCTTAATGCTGGACGGATCCCTCAAGGGAAGGATCCGTGGGATCCGTGAGACAGAAGCTGGTTTTATCTTCTATTTTTTCTCACTTTGGATAAAAACTTCAATATCTTTTCATTTTTTTTTGGAGTATGTTCTTTAATGCTTGTGTTCTCATGATCACATGCCTTAAATTCATATCTAATCATTAGATTTTAATCCACATTTTGGGTCAAACATTCATTACAATGCCTTGTTTTTCTATATATAGGACTCCCAAAATGCTTGCATATTCATTTCATCTTCACAAACAACACCATGTCATTCACAAGCTCTTACAACTTAGATGAATCACCTAGTACAAACAATCCTCTTCATGAAACCCAAACTTTTGTACTACCACCTTCCAAAATACCACAATCAAACTCTAGGATATCCGCACGGATTAGCATCCGATCTTGTTGCTTAGCAAAACCATCATCAAATGGCTTATCACCATCAAATAACTCACCACAAGAGGCTTCCATTATAGCACCTCCTTCATCACCAACAAGTACACCAACTTCATCACCATCTAAAGTCACTCTTTTGGAACTCCTTAAGACTCCAACAAGATCTCAACAACTAAAACAAAAAGAAATAGCCTTTTTGACACCTCCCACTTCTCCAAACACAATATTCAATGATCTTGAAACATCCACCCTTAGCTCCCATTAAACTACAATAACATCTAGGTTCTTTTCCACCACCACCTCCAACCATTCCGAACTTTGATCCGTATTTTCCTATTTTTCCACCACATATTCCGCAACTCACAAATCAAAACAACCCGAAAAACTTCCGCACTCATTACCCACATCACTTAAATTGTGAACATTGCCAATCCACTAGGGAAATTGCAATAGAAGTTAGGGAAGAAATGTGATTCATACTCAACCTCATCCGTGATCGCATCAATACCATTACTCATCAAAACCTTTATCCATAACCTTATGCAAGCATGGACGGAATCATTACTACTATTTTCTATTTTTTGTACTTTTTCCTTTTTGAGTCATTTTCAAAGAACAAGTCTTGTTCTTCTTTTTACATGCTTGTAGGTGGCATAAATACCACTACACTTTGTTGTTTTATTACAAGGCCTTGTTTACATACCTTGGCTCCCAATCTTGATTCTCGTCAATCACAAGATTATTTAAGCATGTTACTAACCTTTCTCTTTGTAGGATTTTTTATTTTTCTTCACTTGGCCCCAAACTAGGGGAGCTACCGTAAAGGGGAGTAAGCGATCGTGGACCATTTTTTTCCACACTTTTATTTCTTGATGGGCTAACTTTTGTTTCGACAAAAGGGGAGAAGAAGTAAAACTTAGGGCTTTCAAAGCATACATCTATTCTTAAGTTTTACTCATCATAACATTATGTTTTGTCATCAACAAAAGGGAGATTGTTAATACAAATAAATCGTAAAACGTTTATTAATATTTTCCGATCTCTTTGTGTTTTATTGATAACAAATATAATGTTATCTTAAGTACAATTATAAGGATACATGTTATTTTTGTAAAGCATTTACATATAGCCATCTAATACAAAAATGTTGTAATTAATCATTTGTTGTAATAGTTTATTAGGATGGGTAAAAATCACAACCCATGGATCATATTCATAACCCATGGTATTGACCCATACCCACAAGACTAGATACATTGTACTCATTAGATACATTGAATCTAAAAGAATACCCATGGACCAACCCATAACCCATGACCCATGACCCATGACCCATAACCAAAAAACCCATGGGCATAAAGGAGCGTCCCACGGATCCCTAGGATTACACTAGAGCGGATCCTTGTGGGAGGATCCGTGGGATCCGGGGAGCAGTGGCGATTTTGCCTATAAATGAGAGCCATTTCTTTATTCTAACTCACCCCTCTTCTTACTAATTCTCTCATATACTCTCATTCTCTTCTAACAAAAGATCACTTGATCTAGAGAGTACTTCTTTCTTTCTTTCTTTAGTGATTCTCATATACTTCCTTCTCTAAGGCAAGATCACGAGCATTCTACAAGTCATCCAAGCAAGAGGTCCTTGATTGATTTGTTCCTCCATAAGATTTCTGTAGCGAAGATCTTGTATTTGATATTTCACATATTTGTTGTGTAATAGTCATGTTGGTTTGGTCCACCGTGTTACGGACTCGATATTTAGCTTTGTACCGGAAAAAGGTGTAAGCAACATTGTGAAGGCTTCTCCACCAAGTTGAAGGAGTTTGTTGACATAGTGCTTGAACTCTCGAGTAGGTGACTCGGGGTGGAGTAGGGCGAGGAAGGTGTCCTTGTGGCGAACCACTATAAATCGGTTGTATCATTTCTATCCCTTTGCTTTACTTTATTTACTTGCTTTATCATTAGATCTATACTTTCTCTACATCCATACGATCTCACATATTATCGAATCTAAAGTTTTTGAAACTAACTTAAAATCGGCAAAACTATTCAACCCCCCCCCCCCCTCTAGTTTTCCACATAATCTATTGTTCTTACAAGTTAAACCTTCGTCAAGATTTTAGTTTATATAAACAAGCATTAAGTCTAACCAATCAATTCAAGTTTCATAAGTTTACTTTCATAAACTTAAACACAAAAACATCCGTTTGTCTTATCAAATTTGCTTAAGAAATGGTCAATACAAAAGGTAACCTATTATAGACAAAAGGTTACAATTGATTGTAAACAACTAATCTTACGACCTTTTAGATGTTTCCAATCAATCCAACTTGATAATCAAAAAGTGTTCTTATTACAACCACACTTTAGTTTCTTTGTTTGATCAAGAATAATGGGTAAAAACAATCATCCATAGACAAAATGATTATAACTAGTTGAATAACAATAAGTTCTTTCGAACTTTTACAATTACTAACAACTAGTCAAACTTGATTAACAAATGTCACTATGAAACTCAAGCACAATTGTATCTTAGAATCAACTTGAAATTGAATTAAAACATGTTAACACAATCATAAACTAATAAAAGGATAATTAACATTGTTTAAGCAAGTGAATAAAGAAACTAGCCGCTCATAGCAAACATAAACATAAACTCATAACTTTGAACATTAGAAAACATGATTAAGAGTCTTACAATGATTGGAATAAGATTACAAATGATTGAGTAATGATTCCGAAAGTATTGGTGTTAACTTCTCGGGGGTTTGACCTCCAAATGTTGACTTCTTGGACCTCCAAACTTTCCTAGAATTCCAATGACGAATTTGAGAGATAAAAGGGATGGGTTTGATGAGTAGAGAGTTGTATTGAAGTGTGTGTTCTCAAATGCTCATAAGAGGTCTCTATTTATACTAGTCCCAAGGCCTAGGGTAATAAATGTTGAACTTGGCCTCCAAGGAGCTAGGAAGGGACTAGAATACACCAAGGAAGGACCTATAAACGTTTGGATGCAATGGGGATTCTTAATGATGAAGAAATAGCAGAACATGCCTCCCCAGCCGATCGGTTCCTTGTCCAGCCGATCGCCTGGTCACTTTGACACCTACCCATCCGAATCGGTTGAGGGCAGCGACCGATCAGTTGGTCCAACTTCAGCAACGCAAAATGGCATTTTTCCAGCCGAATCGGTTGTGGGAGCAACTGATCGGCTGGTCTTCCTGAAGGACGGCACTTGGACTTTTTGCTTGACTCTGGCTCATGGAACTTGGTTCTTCACTCAACTTGATCCTCTTCGGTACTTGAAATGCTGACTTGTGCTTGACATGCTTCACTGAAACGGAAATCTTCTTTTATCTAACATTCTTTAACTTTTCCTTCCATTTCCCTGCACTTGGTTATATATACTAGACAAACGTCCTTTGATGCGATTAAGTACTAAAAGCATATGAATATAACCAAATAACATATACAAAGCACGGATAATGCTACTAAAAACATGTACAATATGAGCGTTATCACAAATATAATTGGTCATATCCGAAAATCCAAACTCAAGCTTTCAAACAAAATATGTTGAACTCGCTCATCCAACCATTTTTGTTCACCATATGGACAACTTTAAATCTTTATATTTAAACATGAAACCTTTGTCACCTTAATTGTTTAGGCATAATATTAATAAAAAACTAAGCAAAGTATCATCATTGTTATTCCTCGATAGGCCATTGTAGGAATATAAATTTTCCTAACTTGAGAATGAATACTGGAGAACTTATTGCACTAGAAACTCAATTTGACCTAACGGTTAAATTGCTTCCTTGATAGAAGTTGGGTATGTGGAATCACCTATAAAAATGGTCGTGTTTAGCCGTAATTGAGCACCGCCAGTAATATTCATTCTCTCACTTGAGAAATCTATACTCTTATGTTTTCCTAAAGTAAGTTTACAATAGATATACTTTGTAGTTGTCTTAGGATTACTAATCAAACAAGTTGTAAAATTGATTTTTCTTTTAGTTAATCACAACCACTTGCATCATTAAGCGATTATCTTGCTTTGATCGAGAAGAGCTACACGACTTCATGGATGAAGTTCATTGTATGCTAATCACCATCCGTAATGACTATACATAGTTCATTGCTTCCGTTGACCAAAACAACCTTCTAAACGATTCACTTTCTTAAGGACGTGTATACATGTGTTTCTCACTCTTCAAATACCAACACATAGGTAAACATATTTTAGCTAAAACCAACTCATAAAACAGTACTTGCTTCAAGCCTTTCTAAATCCAACACTTACTCTTCTAAACACAATTCCTTCATCTCCACAAACAACAACTCCACCTTCTGGATCTAAATACAGTCTAGATTGTCCTAAACTAGCACCTCACAACTCTTTTGTCTTGAACATCATCACGTGCTCTTTTCTTTATGGACACATATGTTGCACGCCATTGTTAGTGTAAATGATTTACTAATCTAAACCGTAAATCTATTTTGAGCTTCTTGAATAGTGCTTGTTAAGTTTGTTAAACCTCTGTGTTATTTGTGAGTTCGATCTCATTTGATTGCCTATATGTTATTTCTACATGCTCTCCTTGCTATGCTTAACTTGTATACATGTATGCTTGCTGTAGAAATCATTAGTTTCAAAATTCGAAACATAGAGCAAAATTTTACAACCATTCTATTAAGGAAATCTGTCTCAGACGTCGAATCCCTTAGATATAACTAGACAGATCCCTCAAGTGAAGGATCCATGGGATGCGGCTGGACAGAAGTTCCTTTTTAGCCGCCTTATATCAATTTAACCTTCCAGACCTTATTGGACCAGTTAAACATGCTACATTAGGATCACTTAAACTTTCCTTAGACTCAGTTGATCTCACATTCACTCATAGATGACTTAGGATCATATTCAAGGTATTTTTGATTTATCATTACTTCAAAAATCACCATATTTCATATCCAATGTTTACACATTGTTCCTCTCATCTCAAAATACCTAGTTTGATATTTCTTTCAATTTTGACAAATTGATTTTAGTCATCTCTACCTTAAAATGCTCTAAAAACTAATTTTTCATTTCTTGTGATTTTTAAGGAATTTTCTAAATTTTCCTTTGATCACCATCTGGTTTCTATGATCATTAGACATCCTCGAAACACTTAGTGTCATCCATGATCACTCATTTGTGTTTCTAAAACTCCACTTTCCCCACAAAAGTCATCATTGACAAACCTCACTCATTAGTCTTGACCACTTAGGTCTCATGCCATGTAAGACACCTTAATAGACTGACTAACTTAGGATATGTAGGTACTAGACCTTACTAGAACTCAATCATCTCTTTTTCACCTCATATGTTAGCCGAATCCCTAGCCTAAAGCTAGCCGGATCCCTCAAGTGAGGGAGTCGTGGAACCGGGCAAACAGTAGCTATATTATCTCTTGAGATATAATTTCAAATTTATTTCTCAACTCAAACACTTGCTCAACACATAGGATTATCAGTTTCTTATATGTTTATAAATGAGTTGCATTTATGTGATTATTTACGTTCTCTTTTTTTTATGATATTATGTGAACAATTTCTCCATTTGTATAATTGTTTTCCTTTTGTACTAACTCATTTGGATTCTTGTAGGTTGACAATGATCAATTTCATCATCAAGTCAAGTTGTGCTGATTCGCACATTTTTCATATTCCTAATCTTGCATCATCTTCTTCCACTTCTGTCACTACTCACAAAGTCATCATGTATACCACCTCAAGTAATTGATTAACCAACAAGGTCAATCTTAGTGAAAAATCTTTTATTAAGTCATCAACCGAGTCAACAAAAAGAGTCACCTTTATACCTTTCATCACCATCCCTTGCTACTCTTGAGTCACTTTCTTACCTAGTAAATTTTGACCTCTCATCACATGTACCACAACTTCCATACCTCTAAGTCATGATGATGATTGTTATCATTATCACCATATCCAAGGTCTAGCTCATGAACTACGTGATAAAGTACGCTTCATGCTCTTCCTACTTGTATCAACCACAACCTACTTGTGTCAACCACATCCTACAAGTGTCTCACTACCACTATAATTCATGGTTGCTCAACCATCCTCCACAAACATATATGTTGTCAAAAGCCAAGTGAACTTCATAATGCGTCTCATCCCCAAATACTTTTTTTTTCTTACCTTAAACAACCTTACAACCTTTAAACCAACCACGATGATGCAAGTAGTAGGATTTTTTTGACACTAATCCTTTCTTTGTAGGTTCATATATATACACGTTGATGTGTATGGGATTCTCATCTATGGACGAAATTTTACACTAATTTTTTTTGTAGGTTCACTCATATTGTAACATCCCGCCTACTGTTACACAATATTGTCCGCTTTGCCCTGATGGCTCACGGCTTTGCTTTTGTAGCTGATAACGCTACATGCGTCGTTCGGGGTCAAAGGAACTTCCTTTTCTTCGAGCAAGTTTTATAACACCTAGGCGGTGAACCTAATCGTTGTAGTGTAGTATTAGGGTAAGCCACGGTATTGATATCGTTCTCTGGGGAATAGTGTCGTTAGGTTGAAGTGTATGTCGATTTAAGTCTAAGGTGAGGATGATTATTTTTGTATTTTAATATTTTATGAAATGGAAAGGTACGAATCTCGGGGTTTGGATTTGGGGTTGGTATTTCTACCGATTACTCTACTTATCTAATTAACTAAGCTAAGGATAGTCTATGTCTATTGTTGTGTGCTCGTATGATGGTTTAAAGATGTGTTCACTTAGGTTTTATTACTCCTTAATTATCTCCTATTGATGGTTGAATTGTCACATCCTTATTCTTAATCGCGTTGTGTGTCTAAAGTCGTAGGGTATCGTTTATCCTAACTCTTTGAACTTACCAAAGGGTCTCGTCTACAAAACCCACTAGGGATTATAAACTCTAACTCTAAGGCCTCTTTGGATGGTTTAGCTTACAACCACTCTAAGTGCTATAACCTAAGGTTCACAAAGATTAATCAAGCATTAAGTACACAACGAATGACCTATCGCATTACTAGATCATTAACAATTAAGATAAGAGACAACCAATCAATATTCAATAATTAAGTTTCATATTCCCTAAGCAAACACACAAGTAAATTAGCCGGACATGGAGAACATTCAAGCATACACACAATCAATCAAACATAGGATAGACATAATGAGAAATTGAATATATGGATTAAGATATAATCAACAAACCATTACAAGATGTTTTGGAGTGATTGAAACCTTCAAAGTAGTTGGAAAACACCTATCTAAACCACGGAATCGAGTTAGGGTTTAGAGCCTACAAAAGTGAAGTTACAATGTTCTATTTATAGGCGATTTTACGTCGGCAAAGAGTGCCGTCGTCACACTTATAGAGTGACAGCGTCACGACCATTTTTCACCAAGCGTAGATTTTCTCGTTCGGTCGCGTGGGCTTTTGAATCACCTAAATCCGAGTTCGTATGCAAAGTTATGGCCAAAAGCGATGTCGGTACTTGGCGCATGTTGCGACTTGTGGCGTCACCTTATGGTTGTGACGCGTCCCCCGATCTCGGCGCCGTCGGATCAAATCTAGGCCGTCGAGTTGCGACGGCCTACTCTTTTAAAGCTGACACCGTCACTTGAAAATAAGAGATTTGGCTTCGTCCGTCATAAAATCCTCCGACGGCGTCATGATTAAGCGATGGCCGTCACCTTGTCTTTTCGGCGGTGGAGTGTCTCGATTCTTGACTTTGGTCATTTTCTTCATATATCCGCGCTTTTCGTCCAAATAAGTGCCATTCTGACAATTTGCCTTTAAGAGACCTAAAAGTGAAAAGGAACGATATTAAGTAATAACGGATACAAAAGTGATCAAATAAGGGCTTAAACGACCCTCAAAAGGTACATTTAAAACCTTATTGATCGTGCTAAACCGTCAAGTCTAACGGACTTAAAGCGACAAACACAAATGCAATGAAGATCGGAGAATACAATGAATTCCGGGTCGTTTAGTCCCGAGGAGACTCGATGGTGTGTTAAAACAAACTCGGATGATAGAATGATCACTAAGGATAGTGATGCGTAAAGGTTTTGATTAGAAATTACACTCTTGATTGATTGGAATAGAATTGGACACGAATTGGAAAGCACAACAATCGGATGAAAGAAACGTAAGCGTAAGTTTAAAAACTACGATATCGTACAAAATAAAAAGTGAAAACTAAGAAATAAAAGGCCTAAAAATATAAAATGACATTTTAGAATCCTAAAATAAAAGAAAATTATTAGAAACAGAAAATTATTTTAAAACTATTTAATTAATTATTATTAATTAAAACTATTTTAACTATTTAATAAATACTCTAAAATGGAAGAAAATACAAAATAAAGCTAGAAAAATAAACTTATGATTCTGAAAAATCTAAAATACTATAAAACTAATTTTAAAACTAGAAATATATTTTTCACACTTTTTATTTAATTATTACTAATTAATAACTATTTAAAATACACTTAATTACTAGAAAATATAAAATAAACTTGGAAAAATAAAATTTAAACTTTGAAAAATCTAAAATATGATAAAACTAATTTTAAATCAGAAAAGATATTTTTTATGCTTTTTAATTATTTATTACTAATTATTTATTATTTATTAACTATTTATAATTATAATAAATACTAAACAGAAAAGGAAAAATATGAAACTTTTTCTAAAAATACTATATGATGACAGAAACCTAAGAAAACTATAAAAACAAGATTTGCTTATTAATAAGATGAAAAGAAAAATCAAAAAGCTAGAAAATCTTAAATAAACACTATCACTGATTTTTAATTGGACTTTTTCTGGATTTTCTTTTTGAAAACTACTTTAATACTGATTTTATGAAACTTTAACAAAGACAAAAATTTTATAAACCACAAATAAGTTGTTTACAAGCTTAAAAGCCCAACAGTGGCTTAAATGAGCTTATTTGGTGAAATAAGCTCAAATAAGGTTGCCAGCTGAAACAAAAGCTAGAATAAAATGAAAATAAGCTATATGAACTGGAATGAAGCTAAAAGATGAAAAGAAGCACACTGATAAGCTATGAACAATCAAATAAGCACTTATGATGAAGACAGAAATGGGACAAACTAGAGGCTTGTTGCGACTAGTAAACAAGCTCAAAGTGAAATCTTAAGCTTGACAATCCAAGAGGACCAGTTGGCTTTCCAAGAACCAGAGAACACAAGATTTGGACAACTAATAAGCTCTATGTGAGCTTATCAATTTAAGCACTTCATGCACAGGATGCAGTTATAAACGGTGTCCACAAAAGCTAATCAAAAAGCACTTGAGTGAGAATCAAAGAACTAGCATTTTCTATTTTCTTTAGCAACCAAATTCTATTATCCCAAGAGCTTATGAACTAAAGCTTAATATCAAACCTACAATGAAAATATTTGTTTTAATCAAAACGACCAGTGAAATTTGACTTTTGATAAAACCAAAATGTTGACTAAGATGGATTTTGATCGATATTAAGCGATGATGTTGTATTAGGGTAAGATAAGACTAACTTGAGCAAGATTTTCAACTTATAAACACAAAATGATGATCATAGATCATGAGCGCCAACGAAGCAAAGCAATGAAATGACATCATATGGAATTTTGACTTTTAAGCTTATGAGAACTAGTTTTCTTGAATGAATTGAGTTTATAGACACTAAAGTGACACGAGCAAGTACAAACAACAACTCAAACACACTATAGCACAGTTTAAACTAGCAAATCAAACACCCTTATTGAGGCGGTTTGATGATTTTCAAAGCAAATCATAGATTTAAACCATGAACTTGATATTAAACCTTGTATTATCATATATTAGGACTAAAGAGACATGAAATAACAACATTAACCACAAGAAATTCACTAATGATGATTATGCAATTTTAAGCGCTAAAAGCGAATTTATATAAACTACAACTTTTAAAAGAACAACACTATGATTTTAATGATTAAATACACTAGACTACCACTAATGAACACTAAGAACTAGAAATTACAACTAATAATCAACCACAACGTTGAAATGCAAAATTGGTCAAAAGCTTACAAATGCTTCCAAGCTTAAAGCGAGAACCGGGACCAATGAACACCCTATAGCTTCCCAAGAAGCACTAATCCCAAGGCCATCCAATATCAACCTTGCTCCAATTGTGTACATCATCTCCAGTGATTTTTGATTTTTGGCTATTTAATTTGTATTTTGTGATTTTTCTGTTTTGCTTCTAAAGCTGAATTTTAATATCTCTAATAGCTTAGAAAAGCTATATGGGAGCTTATGTGAGCTAACTCGGTCCATACAAACATCAAACAACAACATTAGCATAAATTGAGATTTTTGAATGAAAATGCATAAGCTGAAATTGATCTCGAAAACTTGAAATTGATTATTGAAAAGGATTCAAATACACTTAATAAGCTTAAACAAAACACTTGGAATTGAAAACATACAATATAAGACTTGGATTAAAGAAAACGACTTAAGAAAACTTAAAATTATACTAGATAGATGATACAATGCCTCTCTCTCTCTCTTTATAGACTTTAAACACTTCTCCATGTTCTCTGAATCTTTCCCACCAAAATCTAGCCATTGGATCTTTAAAACTCATCAGAACCGTACATTTAGATTTTGGCGCCAAATATTCTTCATAGCAGTTTTAAGCAATTAATGGATTTGGTTTGAGTCAATTAAAGGATTTGGAGTTTAGAAGAGGTGGAGGGGACATGGTATGGGAGGGGGGTTGAAAATGGTGAAGAAACCACGACTGGTTTTGGGTATCTGCTATGGTAGAGATAGTGCTACAGTACTGGGCGGTTTTCCACTTATTTGACTTGCGTTGACCAAGTATTAATAACAGGGGAGGCGAAATGGGTTGTGGCGGGGTCAAAAGGAGTTTTGAGCGGGGCTCAAGGTGCATGGCTCAAGGGTCAAGGTTCAAGCTTGGGTTTGGGCTTGGATAATGGATTGGGCTTGCTTTTGTTTTGTGTTTGATATTAAAATATGATCCGTTTGGTTTAAGTAACAACAAGGACCAATTTTGTAATTACACCAAACTTCAAGGACTGAATTTGATAACTTTCAAACTTATCACAAGGACCTATTTTGACAAACTTTGATAAAACAAGGACCCTTTTGCATAAAATCCATTTTTAAAGGTCCAGGACTAATTTTGCAATTTTCCAAAGTTTGAGGACCTTTTTGCCAATTGACCAAAAATCATTCAAGGATCATTTTAACAACTTAAAAGATTTCAGGGACCTTGAATGATAAAATTTCCACATTTTGAATTCGAGGACTAGATTTGACAACTTTTAAAACTTGGGGACTAAAGCGCCAATTTTGCAAACTTGATACATTTTCATCGATTTTGATATTTTTGCATTTAAAACACATAAAACACTAATTTGTGATATTTTGATCATTTTGATGTGTTTACGGCGTTTCGAGATGATTTTGCGGTTTAGATTATACAAAAATGATGAGTATTTAGACACTCATCAATCCCCACATCGAGATATTGCTAGTCCCTAGCAATGATTTGAAAAACTTTAATGGATTTTAAAACTCTTTACCAAAAGCCATTACTTGGAGTAGCCAAATGTTTCAGTTCAAGTAAGAACCATGGTACATCGATAACCATGTGATTTTGAGCAAACCACCGACTTTCAACGGTTTGATTTTGTCTTTACGAGCCGTGCCCTTACGGACTAGCCAACTCTTAGATAAATTATCGAATTATCTTTGGTGAGTGAATACCAATTATGGATTTTCCATCGCCTTTACCACAAGCCATAACCTTGCGGGCTAGCCAACTCTTCACTTTTTAGGATATGGTGAGTTGAGAACCATACAATTTGGGCAAATTGCAAGCCATATAAGCGGTTTGAGAAATCTTTACCAAGAGCCGTTTGCTCTGGATTAGCCAATCCTTTAGTTTATCAAACATGGCGGATGATAACCAATTGAGTAAGTGTAAAACACTTACTCCAAAAAAAATTGGCCAAAACGGGAATTGGGTAGATAATATATGAAATTCGTGAAATTCCCCACACAGAAATGAATATTGCCCTCAATATTCAAAATACAAGCGGTTATGCGAAACAAAGAACGTAAAAGGAAATATTACGCCATTTATTTAGAAGAAGATTTTTATTTTTTTTTTTTTTTTTTAGAAAGAATGAGAATATACAACGATGTGGGAAACTCCCCACACTAGGGTGGTAGAAAGGGGTAAGAAGGCGAATTATGGGTGAAAACCCATATGGTGCGTGCTAAAGTTTTTGATTACCGAGTCACTAGCTTGACTCGATCCCGCATTCATTGGTTCATGGGGAATGTTTGTAAATCCGGACAACCACGGGGGAATGTCCTCTCCAAAGTAATGCTTCACTCGATGACCATTCACTTTAAAATTAGGACCATCGGGTTGAGATAACTCAACGGTACCATAAGGATAAACCTTAGCAATAGTGAATGGACCGGACCGGTAGGACTTGAGCTTTCCCGAGAAAATCTTCAATCTTGAATTGAAAAGAAGGACTCGATCACCAACGTTGAAAACGCGGTTTTGATTTTAGAGTCATGAATCTTCTTTGTCTTTGCTTGTAGATCAAAGAGTTCTCATAAGCTTGATCACGAAGTTCATTTAGTTCATTCATTTGAACT
The DNA here is from genome assembly GCA_022545495.1 of Chrysanthemum lavandulifolium. Lineage (NCBI taxonomy): Eukaryota > Viridiplantae > Streptophyta > Magnoliopsida > Asterales > Asteraceae > Chrysanthemum > Chrysanthemum lavandulifolium. The sequence goes on from CM040242.1 coordinate 188,235,249, forward strand.
TTTCTATGATCACCGGTTTGTCGTATATTGAAGTTTGCATGCTTGAGGCCCGTATGCCTTGTGCTCTAACTTCGATCGGAAGATGACATGCCTTCCGTACACTAGCTTGTATGGAGTACACCGATGGGTGTTTTGTAAGTATGCGGAAGGCCCAGTCGTCATCAAGCTTATCCGACCGGGATGCACGATTTTCGCCTCTTGTTCTTTCAAGGATTCTTTTAATACCACGGTTTGAAACTTCCACCGCCCACTTGTTTGGGGTGGTATGCGATGAGAGGCGGTGGGTAACACCATATTTTTGCATGACTCTTTCAAATTGGTCATTGCGAAATGTGTACCACGATCACCGATTATCGCTCTCGGAGTTCCAAACACGGCAAGCAGAGATTTCAAAACTTCACAACTACTCGGGCATCATTGGTGGGTAAAGCTTTTGCTTCAACCCATTTCGACAAATAGTCAACGACCACGGTATGTACTTGTTACCACGAGAAGATGGGAATGGCCCCATAAAATCAATACCCATATGTCAAATATCTCACAAACTTGAATGGCATTTTGTGGCATTTCATTCCTTTGAGAGATATTACCATGACGTTGACAAGCGTCACGAGCTTTGACAAATTCGTGGGCATCCTTATAGATTGTGGGCCAATAGAACCGGAATCAAACACCTTTTGGCGGTGTAGTTTGGACTATGATGGCCCCGGTGGGTCCAAGATGGCAAGTCGTGAGAATGTCAATAGCTTCTTGTCCATAAACACACCGTCGGATGACTTGATCCGCACAGATTTTGAACAAGAAAGGGTCGTCCGAAATAATGTTTAACATCTTTGAAGAATTTGTTCTTCTGTGGGTCGACATCCCTTTCACAATGAAGTTACCGCATGGTAATTTGCGAAGTCGACAAACCATGGGGTGGTAGAATTTCCACGAAAAGAAACCGCATTGAGTGTCTCGAGGAAATTTTCATTTATTTCCTTTTCTCGAAGACATCTTGGTGAGGGTTTTCTAATGCAGACGGATGATCGGCGCTAGATTCTCGGCTCCTTTTTATCACGTATAATGATATCAAATTCTTGGAGGAGGAGAATCCAACGAAGCAATCTCGGCTTTGCATCTTGTTTTGCAAAGAGATATTTGAGAGCCGAGTGATCCGTATACACCACGCATTTGGTCAAGATAAGATCTGGCGAAACTTCTCAAAAGCATACACCACGGCTAATAGCTCTTTTACGTGGTGGTGTAATGAGTTGAGCCTCGGTCATAGTTTTGCTTGCGTAGTGAATAGGTGAAAATGCTTATTTCTTCGTTGCCCTAGGATCGCACCGATAGCAAAATCACTCGCATCGCACATGAGTTCAAAAGGCAAGTCCCATCGGGAACAGCGAGAATGGGTGCTTGATGGCTTTTCTTCAATGTTTCAAAAGCTATGATGCACTCGGGTGAGAAGATAAAAGGAGCATCCTTTTCAAGAAGATGGGTCATAGGTAGGCGATTTTGGAAAAATCTTGTATGAATCTCTGATAGAAACCGGCATGACCTAAAAACTCCTAATACCCTTGACGGTAGTAGGATGAAGCGACTTTAGCAATAACATCAACTTTTGCTCTATCTACCTCAATCCCGTTCTTGGAAATCTTATGGCCAAGGACAATGCCTTCTTTGACCATAAAGTGACTTTTCTCCCAATTTAGACAAAGATTGGTGTCTTCACACCTTTGAAGCATTTTCTCTAAATGGGAGAGACATGATTGAAAAGAATCCCCAATGACCGAGAAGTCATCCATAAACACCTCCATTGTTTCCCCGATCATGTCATGGAAAATGGCCATCATACATCGTTGGAACGTGCCAGGAGCATTACATAAGCCAAAAGGCATACGTTTGTAGGCAAAAGTTCCGTATGGGCAAGTGAATGTGGTCTTCTCTTGATCACGTGGATCAATAGGGATCTGAAAGTAACGAGAAACCATCAAGGAAGCAGAGTATTCATTCCTGCTAATCTCTCAAGCATCGGTCCATGAAGGGTAGAGAAAATGGTCTTTACGGGTGGCGTCATTCAACTTACGATAGTCGATGCAAACACGCCATCCCGTAACCAATCGAGTTGGAATTAACTCGTTATCTTCATTTGTGATAACAGTAATGCCACCCTTTTTCGGAACACAATGAATTGGGCTGACCCAAGGACTGATCCTAAAAGTGATGAGGCTAAATTGAAGGTTAAGTTTTGGGTGCCACCTTTTTTGCCTATTATTCCTGTGACTGGTGATTATTGGGTTTTGTATCTTGATGATGATTATCAGTATGCTTTGATTGGTCAGCCTTCAAGGAGTTATCTTTGGATATTGTGCAGGCAAAACCATCTTGATGATGAGATTTACAATCGGTTGGTTGAGAAAGCCAAGGAAGAAGGCTATGACGTCACCAAACTTAAGAAGACAGCGGCGCCAAAAATTTGATCTGTGCTAAACCGTCAAGTCTAACAGACTTAAAACAGCTTAAACACAAATGCAATGAAGATCAGAGAATACAATGAATTCCCGGGTCGTTTAGTCCCAAGGACTATCTGAGATCGGGTAAATCAATCCTGCATCAAGAAGTTTGATAACCTCTTGTTTAATAACATCATGGATTTTTGGATTCACTCGTCTCTGATGTTGAACTGCGGGTTTAAAGTCATCCTCCATCAAGATTTTATGAGTACAAAACTCAGGGTTTATACCTTTGATGTCGGAGAGTTTCCAAGCGATTGCTTGCTTATGTGACTTCAAGATTTTAATGAGAGCAGCTTTTTCATCTTTACTCAAATCTCGAGCAATAATGACGGGTAATTTATCATCACCCTCAAGGAATGCATACTCGAGATGAGGAGGTAAGTCCTTAAGCTCAACCTCGGGAAATTCTTGATTTTCTCAACCGAATTGATTTTCTCGTTATGAAGTTTGATGGGAGGGAGAGGAAGAGAAATGTCCAGTTGACAATTTCTCAAGAAGAATATCTCCTCCGATTAATCTCATTTTGATTAATCTCAACCGGATTGAATCACTAGGATGAGGGTTGATGATGGATCATCATTGAGCAACTTCTCAATAAGAAGTATATCCCCTCAATATCAATTGGGCGTGATCAATTTCCCAAGGAATGAATCACTAGCCAAATATGCTTCAATCTCATCTAAGATGAAGTCGCTTCCTCAAACGGAGTGAGAGAAGGAGTAAATTGGCTATGATAGGATGGGAAGATGTGGTGGTATCCCACTCACGGAATTATGAGAAAACCAAGAACTTCTTGAGTACTGTGGAAGCAACATCAATGATATCTATTCGGTTAACCGATTCGTAATCATAGTTTGCGGAGTACCTCGAAGTTTGGTCAAGGTTGAAGGTGACGGCTTCATTACCAACACGCAATGTGATTTCTTGCTCAAATACATCTATGAGAGCACGGCCCGTTCTCGGGAATCCTCGACCAACAATGAGAGGAACCCGATGATCGGCATCAAAATCAACAACCACGAAGTCGGTGGGAAATGGAACTTTCCTACTTTCACAAATCGTCCTCGGCAATGCCAAGAGGACGGGATATGGAAACGATCGCAAGCTCGAGAGTCATGCATGTAGGAGTGAGTTCGGAAGAAAGTTTCTTCCACATCGAATATGGCATAAGATTAATGCTTGCACCAAGATCGCTAGGGCAAAGCATTCAACCATTCTGAGGAATACACAAGGTAAGAGGAATTTCCGGGATCTCCTAGCTTTTCGAAGCTTCTTGAGGATAACTGCAGAGCAGTTCTCGTTAAGAGGAGTCTTAGCCATTTCAAACAGCTTTTCCTTATTGCTTAACATGTGCTTGAGAGTTGATGCGAACTTGGGCATCAGCATGATAGCATCCGCAAAGCTTATGTCAAAATGTAACTCTTGGAAAATTTGGAAAAATTTATCCATTTGATGACTAGCTTTCTCGCGGAGCTTTTGCTCGTTCAAACGTGATGGGTAAGGAATAGAAGATTTGGATTTGGTATTATCAACGGGAGCTACAGGAGGTTCAAAAACAACTCCTTGATTTGACTTGGGTTTCTGGACCACTTGAGGTTGGACTACCGAAGGTTGGACGTGTGCGGTACTTCGTGGACTAGAATAATGCACCTTGTCCGTTGTTTCCTTGGTAACTTGACTCATTGGCACTGGTGGAGGAGGCATTGGAGTCGTAGGTCCATTGTGTGTCCTCGGTTCACTTTCAACTACCTTAGGGAGAGAAGAAGAAGAAGAGGTAGTAGGAACAGCAGGGTCCGTGTATGAAACACCACTTCGGGTTGTGATCGCCTTGGCATCGCCTCGGGTTAGCGATCGTGTTGCTCGGTAAAGTACACGAGCCCGAGGGTCGATCATTTAAAGACTTCTTCGGATCGACAATCGGTGACCAACAACTGTTCATTTCATCTTGGGACTTCATGAGCTGCTTGATAACTCATCGATGATGGTCTGGAGGAGTAATGACGGAGGAGGCTGGAGGGACAATTTGAGGCCGTATGTTTTGATTATAGCCAAAATTCCCTTGATTAGGATTCATATTCCCATGAAATTGATTCCCTCGATTGAAATTGTTCGATGAAGGTTCCTTGATGTTGGAAGCCTTGATTGGGTCGGGATAGAAATTACCTTGGTTTTGATAACCTTGGTTCATTCTTGGTTGGTTCGATTCGGTTTGCATGTTATGATTTGGATTGAAACCGGGTGGTGCTTGATTAGTGTTAGCACGGTAGTGTGGTTCATTTTGAGGACGGTATTGATTACCTCCTTCTTGTGAACTACCGGCTAGAGCATTTGCTTCAAAAGGACTACCATCGGTGGCGGTACAATTGTAGTAAGCATGAGGACCACCACAAGTGACACAACTCTCGACTTTCTTCACTTGACATGTGTTGGAGTCTCGAGTGAAGGAGACTTTCTTCTGGTTAGCAAGAACCAAAGCTCGAACAATGTCTCGAGTTTATCAATCTTAGCATCGGTGCTAGATGTACTCACCGGGATGAAGAAGAAGAAGGTCCAAGATTAGACGATATGTCTTAGCTACGAAAGGACGGACTTGAGATTTGTTCTCAATGATTTGCAAGGCCTCTTTGGTGGTCTTGCTCAGAAATTACCTCCGCGGAGGCATTCAAAGAGTCTTGATTGGCTGATTGAGACCATTATAGAAAGTATCCATTTGCATTAACTCGGTAAAACCGTGATGCGGACACTTGAAGCAACTCTTTATAACGATCCCATGCCTCCCGAATGATTCATCAAATCTCGAGAAAATTTCATTATCTCATTCTTAAGACTTGTGGTTCGGGATGGAGGATAGAACTCGTTAACGAACTTGGTGACAAGATCTTCCATGTCTCAATAGAGCGAGGGGTTGTTTCTCGAAGCCAATTCCGGCTTGTCCTACAGAAAATGGGAGCGTAAGAAGCTTGATAGCTTCATGTGGGACATTCTTGTACTTGATGGTAGATGCAATCTTGTTAAACCATCGAATGTGTGCATGAGGATCATCCCGCTCAAAACCATAGAATTGGCTTTGGGTTACTAGATTGAGCAACCCGGTTTGAGCTCGAAAGTGTCGACCACGATGGTCGGGACAACAATGGCATCTCCGTAACCCTCGATGGGTGCTTGGAGTAGCTCATTCATAGGTTTGTCTTCGCCATTTCGACGGGAGGTGGTGGTGGTAGACGTTCCTCGATCACGGTGAAGGAGCCGATCGTCCTCTACGTCTCGAGGAATGTTTCCAAGTTCGAAAAGTGGACTTGTAGAATGGAAGAACAGTGCGCATGCACTATGTATAAAAATCAATTTTCAAAACAAATGAGGCAAAACACAAGTGAACTTAACCAATAATCACAAATGAAATGGCTTCTTTGAAAAAGGTACACCAAATCACAAGTGACACAAAGGCAAGTTTTAAATCGATGTTCGGGAACTTATTAATGGTCGCACCCCGCTTAGGTAGTGCCTTTGCCTTGATTTCGCGTGGTTGATTTTATGTATTCAATTAAGTACCACCGAAAAGACGTAGGTAAGATCGTGCAAATGGGTTTAAAAACTTTTGGACAATATTTTTGTTATCGTCCGTTCAACCAAATCGTATCTCTTTAAGAATCACCTTAAAGAGAATACAAAATAAAAAACGTTCGATTGTTTTGTTGTTTTATATTTTTGGTGTTTTAACACTTTAGGAAAAGTGCTAATGAACTTTTGGTTTTCTTATAACTTTACAAAAACTTTTACAAATGATGGGTATGTGCAACAATGGATCCGAAAATGGCTAAACACACGCTAAAGCCTCCCGCAACAAGGCGCAAAATTTGATCTCATGCTAAACCGTCAAGTCTAACGGACTTAAAGCGACAAACACAAATGCAATGAAGATCGAGAGAATACAATGAATTCGGGTCGTTTAGTCCCAGGAGACTCAATGGTGTGTTAAAACAAACTCAGATGATAGAATGATCACTAAGGATAGTGATCTGTAAAGGTTTTGATTAGAAATTACACTACTGATTGATTGGAATAGAATTGGACATAGAATTGGAAAGCACAACAATCAGATGAAAGAAACGTAAACGTAAGTTTAAAAACTACGTATACGTACAAAATAAAAAGTGAAAACTAAGAAATAAAAGGCCTAAAAATATAAAAATGACATTTTTAGAATCCTAAAAATAAAAGAAAATTATTAGAAAAAGAAAATTATTTTTAAAACTATTTAATTAATTATTATTAATTAAAAACTATTTTAACTATTTAATAAATACTCTAAAATGGAAGAAAATACAAAATAAAGCTAGAAAAATAAACTTATGATTCTGAAAAATCTAAAATACTATAAAACTAATTTTAAAACTAGAAATATATTTTTCACACTTTTTATTTAATTATTACTAATTAATAACTATTTAAAATACACTTAATTACTAGAAAATATAAAATAAACTTGGAAAAATAAAATTTAAACTTTGAAAATCTAAAATATGATAAAACTAATTTTAAATCGAAAAGATATTTTTATGCTTTTTAATTATTTATTACTAATTATTTATTATTTATTAACTATTTATAATTATAATAAATACTAAGCAGAAAAGGAAAAATATGAAACTTTTTCTAAAAGTACTATATGATGACAGAAACCTAAGAAAACTATAAAAACAAGATTTGCTTATTAATAAGATGAAAAGAAAAATCAAAAGCTAGAAAATCTTAAATAAACACTATCACCGATTTTTAATTGGACTTTTTCGGATTTTCTTTTGAAAACTACTTTAATCTTGATTTTATGAAACTTTAACAAAGACAAAATTTTATAAACCACAAATAAGTCATTTACAAGCTTAAAAGCCCAACGATGGCTTAAATGAGCTTATTTGGTGAAATAAGCTCAAATAAGGTTGCCAGCTGAAACAAAAGCTAGAATAAAATGAAAATAAGCTATATGAACTGGAATGAAGCTAAAAGATGAAAAGAAGCACACTGATAAGCTATGAACAATCAAATAAGCACTTATGATGAAGACAGAAATGGGACAAACTAGAGGCTTGTTGCAGCCCTAGTAAACAAGCTCAAAAGTGAAATCTTAAGCTTGACAATCCAAGAGGACCAGGTTGGCTTTCCAAAGAACCAGAGAACACAAGATTTGGACAACTAATAAGCTCTATGTGAGCTTATCAATTTGGGCACACTTACTGTGCACAGGACAGATTTATGAAACAGGTGTCCACAAAAAGCTAATCAAAAAGCACTTCAGAAGCTGAGAATCAAAGAACTAGCATTTTTCTATTTTTCTTTAGCAACCAAATTCTATTATCCCAAGAGCTTATGAACTAAAGCTTAATATCAAACCTACAATGAAAATATTTGTTTTAATCAAAAACGACCCAAGTGAAATTTGACTTTTTGATAAAAACCAAAATGTTGACTAAGATGGATTTTGATCTGATATTAAGCACTGATGATGTTGTATTAGGGTAAGATAAGACTAACTTGAGCAAGATTTTCAACTTATAAACACAAAATGATGATCATAGATCATGAACTGCCAACAGTAAGCAACAGAAATGACATCATATGGAATTTTGACTTTTAAGCTTATGAGAACTAGTTTTCTTGAATGAATTGAGTTTATAGACACTAAAGTGACACAGAGCAAGTACAAACAACAACTCAAACACACTATAGCACAGTTTAAACTAGCAAATCCAAACACCCTTATTGAAACTGATTTGATGATTTTTCAAAGCAAATCATAGATTTAAACCATGAACTTGATATTAAACCTTGTATTATCATATATTAGGACTAAAGAGACATGAAATAACAACATTAACCACAAGAAATTCACTAATGATGATTATGCAATTTTAAGCGCTAAAAGCGAATTTATATAAACTACAACTTTTAAAGAACAACACTATGATTTTAATGATTAAATACACTAGACTACCACTAATGAACACTAAGAACTAGAAATTACAACTAATAATCAACCACAACAAAGTGAAATGCAAAATTGGTCAAAAGCTTACAAATGCTTCCAAGCTTAAAGCGAGAACCGGGACCAATGAACACCCCTATAGCTTCCCAAGAAGCACTAATCCCAAGGCCATCCAATATCAACCTTGCTTCACCTGTACATCATCTCCAGTGATTTTTGATTTTTGGCTATTTAATTTGTATTTTGTGATTTTTCTGCTTTGCTTCTAAACTGAATTTTAATATCTCTAATAGCTTAGAAAAGCTATATGGGAGCTTATGTGAGCTAACTCAGGTCCATACAAACATCAAACAACAACATTAGCATAAATTGAGATTTTGAATGAAAATGCATAAACCGAAATTGATCTTGAAAACTTGAAATTGATTATTGAAAAGGATTCAAATACACTTAATAAGCTTAAACAAAACACTTGGAATTGAAAACATACAATATAAGACTTGGATTAAAGAAAACGACTTAAGAAAACTTAAAATTATACTAGATAGATGATACAATGCCTCTCTCTCTCTCTTTATAGACTTTAAACACTTCTCCATGTTCTCTCGAATCTTTCCCACAAAATCTAGCCATTGGATCTTTAAAACTCATCGAACCGTACATTTAGATTTTGGCGCCAAATATTCTTCATAGCGCTTTAAGCAATTAATGGATTTGGTTTGAGTCGATTAAAGGATTTGGAGTTTAGAAGAGGTGGAGGGGACATGGTATGGGAGGGGGGTTGAAAATGGTGAAGAAACCACGACTGGTTTTGGGTATCTGCTATGGTAGAGATAGTGCTACAGTACTGGGCGGTTTTCCACTTATTTGACTTGCGTTGACCGAAGTATTAATAACACGGGGGAGGCCAAAATGGGTTGTGGCAGGGGTCAAAAGGAGTTTTGAACTGGGGCTCAAGGTGCATGGCTCAAGGGTCAAGGTTCAAGCTTGGGTTTGGGCTTGGATAATGGATTGGGCTTGCTTTTGTTTTGTGTTTGATATTAAAATAGGATCCGTTTGGTTTAAGAAGTAACAACAAGGACCAATTTTGTAATTACACCAAACTTCAAGGACTGAATTTGATAACTTTCCAAACTTATCACAAGGACCTATTTTGACAAACTTTGATAAAACAAGGACCCTTTTTGCATAAAATCCATTTTTTAAAGGTCCAAGGACTAATTTTGCAATTTTCCAAAGTTTGAGGACCTTTCTTGCCAATTGACCAAAAAATCATTCAAGGATCATTTTTAACAACTTAAAAGATTTCAGGGACCTTGAATGATAAAATTTCCACATTTTTGAATTCCAGGGACTAGATTTGACAACTTTTAAAACTTAGGGGACTAAAACGCCAATTTTGCAAACTTGATACATTTTCATCGATTTTGATATTTTGCATTTAAAACACATAAAACACTAATTTGTGATATTTTGATCATTTTGATGTGTTTCGGCGTTTCGAGATGATTTTGCGGTTTAGATTATACAAAATGATGAGTATTTAGACACTCATCACTTATCAAATATCCCTACACTTGGTATTTGCTTGTCCTCAAGCAAATGTGCTTTAGCCAATTAATTTATAAGTTAGGGTCATGAAGCATTGGTTGAAAACAGTCCACAACACATATAAGCCCATAAAAGTCATAACAAGCACGGAATTACATACTAGCACCTCACATGGGGTGTTTGGATACTCACATCTCTCTGGTGTATATGCAATATAACAAGTTGGAAATGGAAGATTAAACACTCATTAACCGGTCCTAGTACATAGATTACCATAGGCTTGAGAATAGATCAAACCTCCATCGCTTTGGCATAAGCACCTAGGAAAGACTATCAAAGAGGTCTTTAAAGGGTTGTAATGTTAGGCTTACGGTAGGGAAACAAAGGGTTTGGTGGGATAGGCTATTTAGTGGTGGCAAGTAAAAAATCTTTTATGTTACAAGCATACGAAGAAGGGCGTTGCTAAGCCAAGACTCGACACTCTAGACTCTAGCTAACTGAAACAAACAAACATAAATTTAAAATATAGATGTAGGATAGTAGCCCGTATGGTTTTTTTTTTTTTTTTTCACTCTATTTTTTTTTTTTCTTTTTCTATTTTTTTTTCTATTTTTTTTTTTCATACACTTTTACTCTACCATCCTCTGGTAACATCAAAATGATAGGGATTTATAGGCACATCCCTACACTTGAGTTTTATTACTCTAACACTAATTTGACCCGAATTGAAAAGATCAAAACACTTGGGTGCGTTATTACGCAAATTAGGGAATTTAAGTTCCCTTCCAATCATTTTATAAACTTTAACTTTTCCCATGAGTCCCAATCGTCCCAAAGCGTGTACAAAGGATATGACTCGACTTAGCAACTTATGCAAGCAACTAGATAATTGAACTAAGGGTTTGGGGTGATAACAATAATGCACTAAAAGTGAGTGCATACGGGGTAGGCTAAGGCGATTTGGGTGTATATTTGGGGTGGGGTGTAAACAATGCTCTTCATTGATATTCGGAAAAACAAAACATCACGAGAACCGTGAAAAGGATAGGCTCGAGGGGTTAACTAGGGGTATCGTGTACTAAAGATGAGTACAACGCAAAGGGTGTGGGGAATTACTCAACCGATGTGGAAGAAGTAATTATATTACGGTATCAAACAAGGGTTATCATAATGCCTCTTATCATTTAGTTATTCCTAACTACACAAGTGTAGTCTTACTAGCGATCTCGGAATGCATCACAAAATAAGTTCTAGAATCTAATATACTACGGTTCACACTCTAAGCATTGAAGATGAATGCTTTTAATTCCTACTAATCTAAGGCGATCCTCACATTTTGGGTGGAATTTAGGTGGTAAAGGGTTTTGTGCTAGTCATGCAACTTCCTATCCGTGAGGCGCTTTTGTTAAGACTAATGGCCCACTCCTATATGTTATGAAAATTTTTAATTTGGTGCCAAAATTAACCTAACCGATATCTCTCATGGTTTATTACAAAAATGCAATTGACAAAGCAAATAATCAAGGATAAGCATAGTTTCAAAGTTCCGTTTATTTTCCTCCCTACACTTAAACCGAACATTGTCCCCAATGTTCCCGAAAATATCAAAGTTATGATAATGGAAGGTAATTAAAAGCGAAAGAAACTAATACTCCCCGATTAGCTCGGTAGGATCCGTGTAAAGTAGTTGTTAAATCTTTCCCAAGAAGAATGTATTCGTGAAAAGCTCCTTCCAATCTTATGTTTCTTCTTCTTGATAAATAAAACTTGCACACTTTAAAAAAAAGACAACCCAACGCATCAAACCGAACAAAGAAAAATCACAAGAAGATCTAATTCGGACTTAAATAAGATATAATGCTTGTGGAATGGATGTTTGCGATTTTCTAGAAAATTAAGACACGGAAAATTCCAAAATTTATAAGCGACCTGAAAACGAAAAAAGTAGTAGCGGTTTCTCTCCTCCCGACGACGCGGTTGCGACCTGACGTCGTCGGTTATCATAACGTAAACTGATGCGATTTTCTGGAAAATTTTATCTTTAAAATCGGAAAAATTTCCTGCAATAACATCCATTATGACTCGATACAAGCATTTAACTCGAGCGAACACACATGTATATCTTTTAAATAATTGTAATTCTCATGTTCACGTTTCTTTTGAAAACGTGTGTAATCCTCCCTACACTTATCCCTTATGTAAAATACCTTTATATGTAATTAAGGCGAGGTTAAAGACAAAATAAAGCATTTTACAAATTCAAACATGAGAATAAACAATTAATAAAAGATATCGACACACAAATGAAAATGAAAACAAATACATGGGTTGCCTCCCAAGAAGCGCTTGTTTTTGTTCGAGTCACGAGCCTGACTCTACCCTTATTTAACATATAAAGGGGAAGTTTTCCCTACACTTAAGTTTAAGTGCGGGTGATAGTAGCAATACACACCCTTAGGGTGGAAATTTGCTACGTGAGGAGAGGGTGATGGGTGATTTATATGCTCAAAGGAGTGTACTCCATTCATTATAACCTTACCTAAGTCTATTGGTATAGTGGGTGAATCAAATCTCTCTCCTAAAAATGGATCATCTTCTATCAACTTCAAAAGATTCTTAGTTAAGGATCCATCTTGACCTAATAAACCTGGTTTAAACCCATAATGTTTTTTGTTATCAACCATGAATGGGTGATATAAGTGTGTAAGGTCATGAGTTACTCCTATATTAGCTTCCACTCTACATGGCTTAGAGTCTACCACCTTTATCAAGCAACTACCCGGATTATTTATTTTGATGGGTGGATTGGGGCCTAATTCAATTCCAAGATTCACATCTAAAGACGGAAAATTGGGTAAGGTTTTTGGTTGAGGCTCCATTTTATCAAAATTAGGAACTTCCCTAGGACTAAGAGAGATGTCATGACAACAAGCATCTAAACCTACATTCTCTAGTGGCGTTTGGTCCAAAGGTTCTATATCAATCGGGGTTCCTATAGTCTCTTCTACTTCTTCCGGGTAAGTTATAGGCGATGTGTGATCCTCAAGTGATGGTAGGGCTTGTGGGCTTGGATTTTCCACCTCATTTTCCATTATATCTAGATCTCCTAAATGTTTAGTATGATCTGACCCAAATACACTCCTAAGCATCTCAAATCCTTCTTTGGCCATTTCAAATTCTTGGTCCGATTCATAAGAATTGTTCTCAAAAACTTGACTACTATGTTCTATTTGCCTAAAGGATTCCTCACGTGTGTCATATGTTTTGAAATCTATCCCACACATGCAACTAAGTATTTTAGCTTCAACCATCTCACAATCTTGTTCGGGTTTAGGTTCCATGTTCTTAAAAACTATGTCTTTTGATCATGATGCCTAAGGTTAGATAAATCCTCCTTATCTATTTCCTCAGTTGTAACAAGCGACGGTTTATACTTAGGACGCTTTTCTTAAAATTTTTCCGGAGGGTCTCACTAGAAGGAGTTGATTCTAACAATGATCGTTTAATAGAAGCCACACAAGCACAAAATTTATCAAACCCATCCAACCTTATACCCTTCTCCTTTGGATATCTCTAAGTTCACTCACAAATTCATTAGAACAATAAAAACCAATCCAATCTGCGAAATTCAATTGTTCCTCATTTGTTAATGATTCAAATGCAATTTCACTTGCCATAGCGACAAATGAAAAGGGTTTTACGAATACAAACACGAAGAAGGGGATAGACTACAAGGAAGCTAATAAAAGAAAAAAATCTCACTTGATAGGAATCTTGTGAGTAGACCTAAATGAGATATAAATCAAGCCTAAACAATAACTATTCCCGGCGTGCGCCAAAACTTGATAACGCTACACGCGTCGTTCGGGTCAAAGGAACTTCCTTTTCTTGAGCAAGTTTTATAACACCCTAGGCGTTGAACCTAATCGTTGTAGTGTAGTATTAGGGTAAGCCACGGGTATTGATATCGTTCTCTGGGGAATAGTGCCGTTAAAGTTCAAGTGTATGTCGATTTAAGTCTAAAGGTGAGGATGATTATTTTTGTATTTTTATATTTTATGAAATGGAAAGGTACGAATCTCGGGGTTTGGATTTGGGGTTGGTATTTCACCGATTACTCTACTTATCTAATTAACTAAGCTAAGGATAGTCTATGTCTATTGTTGTGTGCTCGTATGATGGTTTAAAGATGTGTTCACTTAGGTTTTATTACTCCTTAATTATCTCCTATTGATGGTTGAATTGTCACATCCTTATTCTTAATCGCGTTGTGTGTCTAAAGTCGTAGGGTATGCGTTTATCCCTAACTCTTTGAACTTACCAAAGGGTCTCGTCTACAAAAACCCACTAGGGATTATAAACTCTAACTCTAAGGCCTCTTTGGATGGTTTAGCTTACAACCACTCTAAGTGCTATAACCTAAGGTTCACAAAGATTAATCAAGCATTAAGTACACAACGAATGACCTATCGCATTACTAGATCATTAACAATTAAGATAAGAGACAACCAATCAATATTCAATAATTAAGTTTCATATTCCCTAAGCAAACACACAAGTAAATTAGCGGGACATGGAGAACATTCAAGCATACACACAATCAATCAAACATAGGATAGACATAATGAGAAATTGAATATATGGATTAAGATATAATCAACAAACCATTACAAGATGTTTTGGAGTGATTGAAACCTTCAAAGTTCTTGGAAAACACCTATCTAAACCCCGAATCGAAGTTAGGGTTTAGAGCCTACAAAAGTGAAGTTACAATGTTCTATTTATAGGCGATTTTATGTCGGCAAAGAGTGCCGGCATCACACTTATAGAGTGACGTCCGACCATTTTTTCACCAAACTGTAGATTTTCTCGTTCTAGTCGCGTGGGCTTTTGAATCACCTAAATCCGAGTTCGTATGCAAAGTTATGGCCAAAACAAGATCGCTTACTACTTGGCATGTTGCATCTTGTGATGGCGTCACCTTATGGTTGTGACCGTCCCTTCGATCTCGACGCCGTCGGATCAAATCTAGGCCGTGCGAGTTGCGACGGCCTACTCTTTTAAAGCCCGACATTGCTACTTGAAAATAAGAGATTTGGCTTATGTCCCGTCACAAAATCCTCCGACGGCGTCATAGATTAAGCGATGACGCCGTCCACCTTGTCTTTTAGCAACTGGAGTGTCTCGATTCTTGACTTTGGCCATTTTCTTAGATATCCGCCTTTTCGTCTAAATAAGTGCCATTCAACAATTTGCCTTTAAGAGACCTAAAAGTGAAAAGGAACGATATTAAGTAATAACGGATACAAAAGTGATCAAATAAGGGCTTAAACGACCCTCAAAAGGTACATTTTAAAACCTTATCAAGAGCCCTCGTGTGAGACTTCCCATGGGTCACCCATACAGTGCTACTCGCACGATGCACGCTTAATGCATAGTTCCTTGTGAACCCTACTCGCAGTGGACCACAAAACGCGTTGTGTCTGTTAAGGCGGTTGTTATTCTTATATACCCAGCATCTCTCCAGGCCTCTGTCGATGTGGGATTTTCCTAAGGTGATATAATCACCCTCTTTGCCTAGGGTGTTACAATCACCCCCCTTAGGGACTCATCGTCCTCGATGAGGTTTGCCCCACCATCTTGAACGGCTCTGGAGTGGCTCTGATACCACTTGTAACATCCCGCCTACTGATACACAATATTGGCTTTGCTTTTGTAGCCCTCGTGTGAGACTTCCCAATAGGTCACCCATACCAGTGCTACTCTCGCACAATGCACGCTTAACTGCGTAGTTCCTTGTGAACCCTACTCGCAGTGGACTACAAAACGCGTTGTGTCTGTTAAGGCGGTTGTTTATTCTTATATACCCAGCATCTCTCCAGGCCTCTGTCGATGTGGGATTTGCCTAAGGTGATATAATCACCCTCTTTGCCTAGGGTGTTACACATATACATGGTTTTGTATATGGCACACTTGTCTCCGGACGAGGTTTATTTTTTTTGGTTCTTCTTGACGCCCTCGAGCTAGGGGGAGCTTCTGTCGAGCAACTACAAAGTGCATCATATGACTTACTCGTCCAACGATGATTTTTGTAGATTTTCAAAACACACTAGGAGCACTTGACGCCCTCAATAAAGGGGAGCTTTCGTCAAAGCATAAACATTGCAAATTTTGCAATACTTTCGTCTTAACTTTTTAAAATACTTGACGCCCTTAACAAGGGGGAGCAACCGTTAAGGGGAAGCATGCACACATTCATTCTTCAAAATTCCTTTATGTTTCAACAAAAGGGAGATTTCTTTCTCATCATATATTTTTTTTTATTCCTTAACACTAACCTTGATGTAGGTTAAGCCTCAAAAATTTGATCCATTGATCCGTTGGCAACAATGGTTATAATTCAAAGGATCTTTCTATGTATTTTTTTTCTTTGTGTGATTCTCTAGGTTCCTGTTAATGGCAAGATCACAACCTCTTGAAGACGTGCAAGCTCAAGGTCATGAGTTTCTAAGCTTAATCATCATCAAGACCACTGACGTGAATCTTGTTGATAATTCTTCTCCTCCTCCATTAGTGTTTCGTGTTGAAGGTATTGGCGTGGTGTGCCAATTGTGTACAACAATGGGAGCAATAAGGTGTTTTCAATTTAACTTCACTAGGGATGATGCAAACTCGCCATTCTTGGGAGAAATTAAGTTTAAACTCCAAGAACACACCCTTTTTTTCGACAAAAGGGGGAGAAGAGTGTAAACAAATAAGGTAATGTATAGGAAGTACGGACACAAGTAAACTTTGCCATTTTACCTATCTATTACATTTACATATATTTTGTCATCATCAAAAAGGGGGAGATTGTTAGTGCAAATATTACGATATTTAATCTATACAGTCTCGTTTGTTTTGTTGATGACAAACATGTAACTTGTAATACATAACGTAAAATTGTAAGATATAACTTTTCACATACACATCAAACCATAACACAAAGTAGCATATAGATGGAATTCTAGAGAGAAAGTTAGAGGTTTAGGGAACTTAGTGAGAGAAAGTGAAAGATATTATTATGAGCTCCAACTCTACCTTGGAAGGTAGAGTATTTATAGTCTTACATAAATCGCCACACATCGGGTCGTGGATCGTGCATACACTGGGTAAAGACCCGTCCGTCCTCCACGGTGTTACTTAACTAAATACTACTTAACTTAAAATAACTACGACTACGAGCTTTCAAATGATTACATATACTTGAGGTGACCGACTCTTTAATACCGGGAATTTCTAATTCCTAACAAAAATGTATAAGTTACTTGTAATTATATTTTGTCTCAACAAACTTTCAACACCTCTCGACGACTCAAGTCCTTGTATGCTACAACACAGGTTCGTACATGTTTGTTATGTTGTGTTATGATCAAACACCTAACAAACCATTAAACATGTTTAGTTAAATAGTTTATATAAAACTAAAACCATTTTTTTAAAACACTTAAGTAATCTTGGTTACTTACACTTTATAAAATACATAAACAAAAGTAAATGTGTTGGGTAAAAACCATGATCCATAACCCATACCCATGACCCATTGCATGACATTATGCATGAAATCATGTTGGGTAAAACCCATGACCCATGACTCATGAGCCAAAGTCCATGACCCATGACCCAAAGTCCATAACCCATTGTCTAGATACATTGTATCTTGTTGGGTACCCATAACCCAAAGTCCATGACCCATGGTTCATTACCCATAACCCACCCGGTATGTAACCCAAAACCCGGATTTGTTGCCCAGTACCGCGGTTCTGCCGGATCCCTGGGGGTTAGGTAGGCGGATCCCTCTCAGAAGGGATCCTTGGGGCATAAACATGTTTTGGTCTTTTTGCCTATAAATAGCAAACCACTTCTCACCATGTTTCAACACCTTTTCACAAACTTTCTCTCCACAAGTTCTAACATATTTAGATTAATAGGAAACATGCAAAACACCCTCATCCCATATGATCATAATGCTTATAGCTTTCATTTGTTGTAAGCATACTCCCGAAGTGATCCTCCAAAGCAAGCCTAGAGATCTTGCATCCTTACCTACTGAAGTGATCACCCATCACAAGCATACAAGCACATGAAGATCTTCTACAACAAGCTTGGGAAACTTGTCATTTTTATTCATGGAAGACTAACTACATCATGCTTTATGTTCTTGATGTTTGGTTTAGGATTTCATATCCATTAGACACATTGTCTTGGATATTGTCTTGTATCATCTTCTTGTATCTATAACTAGATTAGATGGTTTATGTGTTTGTGCCATAAAACACAAGGTTTGTTATGTTGGGCCATAAAAAATAACGGGTGTCATAGATGTGTCGTGTTGCTCGGGTAGTTTTTCCTCCATTGTAATGAAACCCAGTATTTAGCCTTGTACTGGATAAAGTGTAGGCGATGTTGTGTTGGTTTGGTCCGTCGTGCTAAGGACTCGGTATCTAGCCTAGTACCGGATAAAGGGTAGGCGACGTTGTGTTGGTTTGGTCCGCCGTGCTAAGGACTCGGTATTTAGCTTAGTACCGGATAAAGTGTAAGCGATGTTGTGTAAGGTTTTCTCCACCGAGAATGGAGTTTGTTGATTTAGTGAAGTAACTCTCGAGTCGGGTACTCGAGGAGTGGATTAGGGTGGAGAAGAGCTTCGTGACCAAACCACTATAAATCCCCGTGTTGGTTTGTGTATCCTTTTACTTATCGCTTTACTTTTATTCTTGCTTTATATTGTTGGTTATCTATGTGGTTAATGTTTATATTTGTGATGTATATTTGGTCTTTCATATATTCATAAACTATATTTAACACTTTACATATTATGACACGCTTGATCAAGAAAAAGCAACGGACTAATAATGGTGAAACTTGATTTATAATGAACCATTAATCTTGCGGAATCTTATGTGATATTAAGGGGTTGGCCTTACATGCCGTAATGCGTTAAATGAAATCCTCGCGTCGAGATTAGCAAATGCAATGGTTTATACTATATTTGAAACAAAAGTTTTAAGTTTGAAACGGAAATGTATTTGTTGATACAAAAGTTGGGCGTTCCTTGTTTGAAGCTCCGGCTCTCGTACCAATTGAGAATTGTTGCTTGAGACCTGCGCACTAAGAGACAAAAGACACCGTTAGGCTTACCGTGGGATTGTTTCTCACAATTATCCTCCGGCGTGAGAGTAAGTAATCGGTTTAGGGTTTAAGGAGAGTTAGGGTTTGTAGATCGTACCTTAAACGAAGGATATGATTCCCTTTATATACGCACGGAATCCTTGTTGGTTCCGTGTTCCTCAACCTTCGGCGTATCCCGCCTAAGTCGGTTGGGATGATTATCTCCATATTTAGGAGATATCCAATATCTATTCAGTAAATAGATTTGGGCTTGGCTTTCATGAGCCCGAACATCTAGTCCGCGTAGCCCAGTTCATACCGGCTAAGTTAGTGTTGGACTTTAGTGGGTTCGTGACCGAATATAGACTATCGTCATCATGTCCCCAGGTCTAGTATGCGCGAGTGACTAATCGGATGCTAGACTAAGAACCGTAGTCGAGAAAAAACGTCAAAGCGTGCCAAGAAATCGAAAAAGAAGACCCCGAGACATTGTATCTAGACATTGGATTAAAAATGGGCGCCTCGTAAATCGGGGAAAGTTATCGCACCGTGTCCCATCAAGCAATCTTGACCACATAATAAGGGTTGGTGGGGTCACGTGTCACTCATCGTGTGGATGAGTGACGTTATATAACCGGCGCTTCATTTTCACCATTTCTCCTAACATGAAGAAAAACTCTATCCGCCATTATCACATTACAAACATCCCACCACCCTATTCAAGATTCACTAGGTAACTGGCGTGCGCTTTTGTTTCTATTGAAAATAATGGTTAAGGTATTATCGATTTCACATCGGACATAACGGAGAACGAGTGTTACAATTCTCGTCGGATTACTATATTCCGGACAAGACATCCGGAAGTTCCATTGCGGATGCGTCGATAGCGATTTCCCGATGGGAAGATTGGGTTATATACACGCTTCTTTGAATTCGCAAATCGGCGATACCCATATCTCTATTTTTAGTGACGTTTTGAATTACTACCGCATCCACATATCCTAACTACTTCAGATAGGTGCGTGAAACTAATTAATTTTGAGGTGAATCGCTTTGTTGGCTATTAACCCTACCATCAACTGTTCGCGCCTTTTACCATACCACCGGTCACACGGGTGGGTTACCTTTAAAAAGCGTCTGGCGACTCCGGTGCTGTTGGAATCACTCCTAAAGCTGTATTTCAAGTATTTATATTTCATATGTAATAGGTAGCTTTATTATGGCCTTTATGTTTGTTTAAGGTCAAGCTTATGTAGAAGGCCCATAAGCTTAGGCCCAAGCCCATAAGAAAGGATGGGAACTAGGGTGTTGCCTAGCTTCCTCCTATAAATACTCTTGTAAACCCTCATTTGAGGTTGGTTGTTCAAGTTATTCTTTCACTCATGCCTCACGCCTAAACCGTATTATTACTATCGTGTGTGTGTGTTTGTATCTTGTTCATCCGCCTTCATCTCTTTCTTATAACTTGTGTTTGTAAAACTAGTGACCTAACGATGGTATCAATCGCCAAATAGTTGGGTGTACTCGTTTGTTTTGAAGTTTTTGGTTTTGGGTCTTCTGGCGTAAAGATAACGCATTCTTTTGCTCTATTAAAACTTGTTTTTACACTTTTAATCCAAGATTCTTGTACTTTCAACGTTTTAAGGTGTTAAAATACTTGTTTTGGCAAAAGTTTCAAACTTTATCGTGGATCATTGTTTTGAACTAGTTTTTATTAGTGGGTGTATTTCTCGCATAAGCTGTTTTGAGAGCTTTGGATCATCAAGTTTCACACTTTTGTGTTATTTTGGTGTTATTGAAGCTATTTCATCACACAAAAGCGGTTTAGAAACATCTTTGGGCAAAATCAAAATTACGAGTAATCCTACGCGTATTGAAACCCTAAAATTACGCGTAAGATTTTCCTTGGTTTGATCTTCATTTTCTGGTTTATTCCGTGTTTTCTTACTTGGATAAGTGCGAAAATCGTCGACTTTGGATATCTTTTGCCTTTGTGATAGTGTAAAAGATCATTTGAGCAAAAACCTAAACTTACGCATAAGCATAAGCTTACGGCGTAGAAATCCTACGCATAAGATTCACTTTACGCGTAAACTAAGTTCTCGCATAAGGTAATCCTCGCCTAAGTTTCTCGCCTAACTTTTGTCTCGCATAACTTTAGTGTTTTTCCTACTTACGCGTAGCTAAAACCTCTGCGTAACTCCTCATTGTTCTGCGTAACTTTTGGTGTTTTACGCATAAGTGCTACTTGGTTCTTGTCTTTTCTCGCCTAAGGACACTTCATCAACAAAGGTTCATTCGACTACAAAGATCCATTTTACTACACAAGTTTATCATCATGTCTCAACCACCATACTCTAACTATTTCCCTCACACTTATAATCATCAACAACAACAACAATTAACTCCACAACATCAACAATGGAATCAACAACAAGCTATTTATCAACAACAATTTAATCGACAACATACTCCACAACTTGGTGCAATTCCACAACCACAAATGGTTCAACCACCACCAAGCCTTCAAGTTCAAACCTACACAAATGATTTCAATCAACATCCATCAAGGAACACTATGAAGGAACCCACTTGGTTTGCAAAGATGTGTGAAGCTTTAAGCGACCAACAATCAATTCATGAAGTGGATCACTTGATAGACCTCCAATGCTCACTCCGAAACTACGATCAATGGGTGATAAGGTTCTTTAGGTTTTGTGATCTGAAGAAGCCACATGGAAAGTTCTTAAAGAAGGTTATCTTGGAAGGTCCATTTGAGATGCCTCTTGTCATTGTGCAGGAGATCAGCTGCTTTGTTCCACCAAGAGATGAACAAACCAACATTGCTCTTGTTGCGGATCTAAATGCTCTGAACTTCTACACTATGAAGTGATGAACTTGCAATGGAATACATCCTCTTAGGATTACCAAACCCAATTCTTCGTAGTGTTGATGCTCAAAAGCTGCACAAAAATGTGGGATCATATTAGTCTTCTTATGGAAGGATGCATACTCAATCGGGAGGATTTGGAATCCAAAATTTACTTGGCTTATGAACACTTCATGATTGAACACGGAGACACTAGAGTCCTATCATCATCGATTTTCGAGACATCATCAATGATTTGGATAAACACAACATCATCATGCCAAGAATTGCGGTGAATACTAAGTTCTGAGTAGTCTTGGTCACGAATGGGAGAAGTATGTCATTTTTCTCCGTCAAGCGAAGAATATGCATCATTCTACTTATGGATTGTTGTACGATTACTTGAAGCCTCATGAAAAGGAAGTTGATCGGGAAAGGATTCTCCGTGCTCAACTTGCTAAGCAGTCACATCGGGATAATCAACAACTTGCCTTGTATGCTCAGCGAATTATCCTCTCGACCGACAACTCAACCAAGCTGCTTCAAACACACCTTCACGGCAACAACCTCAACAAAATCAATTGGTTCCATACGACAACAATGCTCAAGCATATGTCGATTGAAGCGGTAGAAATCGATCCATTGAAGCATTGCAACAAGGATTTGTGATGATTGCTAATGCTTTTGGCGTTACACCAACAAATCCAACAATCGTATTCGTTCCTCATCTAACACACGGACTCAAGCTGTTGTGAACAATGGGCGTGTTGAAGTTCGAATCGTGATTATGGTCGTCGGATGGGCGGTGGTCAAGGGTTTAATCTTGTGGGTAGGAATAACAACGAGCTCAAGTGGTGGAGCAGAAATGCTCGAGAATCGGTTAAATGGTCTTAGATGCTACAAGCGCAATGAGAAGGACACACAGCTAATGCATGCCCAAAGCCAAGGACTAGGGGCGGTGCTTATTTCAAAGAGGCTTTACTTTTGGCTCTTAAGGATGAAGTGGTGGATCTCTCACGGACAAAACGAGCTTTATGGCGGATCGAGACTCGGATGATGATATGGAGGACTTGCGAGGCCAATGCATTTATTATGTTGATGGCTAATATGCAAGAGTTACACATGAGTGAAAGCAGGCCCGGTGTATGACAGCGATGGCTTGTCTCGGTGCCGAACAAACCATTATCATATCGAACTAATATCTCCATCAATATCTGAATCCGCGCGGCTCGGAATGTTCAAAATGAGTCATCTACATCTCATTCGGCGATTTTCAAATAAACCCGTAGTTACATTTGACGATCCGGATGACCTTATGGTTTCCTTGATAATCAAATTGACTCCGTGGTTATACTTGAGGATCTAAATAATGATCATGTTGTGACTCGCGTTGAACACGATGAACCTTTGCCTCATCGGATCTTGTTACATTACTTAAGACCAACAATCCCAAATTCTTGAATGTGTTGCATTAAATCGGTCCTTAAAAAGTAAAAATGCCTTTGTTAACCAAGGATTTTGAATGCTTACAAATGCAACTCAACTTTTCAAAACTCAAGAAAACCGTGAAAAAGGTTTTGAAGCCGCTTTGCAAAATCTCATCAAAGCGAAAAATATTTAGAGACGGATCGTGATCTAGCCGCCTCGAAGAATGCTTTGTTATGCGAATTAGAACAAGCTGAAACACGAACATAAAAAGCAAATTAACGCTCTCACCTTGGAAAATCAAAAACTAAAATGAGTTGTTAAATTGTCAAAAGCAGTTCTCCGCATACAAAAAGCATTCAACGAATCGGGTAGATGACCTTCTTGAAGAAATTCTCGGCTTGCAAAACAAACTTAAAGAGTTTAAAGCATTGTTTACAAACATGGTGAATCGATATGACTATTGAAAAGTTTACCTTAAAACCCAATCAAAAGGATATGGAAAAAATCTAGGCGATTACAAACCAAAGCTTTCACTAAAACATTCAAACCAACTCACGAAGTTTCGGTCAGAATACAAAATTGATAATCTTGTCATGAGTGTTGTTGAATATCATCGTCAAGAGGAATTAGATCACGAAAGGCGAGTCGATCAAAATTAAAAACGTTGTTTACAACAAACCTTTTAATTATAAAAGCGGTCACTTCGTCACACCAGCGGATTCTTCTAACACACCAAGGGTTATCATCAAAACACACAGTCTTCTAATGTTAATCCCAAAGCGAATTTGCACAAACTTATGGTCCTTTACCTTCCATTAGTGAAGTAAACTCAAAACACGAAAATCGAAAAATTCTTGATATTTTGACATTTTCATGGTGACCTCAAAATTTTACAACATGAGATAGAATATCGCTCGAAATCAAAGTTGAACATTTTCAATCGCCTCTGGCGAGAACAAAGAGACATTTTTCGGAAAAATCTTTTACCTAATGTTAAAAACTT
Source organism: Chrysanthemum lavandulifolium (assembly GCA_022545495.1). Taxonomy (NCBI): domain Eukaryota; kingdom Viridiplantae; phylum Streptophyta; class Magnoliopsida; order Asterales; family Asteraceae; genus Chrysanthemum; species Chrysanthemum lavandulifolium. The sequence goes on from CM040242.1 coordinate 188,259,728, forward strand.
GAAAAGTTGTGCAATTGCACAGGAAAAGGATTTTCATAAGGAACTTGGGGTAATGAAAAGCGTTTTCGAGAAAGCGAAACATCTATTTCTAATACTAAGCGTAAAAGAAACTCTTGAGAAAAGATGTTGATCGACTCTTGGAAGATGTTATCGTCTTGATATCCATAATGTTGTGTTATTCTATTCTTTGCCATATGCATCGATTATATCTCTGCGATATTGTTGAAAATGTTGTAGCTGTTGAGAACACCGATAATGTGCTTGGATCGAGTCTTTAAAAGGCGAAAATAAGCGATTACTCAATGAAATTTACAATGCAAAGCGTCGTCTTCATTGGTGTGAAAAGATATTCACAATCATCAACTTAGTTTTCAAAAGAAAATCGCTCGGTTGAGTGCAAAATCTTCGATCCTAAAATTGAGCAAGCTGGATGATCAAAGCGTGTCTTTGAAAAGTCAAATCTCAAAATATGAACAAGAACTTTCAAAAGTTAAGCAGAATATGGTGTCATATTTGATTTACTCAATAAGACTCGTCATGAAGCATCTAACGAACTTGATCACTATCTTGCTCACACTAGAGAAGTCATGAATTTTCTTTGGTAATATTAGTTACGAAAATCAAGATTTGATTCACACTATCTCCAAGTTAAGGAAATGTTAGGAAAGTATGAACAACTTCCGCCTCCGTGATTAAGAGATTAGCACCGGTCACACTTAGTAATCGTGAACCTAGAATCCCTCTTGCCAAATCACAAGTTGCTAATGTGTTTCCCTCTCTTGAAGCAGGAATAGTTGCGTCTTTTCCAAGCGTCCGCACTTCACGACCTAGGAGCACTCAATCGAAGAATAGGAAGTTGCGACCTAAGAAAAGATCAATAAGGAATGCTAAAGTAGAAGAACACCCTAGGACTCGAATAAAACTCATGTTGCTTCCACTATAGATGTTACGTCGGCAAATGTAATAGAAATAGTGATGTAACGAATGCTAAACCGTTAAGTACTTTTGATATTGATCGATGCACCTTGTGTTATTTGTCGAAAGAGTATGAATTCGATTGTCATGACAAATGTGTTGCTAAAGCTATAATCTCTCGATTACGGAATCCTAAGAATCGGAATACCTCTAGGCCCACTAATCATTCTAAGTGCGTGCTTGGTAAACCACCTTCTTTAGATTCTAAGGCAACCATTGCTATCACGGTAGCTCACTTCACCTCCTAAGAATGTAGTACCACCTAGTGCATTCACTAAGACTAAAGCAAAGAGTAGTTATAGATGGCGAAATGGATATATAACACACTAGGATTTAAATGGATGCCTAAACTTATTAATGTGTGTATATCTAATATACCTTGGAACCCTCTAACATTTGGGTTCCACATCTACTTCTATTCCATCGTGTAAATGCGTATGTGTGTCTGGGTGATCTGAGATCATTCTGGATTGTTGATAGCGGATGTTCCCGACACATGACGAGCAATCTTAAGCTGTTATCAAACTTTATTGCAAAGTTCATTGCTTTGTCGGGTTCGGGAGCGATCACTTGCGACTATCATGGGCTCGGAGATTATGTCAATGGGAACATCGAAATCGGCGGGGTTTACTATGTGGAAGGCCTCGGTCATGTCTGTTTTCGATGGGTCAATTTTGTGATGGAGATTTGGAGGTTGCTTTCGGGAGAAAACTTGTTTCATTCGTGATCTACAAGGAAATGACCTTATATCGGCTCGCGTAATTCTAGTCTCTACACTATCTCTATGCAAGACATGGTTGCTTCCTCTCCCATTTGCTTACTTTCAAAGGCAACATCTACAAAATCACGGCTATGGCACCGTCGTCTCTCACATCTAAACTTTCAAACCATCACCAACCTTGCTCGACACAAACTAGTTGAAGGACTCCCGATTCCGGTATTCAAAGATCACCTTTGCTCGACTGTGAACAAGGGAAAAGCACTCGTGCTCATTTTCCTTCAAAGGTGGAACACGACTCTCGACATGTGCTTCATCTTCTTCACATGGATTTGTGTGGCCCGATCTGCGTGCAAGCGATCAATGGCAAACGCTACATCTTAGTAATTGTTGATGACTACTCACGATGGACTTGGGTCTACTTTCTTGAAGCAAAGACCAAGCTCCACAAATGATCATCACCTTTCTCACAAAATACGAGTTCGACTCCAACACACGTCGGGATAATCGAGCAGACAAAGGCTGAATTTGTTAACAAAACCCTTCGTGAATTCTATGAGAAAGTGGAATTGACATCAAACATCTATTGCGTACACACGAACAAAGCGGAGTTGTTGAAAGAGCGAAACCGAGCGTTAGTGGGCTGCAGAACAATGTTAATCAATGCTAAACTTCCGGTTACTTATGGCGGAAATGTATCTCTGCATGCTATACTCAAAACCGTTCTATGATCACAAAGCATACAACAAAACACCTTTCGAGCTTGTCCACAACTATGAAACCGAACCTCAAACACTTTCATGTATTTGGATCCTTTGCTATCAAATAATGATCGTGATGATTTTGGAAAGCTCAAAGCCAAAGGCGATATTGGGTCTTTATTGGATCTTGTGACAATTCTAAAGGTTTCCGAATGCGGAATCGTCGAACTAAGGAGGTAATGGAAGCGATTCATGCTCATTTGATGAACTCACGGAAATGGCTTACGAGTATATGACTTAGAACCGGTCACAACCGTTTAAACTTCCTCAACCCCATCATCGGTGAACAAAGCCCTCATTAACTCGTCAACAAATGGAAGGTTATTTGCTCCTACGTTACGTGCGATATTGATGAGCGTGCTCGGTGTATCCATTGTTTCCATTGCACACGATAATATTCCTATACGATACACTGCTACAACAACTCTTGTTGAAGATGCACCTACACGATTGACTCCACACAGCAGTTGAACACACGCTTCCAACAATGATGAACGGTGATGATATTACGAATGAAGTACCCCACTGCGATTTTGATCCGTCGTTCTTGAACCCGTTTGCTAATGAGGCTGCTACACGGATGTCGCGGAATCTTCAACAAACCATTTGAATCCTCGAATCGCACAATGTATACCAACATCAACCCTCTACACACCGATGGACAAAAGACCATCCTCGGCTAACATTATTGGCAACCCGAATCAACCGTCGTTCACGAGACAACGTCTTCGCACGAGATGGTGAACATTGCATTTATGCACTCACTTTGTCGCCAATCGAGCCTAAAAACATTAAAGGCGCAATGACAAAGACAAGCTGGATTGAATCCATGCGGGAAGAACTCAACCAATTCAAGCGTCTTGAAGTATGGGAGCGGTTGAAAGACCAGCGAGGGTCTCGTCATTGGTCTAAAATGGTTGGAAAAACAAATTGGATCTTTGAAGGGCGTCATCGAAAACAAGTCACGTCTAGTTGCTAAGGGTTATCGTCGGGAAGAGGAATAGACTTTGAAGAATCTTTTGCTCGGTTGCTCGTCTTGAGGTTGTTCGGATATTTCTCGCGTTCGCGACTCATATGAATATGACGGTCTATCGGATGGATGTCAAAGCGGCGTTTCTCAATGGACAACTTAAAAAGCGGTCTATGTCGACCAACGGATGGATTCGTTGATCACGAGTTCCCGAACCATGTCTACAAAGCGAACAAAGCTCTTTATGGTCTCAAACAAGCCCCTCGGGCATGAGTGCGATAAGCTATCATCTTTCCTCATTGCCAATAATTTCACCAAAGGCTCGGTTGACCCAACTCTTTTTATACAATATCACGGGGCACATATCTTAATTGTTCAAATTCGTGGATGACATCATTTTGGGTCTACACATAAAAAGTTTTCAATCGCTTTTGCAAAACTAATGAAGAAAAATTTTGAAATGTCCATGATGGGTGAACTTACGTTCTTTCTAGGGCGCAAGTTCATCAATCACCCGTGGTATTTTCTTGAGTCGGTCAAATATGCCCTTGAATTGTTAAACAAATTTGGAATGACAACTGTGACACTTATGCCACACCAATGGCTCATACCAAGAAGCTAGATCTTTGATTTACATGGGAAATTAGTTGACCCTACCAAATCTAGAAGTATTATTGGGTCTCTCATGTATCTAACGACTAGCGGACTGATATTGTCTTTGGTTTATCTATGCTCCGTTATCGATCGCGACCAAGCTGAAACCCACCTCTACGAGGCTAAAAGAATCCTCCGATACATCAAGGAACCATTAACTTGGGGATCGGTATCAGAAGGATTACGGTTTTGAACTAATCGCTTTTGAGCGATCGACGCGCGGGATGCTTAGACTCGAGGAAAAGTACTTGGGAGCTCTACAATTTCTCGGTGATAAGCGGTGTCTTGGCAATCAAAGCGAGGATTGTACATCGTTGTCATCAACGAAGCGAAATATGTAGCCATGTCCGCGTGTTGTGCTCAAGTCATTTGGATGAGAACACAACTCAAAGACTATGGTTACGTGTTGTGAGAATCGATGTCTTTGCGACAATCGGTGCCATTGCAATCTCGTGCAACTCGATTCGACACTTTCGAAATCAAAGCACATCGATCTTAGCTATCATTTCATCAAGGACCACGTGGAGCAGTGCAGTTGAATTATACTTTGTGGGTGCGAGAATACCAATTGGCGGATCTTCTCACCAAAGCCTTGCCACCGCTAGGTTTAATGAGTTGGTCCACGGTTGGTATGAGGTGTTTGACTCAAGAGGAATTGGATGACCTCTTAAAGCAGTCTTAAAACACATCAAACACCAAAACATCTTTTGTAAATAAATTTTCAAAAACAAAATACAAAAATATAAAATCTTATAAAACAACAAAAATATTCTTCTAATCTATCTAATCTTTCAACATGGCAAGTACATTTCTTCCTTCAACACTTTAATCTTTCAAAATTCGGTATTTTTACGATCAAGTGTTGAGGGAGAAAAATTTCATAAGCTTGTTTCAAAACATCGGTGTACTTGCATGTTTTCATATCTCGGTTGTTTCATTTTACAATGGTGGTGAATATTACGGTTTAATGACACTCCTCGGACTAAATTTATAACCTTTCATTATTTCTTAAGTCGGGGGGTGTCGTCATGTTTCTTTCCTAAAAATCTTTGTTTGGTAACCAAAATGGAAGTTAAATGGCTTTGTTTGAAAAAGGAAAAGGTGGAGGGACCAAAGCGTCAAAACCTTAAAGATATTTTGAATAAAATATCCTCCACCTAACTTTCACTTCTCATTTATTACTCAAAACCTAAAACCATCCTCGCTTTGAATTGATTCAAGAAAACCGTGTTTTCGATCTTCATCTTGTAAGTGTTTTCGTGATTACAACATGTTTTTAAGATAAGGTCTTGAATTTCATGTAAATCCTACGGCTAAAACGTTTTCTATGCATGATTAGGTGTTCTACGCTTATGCGTATGAACACACAATCAATATGTGTGTGTTTGTGGTGAAATGGTTTGTGTCAAAACGTTCATAATACATCAATGATACCATTTTAACCATCAAAACCCACCCAGAAACACGAATTGATGATTTTTGAAAATGAGGGTTTATGAGTCGAATTGGGTATTTTTGAATGTGAAGTGTTTTGGTCAAAAGATTGTTGTGTTATGCTTATGTGATGTTGAATTGATGATATCCATGCCTTATAACCACCCGAAACCTTAATTGATTGAAATTAGGAATTAGGGTTTAATGTTCTAAAAATTGGGTATTTTGATTCACTTTGCAAACTAAGTGTTAAGACTTGGTCAATATGCTCTCACAACATCTAAGATATACGGAAAAACTTTGGTGCAAATTCTATGGCTAAAATTCATACAGCGTAAATTTAGGGTTTTAGACTACGGCGTAAGATTTCTCGCATAAGCTGTTTGACATGTGTTCTTGCCATAAATTGTTGTTAAAATGATTTTACGTGATAATGTTAATGATTTGATGAACTTATTTCGAGTTTGTTACGCTTAAAATTGAGAACAAAGGTCATTTGCATTTCTACGCATAAGGATTACCCTACGGCGTGATCGGTTATGCCTACGCGTGGGTTCTCTGATGGACTACGGCGTATCACGTGAAGGATATGCGTGGCGATGCCTCTGCGCATAAGGTCTACTCTTACGAGTAAACCTTACGCGTAAGGTTTTATCGCCTCTGCGTAAGATCTCGCGTAAGGTCCCTTTTCCTCGCGTAACTTTTTCTACGCGTAAGATAGGATCTACGGCGTAAGCTTATAACTCTGCGTATAAAACGCGCTTACGCATAACTTTGTCATTGCTACGCATAAGCACGGATGGACCTTCATTATGAATTGTTCGTGTACAAACTTGTTAATAAACTTATCATATCATCACGAATCCAATAATGTCACTAATAAACTTAATCGTTTGATATGTTGTGAACAATAAGTGATAACATAAACTTTAAAACTTAAAGTTAACTAACTCATGAAACATTTCACGGCGTCATTAGACTATTGAACAAACAAGTGACTTAGGACTCGTAACAATCATTATCCTTTGTACATTCAATAACTAGACAATAAGACCTTACATTGACTAACATTATGTCTTTCGATATGTTGGTTCTTTTGGCTAATGTTATTTGAGATCACGACATGGTGAACAAATGAATGTGGATGCATCGAAGTTCTCTCCATTCTTGATATCTATCCTTATGGCTATCCAATGAAGATAGGAAAGAATAATCTCCGTGTTGACTTTGACACCTCACTTGCTCGAAATCTTCGTGTCTAATTGCTATTGATATTACGAGGACTCATCCGTGTCGAGAATATGCTCACTCGCTCTGCAAGCTGTTCACGAGATCTATATCCAGCAGTTACGGAACACTATGGAAAGGGTCAAGGGCGGATGATGTGTGTGGTGACTACGAATCACAAACAAGTCACCATTACACTGCGAGACTTAAGGGTTGTTCTCCTAATTCTGAAGTCGATCCAACCAAACTATATGCCACACTGTTGAAGAGCTCACTCTCCATTCTTAATCGATATCGGTTATGGCGAGGCTACGGGAGTAATCACCAAGCATTCTCACGTAGAGCTTAAGTATTCCTCAACCATGGAGAACTCTCTACATGATCATCACCAAGTCATTTTACGGTCGTGGCGGTGGCTATGAGCATCCTAAGCTCATGGAGCGCAAATATTTTGGGCATTGGTCAACATGAAACACATCGCTATCGAAGCTCGATTTGGGATGACATGATGTCATTTCTCAACAAGCTTGGCTCAAAGATTCCCTACATCGGATATACTAAGCTGTTGATCCGAGAGCACTTGGACTTCATCACGATATTCCCAAGAGGCTCAATGACCCGACAATCACGATATGTTGGCGGAACCTATTCTATCTGTCGAGAATCAAGGAATCGTCTACAAAGAAACAAGGTCTTTGTGTTGCGATTTCCTTCTAGCGAAGATGTCGAAAGCTCGAAGCGTACAAAAGGTATCAAGCGGTTAGACAAGGCAAAGTTGGTCATCTCGACGAAAAATCTTACGGAACACACATAAAGAAGAACCGAGAAGAGGAAGTGCGAGGAGCGCAACAAATCTTGTGAGTCAAAGGAAGGTTCCTAAAGGAATCCTCCTTACAAAAGGATTGTTCCGTAAAGGAAGCCGAACCTATTCCACACTTGAACCACAAAGAAAACTTAGGGACGAGAGCTCGAAGATCTTGTCTGAGATGAAGAGTTTCATTACTCTGCAAGCTGCAAAAACACACCCTCGATAGCAAAACCTCCAAGTCCTCCATTTGTCCAAGAAAAGGAAGACTCCGACAATTGTACCCTATGATGAGAGCTACGAAGAAGAAGAAGAGCAACTGGATAAATCATACGGAAGAAGTTTACAATCGTCGAGACACCTTCAAAAGGTGAAGAATTTGCTAAAGATCAAATGGGTGGCCGGAGGATCAAGTGGTCTTGCCCACTCTCTCCAGATCTGATGCGGTTAATCGACCCGATAAGGGATGCGGTACCACCACTCTTACGCAACAACAACGACTTGTGGAGGATACTATCGAGATATGACTTTGAGGAACCGGAAACCAAGAAGTGCGAGAAAGAAAAGTCTAGAGATGGCGATGATGATTATCGAAGTTTCTTACGGATAGTCCTACACGCTCACGAAGAAAAACTTGAACCACCAAAGGACCGGAATCTCCTCACATCTCATCATCATCGGTTCTTCGTCTCATTCATCACAACCACCATCTAAGAAGTCAACCAAATCATCATCCAAATCCGTGAAGAAACCACCTAAATCTTGGATTTCTCGGACTCATGAAAGAATTGTGAAAATTGTCCAACAAGTCGGAAAGAAGGACATACTTCTGAAAAAGCGAATTGGTTTCTTGACCAAATCTGATGCTTAAATGATGAGAAAGACAAGATCTTGAAAAGAAAGGAATTTGTTCGAAGTTCATGAAGAATCATCGTAAAGAGGCTGAGCGAAATGATCGAAGGTTACACTAACAAGTACCTTGAGGATATCGTTCCTAAAGTCCAAAAGGCTGGAGAAGGCGACAAGAGATCATACCCAAAAGTTTCTTCTCGACACTTGTCCCGGTGTGACTAGAAGTATTTTCGGACAACTCACTTTAACATCGTCGCATTGGTTAAACATACAATGGCCAAAGAAGGCGATCTCTCGAATACGGGTTAATCGCTAAACTAGTGATGCAAATGTCAAAGCGATGCGGAGCGTTTACTTGGATGAAGCTAAATTTTTGAAGGTCTACTTGCTTTTCAACTCGGATCATCATGCAAGGAGTCGGCCGATCAACCCAAGCGGCCAAGAGATGGCGATGATAAGGATAAAGACTACGCACCAAAGCGTCGAAGCGATGCGGTGAATCTTCTTGATGCCACCTCCTCAACAACGGACTTCTTCTCAACAAAGTCTCCTCCACCTCGGTCTTCTCTTGATAAACCTCGGGACGATTCGAGTTACCACCCGACTCAAAAAGCGGTGATTACTTTGAGTATACGGGTGGTGACGATGAAGAGGTCCTTGAGCCCCAACAACAACCCACCTCTCCCGAACAAGGACGAAACCGGCATCATCATCAAGCCTTGAAAAGAAGAAGAAGGCGCTTCATCTTGGCGTCGTATCATGGCTAGATGACGATAAAAGCGAAGAATTTGAATGGTTTGCTACACTTGTTAACAACACTCCTTACCACGAAGAAGGTCAAGAATTGGTGAGCGGTAGTACCTTGGAGCATGCAAAGATTTTGCAAGAAAGGTTCCGTGTGAAGAAGATGGCGAAATCGAGTTGAGCGCATCAAGAATGATGCATTCCTACTTTTGAAAAACAGCTCGGAAAGTGCAATCGAGGTTGAATATCACCTTGACAACATTGCTCGAGCCATGTCTAACAACATGGATTGGCTCGACCCGAAGCAAACATCGACTTCACCAAGCGGGACAATCCTCCATATTACACCGGTGGTCTCGACCTCTACCTACCATTGGCCACTGATCGACCTAAGTTCCTTTCGGACATTTTTCAACAAAGACTTAGATTTTCTTCAACACGGTGGCGATGGTTCAAGAAATCGCTACATCTCGACACTTCCATTCCTGCGCAATATACTCGATTGTATAGCCATCGAGGCGTGCTACCCACATGTTCTCCGACAAAGTGGTAGCATATGACCAAGATGCAATGTATGGGATTCACCATTGGCGGGCAGAAGAATCTACTCTGAGCTGCTTGGTCGAAGTCTCAACATGCGGTGTTCGATACTAAAAGTATCGTGGCCATCCAACATGTTGGTCTATCGTCTAAATGGGACTACACTTTTCTCAAGAAAATTGTGGTCAAAAGACAAGGCGAAAGGGACTATGCATTCTCTGAAGGCGACTTTGAGAATTTGAACATCAACGATATTGAAGACATGTACCTTGCCAAAGTTCAAGGTCGCATGAGACAATTTCAAGCGAAGTACAACGTGAATTCATCAAGTCATTGCTCATCTTCATCGAGACGCATAGTCATCAAAGAGCGTGTTGAAGATCTTGACTTGCCGTTGAATCATATCGAAGCGTGTCAACTTCACTCCTCCACGCTTGATCTTCCGACATCAATCGACTAACTCAATATCGCTCATCGACAAACCATTGGGTCGTTTACGCGGTGAACTTCAAAGCGCTTAATGGCGTGTAGTGAACTTGAAATTCGGGATCATACCTTGAAGGCGGTTAGGGATGGATTGGCGTCGGGTTGAAGGATATACATCGAAAATTGGGTCTTCTAAGCGATGGAATTCTCGGGAAAGGAGGGATGTGAGAGGATCATCACCATGATTGATGAGCGGTTGTTCGAAGGGATCGATTCGAGCGTTGGAAAGTTTTGTTGGTGGTCGACCGGGATCAACATCACCGGCTATCAGCATACATTCGTACTCACAGGAACATCACTTTGCACTTCTTGGTACTCCTTGATTTGGTTCTTTCATATAATTTTGGATGATTGATTATATATGTCAATGGCTTGTGCACACATAACGATGTACAACCCGTAATTGTCAAGAAAGGACCACGTAGTGCGCCTCGATGCCACAATCCTTATAAAAGGCGAGCTTCTTATTTTTGAGTAAAACCTATCAAACCTTTCATTTTCAAGGTTTTGCTCAAAAGACAAATACTTCCCATATGATTTTAAAACCTCAACCGTTTATATCACTAGTTGAGGGGTATTTGAATTAAAACTTTGTTCACAAATTGTTCATAGTGGTCACTCTTCCCATGACACTCGAAATGGTCATATTTATTCTCAACCGTTCAAAATAACATTTTTATGCCATTTTGAGGGAGAAAATTTGTGTGATAAGAAATATGTTGTGCAAAATGCAAATGAATCATGTACCTCGGACTTAACCAGCAATTGTGGTACTAAAGCTGTTTGTAACTCGAAAAGACTTGTCTGGACGGGTAATAATTTCAAGCTAGTTAGCTAGTAATGTAGCGTGTCTCATGAAGGACTTGTCCAAGTAGAAAGTACCATTAGAAACTCTTGATAGACATGAACTCGGCGGGTATGACAACCTTTCGAGGTTTGTCTACACCTTCAAGGTAGTTATTAGAGCTAGTTGTCACCTAAAAGGCGACAATGTAACTCTTTAACTATACAGCGTAACCGTGTCTCGCGGGGATTGTCTATCTTGATGGATCAATTCAAAAGTGCGCTCTTTCCTCCTTGTGCATTTAACCATTAAAACTATTAAGCACATGTGGAGGGAGTATTTATGCAAAACTTCATCTCTCACGATGGTTCAAACATGTTTTCATTTACAAACCCTTTGAGAGATATTTTCACATCTGATGGTTTTAATGGCAACATAGGTTAGTCATGGGTTATAAGGTGACTAAGGTTAGGAATAACAGTCCTATGATCCTTGAGCGGAGGATCTACCAGGACACTACCATTAGTTAGTGTTAGAAGTCCTTAGGAATGATTGTAAAAGGAGAAAATGAGAATCGGAGAAAGAAGGAGTTGAAGAATCAAAAGAAATGTAAAGTAAAGGGTGAAAAGAAATAGCCCTCAGTTATTCAACTTAGAGGCGGACACAGGGTTCAATTCATATACTCTTGATTGTCACTTAGTGACACGGTATTGAAGATTAAAAGTCGTCATGGACCCGATGGCGCATGCACTAAACCTTCTTAGCCACTCAAGTTTCTCTCAGCGAGCTTGTTTCATTCTCACGGGAACCCTCGTAAACTATTGGCTTTCTCTTAGAGATCGTTGGTATTGAAGAAGAGACCCTCTCCTAGTCTCCGCTCGGGAAAACCAAAGCAGCACTCTTGAGTCTAGAGCCACGAGATTCATCAAAGATCTCTTAGGAACACTTGACATTTAATCACTTGATGATCAACAAATAAGATTATCGATGGTTCATATCGAGTCCTTCACGGATCTTAGCAATCATCGAGAACATTTATGAGAGGTTCACATCATGATCCTCGGTGATTGAATGGAAACTCTGCCGGGGTCAACATCAAAGCGACCACGGCGGCGTCGCTTCGGTAACTCCCGTGGATTACGCGTGTGTGTCTCAAGCGGTCTGATCGTGAGGTGATGCTTGATGTACCTCGGCGACTCATCGAGCTGTAGATGTGCCCGGTACATCGCGTTATCTCACTTGTGGGACTCCGGTTCGAGAGCGGCCTTTGTAAAATTAGAGTTGTGTTTTCACACTATCTTTGTTAACACTCTCGAAGTTCAAACTTGTAAGTCTGGGAAACCGCTTATTACTAACCGTTTGAAATGTTTTCTTCTTATGGAAGCTCGGGCGGAATGATCGTCTTGATTCTTCTCATGCTCACGCCAACATCATCACTAATGGAAGTTCTATTCAAAAGCAACACAACCGTCGAATGATTCTTCGTCAAACCAAAGAATCTACAAAGTCAAAGACTTAAAGAACTTCATCGACATTGAATTCCAACGTCAAAGGCGTGTGAGCATGTTGAAGAATGGCGTGGAACCTTTGGGCGTGAAGAAGACACGAAGCGGTGATGCGAGAACAACAACATACTATCACTTTCACCACAAGAACAATGATCAAAGAACAAAGTTAAAGATGACGTCGAGCATAAGCATTCAAAGATAACTATCTCTCTACTTGGGAGATTGTTCGAATCAAGGCAATTCCTCTCACAAGAAGAAGAATGTCGGAAGGCGTCGAGCTACTATTACATCAACGCCTTCACGTTTACATTCATATATACTTGAGGGAGATTGTTGGAATCACTCTAAGCGTATTTCAAGTATTTATATTTCATATGTAATAGGTAGCTTTATTATGGCCTTTATGTTTGTTTAAGGTCAAGCTTATGTAGAAGGCCCATAAGCTTAGGCCCAAGCCCATATAAGAAAGGATGGGAACTAGGGTGTTGCCTAGCTTCCTCCTATAAATCTCTTGTAAACCCTCATTTGAGGTTGGTTGTTCAAGTTATTCTTTCACTCATGCCTCACGCCTAAACCGTATTATTACTATCGTGTATGTGTGTGTTTGTATCTTGTTCATCCGCCTTCATCTCTTTCTCTATAACTTGTGTTTGTAAAACTAGTGACCTAGACCAAAATCGATGGGGTGCGGTGAGTGTTGCTCTTGTGTCTCGGCGATTGGATCTGTTGAAGAAACTTGTGGCGAGGCAAAGATACCTCGAACAGCGTTGGTGGCTCATCTGATTGGCGTTGTAATAGTTGGTAGGTGTATGTGTTGTGAAGTGGCAACCCTTTGTAATAACTCATGGTTATTTAATAAAATCATCTTTTATCGTTGCCATTCATAGCATACATACTTGTACATTTGTCTTTGCCCAAATTTACTTGTGTTGTCTGGGTTAAATGTACACTGGCCTAATAATATAAAAGATTCATAAAAAAAAAGAAAAATACTAAGTATTTTCCATCATAGTCGTGTATGTTATGATATCGACGTCTTGTAAATATCACATGAAGAAATCAAGTGTCTCGGTTTCTAAGTTGTTAAGCGTGCATCGTAATGCGATGTTGCGCATCCTGGTGAGATGCGCGCAAACTTATTCAGCGTCTTGAGAACAAAGTGTTTAACAAGGATCGTGATGCGATGTTGATGGGTTTGCAACCTCTTTTCAACAAGTTGTTTAGTAGGTGAACTTATCCTTTTACCATCGTGGGTTTATTTAGTGCATGCACGCCATGTAGGCAAGAAATAAGAAATTGTTAAGGCGTCACGGTATATGAAATAACAAATTGAAATGTGTCGCGAGTTAGCTAGAAACCATAACGTTTTATTAATACTTGCAAGTGTGTTTGAGAAAATAAGACATTATACTAAGGAAATAAAAATAAATGCATAGATGGTTATTTGGTACTCTAGTACGGTGTATGAGCGTCTGCATATTGGTAGTAACCACTCTGAGTAGCATCTCTTGAGGTTGCGAGATGTTCCATGTGCGTGGCGACTCTCACCATCCAGCCTCGTAACTTATGCGAGCCCGTTCTGATGCTTGATAACCTCGTAGGGTCCTTCCACTTTGGTCCGAGCTTGCCCGTGTCTTCTGCGTGGCTCGCATCATTAGCGGTGTAGGCGAAATCACACATGCAGAAGGAGACAATCGTACTTTGGCGTCATAGTATCCTTTCATCCTTGACTTTGATTTTTCCTCCACTTATAGATCTGGCGTTCGCGCCTTTCCTCCAGCGGTCCAAATCAATCGTCGTTCGTGCGTCATTATTTGCCACGTTAATTCGGTGGTGCGAATAGGTGGCATTCAATTCGGTAGGTATAGCGACCATCCCGTAGACTAGTGAAAAGGTGTCTCCGTCTTTGGTTTTATTGAGGGTGCGGTGCGCCCACAAAACATCGCGAGAGCTCTTCCACCCGTCTTCCTTTGTGTCTATCGGTGCTTTAATTCCTTCACCGGTGCGATTTGCGCTCTACTAAGCCATTGGATTGTGGGTGTTTAAGCGATGCGGTGTTGTGTGATGTTCGACTTCTCGCACAATCCTTGAAAGGATTTTCGCGGTTGTTTCCGTTGTCGAGATGATTTCGCGGTGTAAGCAAGGCGGCGGCTAACGTTTTCCCGACGAGCGTTTCACAGGTTTGCGGTGATTGTTACCTGCTTTTGTTCATCCACAGTAAAGTAGTCTATGGAAACTATGAGGAATTTTAATCCTCCATTGCTGTTGGAAAAGGTCACCTGTATCGATACCCCACTTGTAGAATGGCCATGGGATGTGATTGGTGTTAGCTCGTCTTTGTGGTTTCTTGCGGAGACGGGTCGATGAACTTGGCAATCGTTGCACTTCCTTATTAAGTCCCGCGCATCGTGCGATGCATGGTTGGCGATGGTACCACGATCTCGTGGCGCGCTACAGCGGACCGTGGTCTGAGTGCATCTTGCATGAACCTTCATGGATTTCATGCGACGACGTAATTTGCTTGTAGTGGGCCTACAGTGGAGCCATGGTTAAAGGAAGGGCGTCGGTACAATATGTTGTCTCGAAGTTGAATCTTTGTGTTGTCGCTGCGTATCCTGCGAGCTTCATACGCTCTTGGGGTAACATTCCTTTGTTTAGGAATTCCGTTATCGGTGTCATCCATGTAGGACCTTCCTCCTCTATTCTTGTGGAGACTTCCATCTCGATATGGATTTGCTTTTCGGTGTTTCCACAAAGCACTTGCTTTGCGGTGTCTGAAGCTTGTCGAGGCGATCTTGCTTAGTGCACATCGCCTTGCGGTTTTCTCCTCTGGGAACTTGCTTGATGGTGAATCTATCAAAGCCTTTAATCGGTGTCTTGGTCTTGTCGAGATCTTGAATCATATTTTCTTCTTTAACGCCACGTATTCGCCCTAACACGTGGTTGGGCTACTAGCAGAATCACATTGCTTCGAGGTTACGTTACACCTATTCATTGCAATCGCGATCCGTGATTAGAGCTTCATATTACGCCTCATTGTTTGTCATTTGTAAATTCAAAGCGCAATGCGTAAGTGAATTCCATTCCTACGGATTTGTGAGAATGAGGCCGCTCCTCGACCGTCCAGCGTGAGGATCCATCGTAAACAAGATCCATGGATCTTGTAGTACACTTCTTACTTGGTGCGGGTACCTCGTCGATTATCGGCTACTCAATGATGAAGTCGCGAGTCATCCTTTGATTGCGATGCAGCGATGCAGTAAAAGATGTTGTGTTCACCTGGCAATACACTCCATACGGAGTCGGCTTGACGCGTCGGGTTTGGAGATGATCAGCGATCGGTTGATGCGTGATTCACGCTGTCGGTGCGCTTGGAAGTACTGCGTGGTCGCTTGGCGAAACACCAATGCGAACTAATTTTTCCATGGCGGTATGGTTCATCTCCGTCTTCTTGAGTGCTTTGCTTACAAAATAGATGGGGTTTGTCACCGAATCCCTATCTGTTAGTAACAACTACGCTCATTTGCTCCATGAGTTCTTGATAAATACATGATCGACTCTTCCCTGAGTCGGGGTGCGACAAGTGTTGGGCGTTGCTAGATCTTTGTTTGAGTGAGTGAAGGCTTCTTGACCTCAGTAGTCCACGGAAATCACCACTTTTTATACACTTCTTGAGTGTTTTGAAAAGAGGTAAGGATTTTTCTCTTGACTTGGATAGGAATCTATTTAAGCCGCCCCGACTTTCCGTTGAGAGATTGAACTTCCTTCGCGTCGCGGTGAAGGAAGTTCGATGACCGCCTCTTGTCTTTTCTCGGACAAGGTTTTATCTGCCGCAGCTCATCAGTATCCTAGGAACATGCCTTCCGTAGCTCGAATGTGCGCTTCTTGATTTAGTTTCATGTTAATCTCCGTAGAGTCTTGAGCGTTTCTCTATGTCGCGCACAAGCTCATCTTGAAGATGGCTCTTTATATCAAGTCATCCACATAGACTTCCGTGTTCATGCCCACTGTTTTTGAAAGCATGATTCATAATGACTGATAGGTGGCGCGCATTCTTCAAGCCAAAGCGGCATTTTGTATAACATGCGCGCTTGGCTTGTATGAAAAGTCTTTTTCCTCATCTTCCTTAGCCATACAGATTTGGTGATATCCCTTGTCGTCTAGGAAGCACTTTAAGGGATATCCGCACAAGGACTCTATTTTCCGCCTATCTCACGGTAATGGATAGCGATCTTGTGGGCATGCTTTATTAAGGTCGGTGAAGTCTACGCGCATTCGCCACCGCCGTCGCTCTTTTTGACCATTCTTGGGTTAGAAAGCCGGTCATGGTAGTAGACTTCACGCATGATTCCCGCATCCACGGTTTATGTATCTGCGAGAATAAGCTTGCGGCGCGCTAAGGGCTTGGCCGCTTCTTGGCGTATTGGTGATACCTAGCCGGTTCTCGGTTTATGCTGCGTGATTGGCGTGGCACCCCCGCTCGTGTGTTTTGGCTCCCATGCAAAAATTTCCAAGTTCTTTTTGTAGGAGCTTGTCACGGTGCTTGCTTGGTTGTCAGACAATGATCCTCCGGTGGCTATTTCTGTTCCGGATATTACGGGTGAATTCAACCTTGTGGTTTGGGACTTTGGTTGCGCCATGCGGGATCGGTGTCGCTGCATGTATGCAGTGTTACATTCTCTATTCAAGCACCGTGGCATTGTAGAGTAACAATGCCCCTTTACGAGAATTTAAGCATCCGTCTTGCTGTTGATGTATCGCGCAAGCATGGGTGATATCCGGGTCTCCGAATAACGCCGTTGTATGGCGAAGGGATTTGATCACCATAAATTCCATCAGGCGCCGCAGAGTGTTCTCGCATTGCAATCTTGACTACAGAATCGTAGTTGCCCTGGGGCCATATCTTTTCACCGTAAACCGATTAGCGCCGCTTACCGTTTAATCCGTCACTGCGTATTCGAGGCAGATCGTTTGAGCGGTGCTCATACATGATGTCTGCCGATGCTCCACCATCGGCGTACATGCGGTGGATGTCGTGACCCCGCGACCGATCTCGATGGTGAGTGGCTCACTACTGCGTTGTCCGCAGCTGAGTAGGGTAAAGAGATTTCGTTTCTTAAGGAAAACTCACTGGTGACCTTACGTCTAGTGATCATTGCCATGATTGTATCATGTAGATCGTGTCGGCCTTGTCTTTGGGTGTCTCCTTCTTGTTTCCACTCTTTGTCTATCCTTTCCCCTTTAATGTTTTTGACCAAGTGGTCCAATCTACATTCTTTAACCATCTTGTCGATGGTGGCGCGATTGGACACATTCGTTAGTGGTATGGCCGCCACGTGCATGGTAATCACGATATTCATTCCCGGTCGCCCGATCCTCAGGTGCGCATGCCGGTGGTCTTGGAAAGTCGCACCTTCGTTGCGGTATTTCCTTTGGGGTCTTGATCGGTAGGGGTGTCATCATTATCCTCCCGCCTCCCATTCGCGATAGCTCCTATTACGGTTACTACCCGGTCGTTGGATTGTTTCCCGGGTTGTTCTGTGACCGTAGTTAGAGTAGTTCCTTTTCTTTATCCGATGTGGCGCTTCTCCCCCAGACGAAGGACCGAGGCGTTTATGAGTTCATCAAAGGTTTCGAGGAATCTTGTCGTTCAACCTCTTGATGAGTTACGGATTATTGATCCCGTTCATGAAACCATAGATCTTTAATACTTGAGGCATGCTTTAACTTGCATGCATTCATCTTTGAAGCGTTCCATGAATAAGCTTGTAGATTCTCTTGGCTTGTTTTATCTGGCGAGTTCGAGGATTTTTAACTACTTCTTCCTCTGAGTAAAATTTAGCGAACGCCTTTCTCAATTCCTCAAAGCCATTGATGCTTCGCGTGGAAGCTTCTTGAACCGGATTCGCGCGTTTCCCACTAGTGTGGAGTTGAACATGTGGCACCACACAGTGGCGATTTTGATTGTGGGTGATTCAAAATTTTGAGGTGATCATCGGTGCACCTTGTTCCATCATAGGTTTTTACGTTGGCGGGCATCGTCTTCTTTGCTTTCGAGAAGTCAGCGATCGTAGAGTAAACGCATCCGCATTTTGAGCGCGCCAGGAGGATATATCTTCATCCTCACGGTCATTGTATCTGCTTCGACTTCCGGTGTCGGCTTCGCTATCCTCGTTGTCCGAGGAATTTTCGAGGACAATTTTCCTTCTTTCGGTATGCCGACTGCCTTCGAGTTTGTACTCTGGAGGACTTTCAACGGGGAATAGCGTCGTCCAGCATCTTGGATCTGCGGCTACCAAGTCGGTGTGGACATTGGTACGCTTTTCATCTTCATCACTCTCACTCGATGATGCAAGTGAGATGTCTCCTAGCCTCGATTCTCCTCCCATTCTGTTGAATCTTGGGGGTCGTGCATTGCTCTCCCGCTTCTTTCTTCGGCGATGCAGTGAAGTCTCGTATTCAGATCGAAATCGAGTCGGGCTTTCAAGTTCCGACCGATCTCTTCTTCTCTTCCTCTTGCATGAGGCGGTTAATGTTTCGTAGTTTTGGGATACGAAATCTTCTGTGCTAGCTCAGTGCGACCCCTCAAGAGCGGTGTGTTTGTTTCTATCACTACACCCTTATTTCGATCGGTGCATCTGTAGTTTCTAGCACCGATTGAAAGTGGAGTAGTAAGGATCGCTGCAGCTGGGTCTACTCCACTCGTGGTGGTTGTAGTGGCTTGGGTTGTTCCCAGCGGTTCCACTGCAGGAAGACCAAGTCTTGGCTCGATCCCTTGTTTTTAGCAATTACCTGGTTGTCCCAGAGGTCCGCTTGGGAGTTAGTCCGCTTTGCGACTTCTTTCCCATAAGGTCCGATCACGATCACGATTTCCATGCCATTCATTCTAGTCTTGGTTCTTAGTGTAGGGTCCCGGGCATACACACTCATGTTTCCCATAGCCCCCTTACGCTTTTCCACACAAACTACACTATCTACAAATCAAATATCATATTTGTCCACTAAATTTATTTTCATTGGTTAATTATAAAATAGATTTTTTTTACTAAGAAAAAGTAAATACATAAGAAATAATATTTATAACCCAATTTTGAGAGGAAACATTGAGGAGCGTTATTTTACATATCAAACTTTTCTCATATACTAATGGACTCATCCACACCCTCTATCTAAAAATAAATCAATGGTTGAGATTAAAAACATTTTATTAATTCACCTATTTTTTATAATTTAAATATCTCTTAAACCGTTAATCGCTAAGCGAAAATAATTACGCCATCGCGACTAGCATTTAATTATCCTTCTATAAACGGGCACTTTAATATATTTTCAAAAAAGAAAAAAAATCATTTTTTTCATGTTTTTTCGTTTTTTTAATTTAAGATTTGATGAAAAAATCACATCCGATTAAACACTAATTTGAATATCACATGTGATATTAGTGTTAAATCACATGTGATATATAATATCACATATGATATTCAAATTAGTGTTTAATCACATGTGATTTTTTCATGCAAATTTCAATAACGAAAAAATATAAAAAATGAAAACACGAAAAAATTTTTGTCGAAAGTATATCAAAGTGTCTATCTAGAAAGATAATTAAATGTTTGTCGTAATAATATGTGTTTTTCGCTAACGATTAACGCAGCGAAAATAATTATCACAAATCATCGCGACTTAGCATTTAATTATCCTTCTATAAACCGGGCACTTTAATATATTTTCAAAAGAAAAAAAATCATTTTTTCATGTTTTTTCGTTTTTTTAATTTAAGATTTGCATGAAAAAAATCACATCTGATTAAACACTAATTTGAATATCACATGTGATATTAGTGTTAAATCACATGTGATATATAATATCACATATGATATTCAAATTAGTGTTTAATCACATGTGATTTTTTTCATGCAAATTTCAATAACGAAAAAAAATATAAAAAAAATGAAAAACACGAAAAAAAATTTTGTCGAAAGTATATCAAAGTGTCTATCTATAGAAAGATAATTAAATGCTTGTCGTAATGGTATGTGTTTTTTCGCTTAACGATTAACGGTTTGAAAGATATTAATATTTGAAAAAAAAAAATGAAAGTGTGTTTTTAAATTGTTAGGATTAATCTCATCATTTCGTTATTTCGAGTATTTAATTAAACCGTGTGGCTGCTACAGTAAATCTATGCTAATAAAAGCAAAAGTTTATCACAAATCATCCCTAAGCTTTCCTTTCCCCTAAAATCTTATCTTTTTCACTTAGACTCTAATCTAATCGGAAAAATGGTGTGTTATTCTTGCAATCGAAGGGATGTGGTTCGTACATGCTGTAACAACATGAACCCTGGACGGAGGTTCTATGCCTGTCCAAGACAGGTTGGGACACTTTGTTTTTTTTTAATATTAAGTTGGTCGGTGGTGCTTTAGCTTAAATGTGTTGATTATAGTAATCTCCGTTTAATTATAATTGTGATTTTAGTTAAAAGTTAATTTCTTAGTTTAAACTTTAAACAGTAACAAAAGTATGTTTAGTATCAGTTTATGATGCAAAGAGATACTAACATTTTGATTATCAGTTTTAGCCTACTACATGTCCATTCAATGGGTGGTACGATCCACCCATGTCAAGGAGAGTAAGGGAGGTGATTATCTACTTGCAGAGAAACGGGCACTTTAAGCGAAAATAATTACACAATCGTGACGAGCATTTAATTATCCTTCTATAAACGGGCACTTTAATATATTTTCGAAAAAAGGAAAAAAAAACATTTTTTTCACGTTTTTTCGTATTTTTTTCGTTTTTTTTTTAATATAAGATTTGCATGAAAAAATTACATGTGATTAAACACTAATTTGAATATCACATGTGATATTAGTGTTAAATCACATATGATATATAATATCACATGTGATATTCAAATTAATATTTAATCACATGTGATTTTTTTTCATGCAAATTTCAATAACGGATTTTTTTTAAAAAAAAAAGTGAAAAACACTAATTTTTTTTTAATCAAAAGTATTTCAAATTGCCTATCTATAGAAAGATAATTAAATGCTTGTCGTAATAGTATATGTTTTTTCGCTTAATGATTAACGATTTGAAAGATATTAATATTTGGAAAAAAAAATGAAAGTGCATTTTTAAATTGTTGGGATTAATCTCATCATTTCGTTATTTCGAGTATTTAATTAAACCTTGTGGGTAATACAGTCAATATATGCTAATAAAAGCGAAAGTTTATCACAACTCATCCCTAAGCTTTCCTATCCCCTAAAATATTATCTTCTTCACTTAGACTCTAATCTAATCGGAAAAATGGCGCGTTGCTCTTGCAATCGAAGGGATGTGGTTCGTACATGCTGGAACAACATGAACCCTGGACGGAGGTTCTATGCCTGTCCAAGACAGGTTGGGAAACTTTGTTTTTTTTTTTTAAATATTAAGTTGGCTGGTGGTGCTTTAGCTTAAATGTGTTGATTATAGTAATCTCCGTTTAATTATAATTGTGATTTTAGTTAAAAGTTAATTTCTTAGTTTAAACAGTAACAAAAGTAGGTTTAGTATCAGTTTATGCTGCAAAGAGATACTAACATTTTGATTATCAGTTTTAGCCTACTACATGTCCATTCAATGGGTGGTACGATCCACCCATGTCAAGGAGAGCAAGGGAGGTGATTATCTACTTGCAGAGAAACGGGCACTTTAAGCGAAAATAATTACATCATCGTGACGAAGATTTAATTATCCTTCTAAAACGGGCACTTTAACATATTTTCAAAAAAGAAAAAAATCATTTTTCACGTTTTCGTATTTTTCGTTTTTTTAATCTAAGATTTGCATGAAAAAAATCACATGTGATTAAACACTAATTTGAATATCACATGTGATATTAGTGTTAAATCACATATGATATATAATATCACATGTGATATTCAAATTAATATTTAATCACATGTGATTTTTTTTCATGCAAATTTCAATAACGAAATTTTTTTTAAAAAAAGTGAAAAACACGAAATTTTTTTTATCAAAAGTATTTCAAATTGCCTATCTATAGAAAGATAATTAAATGCTTGTCGTAATAGTATATGTTTTTTCGCTTAACGATTAACGATTTGAAAATTATTAATATTTGAAAACAAAAATGAAAGTGCATTTTTAAATTGTTGGGATTAATCTCATCATTTCGTTATTTCGAGTATTTAATTAAACCTTGTGGGTGCTACAGTAAATATATGCTAATAAAAGCGAAAGTTTATCACAACTCATCCCTAAGCTTTCCTATCCCCTAAAATCTTATCTTCTTCACTTAGACTCTAATCTAATCGGAAAAATGGTGCGTTGCTCTTGCAATCGAAGGGATGTGGTTCATACATGTTGGAACAACATGAACCCTGGACGGAGGTTCTATGCCTGTCCAAGACAGGTTGGGACACTTTGTTTTTTTTTAATATTAAGTTGGTTGGTGGTGCTTTAGCTTAAATGTGTTGATTATAGTAATCTCCGTTTAATTATAATTGTGATTTTAGTTAAAAGTTAATTTCTTGGTTCAAACAGAATAAAAGTAGGTTTAGTATCGCTTATGCCGCAAAGAGATACTAACATTTTGATTATCAGTTTTAGCCTACTACATGTCCATTCAATGGGTGGTACGATCCACCCATGTCAAGGAGAGCAAGGGAGGTGATTATCTACTTGCAGAGAAACATCTACCGGAATGAGGCGACATTACAAGAATGCCAAGCCGACCTCATTGCTAAGACAATGCAAGCTGTCAACTCGGCTAACAGGGCTAACGAGCAAGAGGCTGCTCACCAAGCATCCCTGCTGATCTCCTTCTTGAGAAGGAGAAAGTTTGTCGTCTGAGGAACTTTTGTGTTTTCTATTGGATAATCATCATCTTCATTTTTCTATGGTTTATTTAGTGGGTTTAGAAACTCACTGGTTTTTGTGTTTTGGATCGGTTCTAGATGGTATGTAATTGGGAAGGTGTGTTTAGGAAGTGTTATTGTTGGTTGACTACCAAAAAGTCTTGACTTGATCTAGTTTGGTCCTAGTACAATATTAATATAATATTTCTTTTATGTTTTGGTCCTTGTATTGTGCTGCCTTTATTGGTTTACTAATAGTAGGTCATTTCCCTAAAAATGCATTTACTAACATCATCCAATTGAAAACACATCCAAGTAGCCAGACAAACATAATCAAATTGAAAACACATCCAAGTATAACGACCAAAGTCCAAGCACATATCCATGTATCAGATATGGATGAACAAACACCACTTTCGAGTATCAACATAAACTTGTTGTGGTGTTGTTCATCCATTTTTATTCCTCATTTCTCTTTGTTTGAGAAAGTGTTTTGATCTTCAGTCATTAAATAAAACCTTTGGAGTTACTATAAATGTTTATTATAACTCCTTATTATACAGTAATTTTATACTTGCTTGTTATACATGATTATTATACAAGCTTAAAATGTAATGACAGTAATTGACTTTGTAAAAGTCATAAATTAATATGAGCATGAACTTGCAACAATATGTAGAAATGAATAAAGTGGCAAATGGATACATATAAAAGTCAATTATTCCCATACACTAACATGAGATGATTTCTTTATAATGCAAATGGATATATTTTCAAATGCATAAAATTTTATAGTCTACAAAGTTAAGAAACACACATTGTTTAAAGAGAGCAAATATTGTCTAGGAATTACATATTCGATAAAAAACATTGTCTTTGAAAAACTTAACCCATATTTTTTTGTGGTGAAACCATCTTTGCTGCTATAATCTTCTTCCTCATCCACAATTGTTTTGGAGACCCACTAGAAGCAACATCAACTTGACTTCCAAATTTAGACTGGACCACACTTGGTTGAAATTGACTTTTAGACTGACCACAAGTTTCGTGCACATGACTTTGAGATTGGCCATCAGTTTCACATTGAGGTTGTTCATTTGCTTCATAGTTGTTACCTTTAACCTTTGCCTTCTTCTTTGATGCAACTTTTGGCTGGGATGAACCTTTTTTTAGACTGCTCAGTCTTGCCTTGACTTCTATACCTCCTTGCCCAAGACATATTTTCTTGTTGTGTCCAACATTGCCACAAATACCACAAACTACACTCCTACTAGACTGTGACAACTTATTGTCTTTTTCATTATCATCATTTTTAGTAAAAGCCATAGATTTTTTCTTTCATGGCCTACCCAATGGCTTATGATGTTTAGGTGGAAGAATGATTGTAGGCACTTATGACTTTTTCCAATGTCGATAACCATTTATGGGTTGGATGTGGTGTCTGTAAGTTTCCTCCCAAGTCTTAAGCGAGTAACATGGATGAACTCATGATTCAACAGATCCTACTTGCATTCCATTGAAGCTCATATACCGATTGGTAGCAACAACATATTTACATGGCATACCTGTAAGCTCCCATCTTCTACATGTACAAACCCTAGCTTCAACATTCACAAAACACTTATCTCCTCATCCACTGACCTGATAATTATCTCCTTCAATCTGTAAAACGGTGTACTTATAAGCCTCTTTCTGAATCAAGTCTAACATGAGTGTTGCCTTTGGTGTTAATGGTCCGGCACACTTGTCAATTACATTCACAAGATTGACTATTCTTTTCATACAGTACTCTTTAATGTATTCCAAAGCAGTAATGATGGGTTGGTTATAACACCCTGAAAATGGGCCTAAGCCTTTTATTACAAGAATGCAATTTGACTAAGTTGACTATGACTTTCATAAGATTTAAGGACTTACAGGATTGGTTAGTCAACCCGATAGTCAAATTAATAGTCAAAGTTTATGTAAATGGTTATACAAAATATGATGTGTCATAATTATAAGAAAAGCGGACTTAAAGGACTAATGTTGTCAAGTTGTAAGTATGTTATAAAGTTAGTGTGGCCAAAATGAGAAGAATAGCACTTAAGGACCTAATGTGCCAATTAGGCAAACTTTCAACTAACAAATATCCGGATACTTTATAGCATCAAAATGGTTCCGAGGATTTTCTATGTGTGTGTATTATGTCGCTTAAACAAGAGAGGAGGAAAACCATAAAGTCTTAATGATCGATGGAAGAAAGATTAGTGTTTAGATTCAAGTAATGAATCCTTTCCATGTCCATATGCAAGTAAGTAATCCATATTTATGTTTAATTGAAGAATTAAGAGTTAGGGTTTATGTACCCAATTGGGGAATTGGGTAAATGGTGTTTGAAGCTAATTAAAGATTATAGAAATTATGAGATGATTATATTGGGTGTAAGTTAATAATTTAATAGGGTTAGCTATCATATAATCATTGGATGGTTATGTAGTAATTAGAGGTGTTTAAGAGGATCCATGGTTGTAGTAATCATAGTTTAGTAACTTGATTATGTGTTTATGATAATAGTGATTTGGCCTAGATTGCAAGGGTGGAGATGATGATGTGCTTGGTTTCATTAGCTTGGGATCAAGGTAAGTAAACCGGTCATTATATGTTGTTATATGATTCTCCACATTATATGTTATGTGATTTTGTTATGCTAAGGAATGGGGTAATTGAATATAAGGTCAATTGCATATATACCCACTAAAACTTGCATATTTGCATATATACCCAAAACATGCTTAAAATGCATTGTACATCATGCAATAAAAACTTGTATTATGAGGAAATATGCAAGTTTTTAAGTTTTAGTGGGTATATATGCAATTCCCCCTTGAATATATGTTTATGTAAAGTGGGGTTGAGACTAGTTTGGATTAACTAGTCATGAAGGATAGGCAAGGTGGACTAAGCTAAGGTATGTTAATGTTGACCCATAGGAAATGTTTTACTTGTGAATCAAGGTACGCATATTCTTTGTTTAATGATTTGCAATGGTTAATGAGTTATGATGTATAATGTATGAATGTCTATGATAACATGTTATGAACGCTTTACTTACTAAGCCTTGTGCTTACGGTTTAAGATGTTAATGTTTTGTAGGGTTAAGCGTGAAGGAAAGGTAAAGCTCGGAAATAAGGCTTAAGGATTCTAATGAGGAAGTTAGAAGAATGGTAAGAAAGTATAGCTTAGGTAGAACCGAGCTCGTTTCAATGTTGTCCCAAGAGTCTTTGAATGGGTTGTATGTATGTTGTCGAGTGTCAAAGTTTATGTCTTTGTTGTTAAAGCTAAATGTGTCAAATGGTTCATTATAATAACGGTTGAAGTGTATATTTAGTAAAAGGGTGTTTGGCATAATGTGTAATTATACCCATTTGGGTTGTAAATGGGTTAATGATTATGAACATGATTTAATATGTTAAGTTAATGCTTTTTGAAAGGTTTGAAGTAATTGGAAGTGGTAAAGGTTGTATGTATTGAAAATGGGTCAAAACGGGTATTTTACATAATACCCGTCATTTTGTAAAATACCATTCCGAAGGTCAATTGGTTAATGTTTATGCATGAAAATGATATATATGAGGTCTTAATAAATTATGGAAATTTTGGTGTCTTTCCGAGTAATAGATGTCATTTTCCAGAAAAATGGGTCAAAAGTGCATAATAGGGATATGCAGAAAAATGGGTGTTTGGGACAAGGTCTATTTTAACCCATTTTGGGTCAAACGGGTCAAGAATGTTTGGAAAAACAATGTATATGGTTAAGTGTTTGTAAAGTGGTAAAATAGTTTAGAGAACTAGTTGGAGAACTAGTGGAGAACTAGTTTGGAGAACTAGTAGAGAACGAGTTTGGAGAACTAGTTTGGAGAACTAGTTGGAGAACTAGTTTGGAGAACTAGTCGAAGTCAGTTTTTGAAAAATCATATCTTTTTAACCGTAAGTCGTCACGGGTCGTGCCACCCGTCATTTCGAAGGTAATTGAGTCTAGTTTCATGTAAAAATACTTCCAAGGGTCGGTTTGTTACAGAATTGTATCAGTTCAATGATTAGAAACAGCATGTCAGTTTTAAGTCAAGTCATTTCCGCGTAAAAGTTTAAATTTTCATGATTTTAAGTCGTGTCGTTCTTGGGGTGTTACATTGGTGCCTACCTCCCACTAGTTTCCCATTGAACACCTCACACATGTTATTAAGTAACACATCATAATGAGCCCTCCCTACACATTTATATAACATGTTTGAGTTATACAAACAACAGTGTTGAACAACAAAAGATGTACACTTTGACATAGATTTGGTTAGTACCTGAAAAATGCGACCTTGACCAATGAGTTGGTGGTATATTACTTAACCAAGCATGGGCAGGTTCGCTATAACTCTTAGCAAGCATTGCTGCCTCAAATTGTTGGACAGTTGTTGCTGTTGCACATCTCCACAAATGTTCCTTGTACGCTCTACCATTTCATTGCAATTTCATATTATCATGGATGTGTCTCAAACAATATATGTGTTCAGCACTATGGAATATTGCTGCTAATGCTGGAATGATACCCTACACAAAGGAACATCAATTCGTTACTAATAAAAGTACCATTTATAAAAAATACAAGTGAATATAATCACTTAAAAGGTAACATCACCTTTTGCATGTCGCTGATAAAAGTGTAGTTTTAGTTCGGTTGCAAGTCAAGATCATCTCCTAGACATTCAAGAAACCAAATCCATGACTCTTTGTTTTCAGCTTCTGCAACATCATAGGCTAAAGGGTATATTCCATTGTTGCTATCAATACCGACTGCTATAAGAAGCTGACCAGAAAAAGGACCCCTCATAAAAGCACCACCTAACCCCAACAACTCTATTTGACAAGATTTATATCCTTCCTTCAAAGCACCTAAGCATACATACATTCTCTTAAAAACTATGGTTGGAGTTGTTGGATCTATTGCAGTTTGTACACTTATCCTAACTGTTGTATTTGGGTTTGTTTTCTGCAACTCTTCAACATAGTCTCTTAAAATGGTGTATTGCTGCTTATGATCACCCCTAATCTAAATTTCTGCCTTGTTTTTGGCCCTTAATACCTTTTGCATAGACACTTGAACTTCAAACTGTTTAGTGAGCTGATCTTGAACTACCCTGATTGGAATATCTGGATTGAATTGAACTTGGTCAACTATTTGCTTTAAAAAAACTTGTAGTCACAAGTTTTAATCTCTCTTGATCGCAAACATTTGTGTTCATCCCTGAAAGTTCTAACACTCCATAAATATTTAGCTATATTTTTTGCTACATACAACAACCATGGGCAATATTTTGGTTGCTCCTTGAGTGATCTCAAATATACATCCCTTCCGCGGCCTCTAGTTAAAGGACATGTTTTCCTCTTTGGGGTTGTTCCCATGCCAACACCTTCACTTGTACCACAAACATGTATTGTTCTAACACACCTAACCCTAATTATATGTTTGTCATTCTTAATGAGTTGTAATTTCCTCCTAATATGTATTGAAAGCATGTTGATCTTATCTTTCACTTCTTTTGCAGTTACAAAAGGTTGACCACAAAAAAAATATACTTCATCCTCAACTTGTTATGCCTCAGCTAACTTTTTTTTGTATGGCCACATCTTTTTCTTCCTAATTACATACTCATACTCATTCTCATAACCACTTGCAAACTCATTATCATCTAATAGATCTAACTTACTTTTCTTTAAAAAATCATCTGGTATCTGGCTGGAGCTACCTATATATGGTAACTCTGTAGTCTCAGTCACATTGAACAAAGTATCATCAACATCAGGCTCCTCAAAAGTATTTGCCTCATCAAAAACTGTGTTTCCCTCTCGAATGTTTTGAATATCATCATCATCACTCACATAACTATCTGTTTCACTCATATTGTTATCACTTAAAGCTTTGTCAATTTCACATACCTGTACATATTTACCTTTTTGGATATGCTCAACAGGATTACCTATTTCCTCGTCTTAATGACCTAACTCTTGATCATTTTGACATACCTCTTCAGGACTATCTATTTGGATATGCTCAACAAGTTTATTTATTTGCTGGTTGCCATCACCTAAAACATCTTCAGTTTGACAGACCTCTACAGATGGAAACAAGGGTTTTATTTATGGCATCTGACTAGAATGTACCAAAGTATTGACTTTCAAAGGTTGTTGTGTAACTTGACTTAAATCCTCTACCACGGGCTTATTAACAATGTTTTCTAAGAACAATTTGTTTGAGCAATATGGAACAATAGCAAGAGCTGCCTTTTTTTTTGTTGCATCCACAAATCAACAATAACTGACCTAATTAACTTTGGTGACATTTCATCAACATCGATTCTTGTCTTACCATTTTCAACATAAACTTCTATCATCTTATGGTCATCAATAAGATCTTTCAATATTTGTAAATTGTCATTCTCACTTAAGCTATACAAACCATCATCTAAATTACTACCAGGATTAACAAAATAATAGTAATTTTTTGAACCCAGCTCGTACCCAATTCATACATAAGAACATCCAACTCTTCAACTGACACACTATCAATATCAACCAAATCAACTAAAGTTTCCATTCCTCCATCGTATATTCTACCAGACCAGTATTTAAAAACACCATTGTGATGAACCCTAATGCTAAACATATTAGATCTACCACCTGAAAACATGACAATAGAAATGACAACAGAATCAAAACTTAATTGCCAAAAAATATATATACCCCAATTGCAAATTCCAATGGTTATAACAAAATAAAAACTGTACCGTATTTCTTCTTAGCAGAGTTATACAAAACGTTATCATCAACTGGATAACTTGGATGTCTTCTTACTTTCCATAGAGTAAAATCTATGTTTTAATGTTCTGAATTTGTGACATGCAATTAGGGTTTGAGAATTGTGATAATTCTTGTAAAGAAAGTTGTGAGACGAAAAATAAAATACATTCTATGTGTTTATGGGGCGGGAAGAGGGATAAGACATGTGGAAATAATACAGACTCTGTTAATCGAAATAAAGAAATGACATTTGTGCTCATTGACTAAAACAAAAAGAAACAATGAAGAATCGGGTTGACTAACTAAAATCCAATTCAAAGGACCACTTTAGCCTCAAAAACTTGAAAAAGAAACTGCTGGCGATGAAAATCCTATGTTACGATTCCATGCGATATTTTTGAACAAGTTTACGGACCAACAGTGTATTTCATTCTTTATTTTTTTTTTACTAGTGATAGTGGACAATGATAAAATATTTTTTTAAGAAAAAGAAATACCCCTAAACATTAAAGTATTTATGAAAGGACACCAAACATACTACTAGTAATATTCTTATTTTTCAATTTTTGTGGTAGCCCCTATTTCAACAAAACCTTCAGCCGCCGTTGATCGGAAATTTATTATTCCCTGGTAACTTTTTTAATTATCACTTTCTCTATTAATTGCTATAGATCTGAAGCTGTGTTGATCCAAAAACTGATGACGTGTCATTTCATTTCATAATCTAGGGTTTTATTTAACTATTTTTAGGTATTGTTAATTATATACTTATTTTGTTTTTACCTTGTGATTTGAAGTTTGTTGATATAAAGATGTTGGGGGTTATAAGGCAAAAAGTTGTTGGTGCTAAGGTAAATGAAGAAATGATTTTAATTCTTTTATTATTCTCTAGTACCATATCGAAAGGGCGAAAAGGCGATGTTTGTGCTAATGTTTTTTGTTTGTGTTTGTTTAGGATGTGATGAGGTTAAGGCCTGTAGTGTCGTCGATGAGGCATTATTCGTCTGGAACTAAAGAGGTGATCCATTCGAGTTTCGTTTTTTTATCTGTTTTTTGTTGTATTAAGTTTGTGTTGCTTTTCGATTATAGTAGAGGATGCTAGACTGTTTGAATACAACTTTGTGACTTTACGATAAGATTTTTTTTAGGATTGTACTTCAGTAAGATTTTATTGCAAGCTAAATAGCTAATGAATGCTCTATAGGGTGATGGTCCTTGAATCCAATTACATGGTAGATGATGGTATGATCTGTATGAGTGTTTAAAAGCCGTAAAGTTTTGTATGAAGCATAAAGGTTAGGTTTTTCAGGTACTAAATACCACAGTAAATTGATAAAGTTGTGCTATTTTTTAGATAACATGATACTCTATTTGTTATAGAGGGTCACGTTGAATTATTTAGATGTTGGGATTTACAACTCTTTTCTTTAATATTTCTGTCAGAGTTGCGTGGTTTTAGTATCATATGTATACATCGAAATAGAGCTTCATATATTAGGATTCACTGCCCTGAACTTGTGATAGGCTTGATGCTGAGTGAGTGTGTGGGATCCAGGACAAATTCTTGAATTATAATAAATATAGTTAACCTGCTTAAGTTTGGTAGCTCAGTGGGAAAAGCTTCGGCAGTTGTATTTTAAAAGATTATTTATGCCAAGCTGATAGTATTTTGTCTAAATTGTTCTCAGTGTTACGGATAGATTTGTAAAAGGTATATAGATTTACTTTTCAAGTTGTTACAGATGACAGTACGAGACGCCTTGAACTCTGCTCTTGATGAGGAAATGGCTGCTGATCCTAATGTTTTTGTTATGGGCGAAGAGGTAAAAATATTTCGTTGAGATGCTAAGCTTCTTTTCATTTCTTTCGTGCTCATATTCTTTTTTGCGTGTGCAGGTTGGAGAATACCAGGGTGCATACAAGGTTAGAATTTATTGCCTCTCTTAAATTCTAAAAACCATATTCAACATATCTGTACGTGTGTTTTGGTCTCGTTGTTAAACTTGTGTTTTTTGCTTTGCTAGATAACCAAGGGATTATTGGACAAATACGGTCCTGAAAGGGTTGTCGATACCCCGATCACAGAGGTTTGAAATTTATTCTTATCAGTATTAGTAGATTTACTAACCTTTCTATAGCTTCCAGTTTATAAATTCTTGTTCTTTTTTTCAGGCTGGGTTCGCTGGGATTGGAGTTGGTTCTGCCTATCATGGTCTTAAGCCTGTGATTGAGTTTATGACTTTCAACTTCTCCATGCAGGTTAGAGGCCTAATTTTTAAGCGTCTTTACATTTTTTTCATTGCTATCGTGTGTGAATATGCTTTCATAAGGATTTACTTAGGTCTTGTATAAAGACAATTTGGGATGTGGGTTAGAAGGGAACATATTAGCTTTCATGGTCAATGAGTGCCATAATGAACAAAGAGGTCCAACAGGTTGCATTACCTCAACTCAGTTGTTGACAGGATTTCTAGAATCTTAGATAATTACATTTGGATATTTCTACTTGGCAGCCATTTTGATTATCAGTTCAAGCTGAGATTTGTGTATTTTCAGCACAAATGTTACTTGAAGATTGGTATTATTGTAATCCTAATGTATGCAACGTTGGACTCTTTAAAGCAAAGGCTAAGTTTTCATGGTTATTCTTTTTTAGTGATTAAGCAGTCTTTCTTGGTACTATGGAGGTCGATGTTATTGCTTAACAAAATGTTGAATGACGTAGGGAGGTATATGTTCTGAGAAGATTTCATAGGATGGGGTTAGTGATTTGAAAAATTGTAGTAGAAAATATCTGTCTATGCAATCTCTTCTGTTACTTTTACCTAGAAATTTGCTTTTTGTACACGGGGAGCCGGGCACTACTAATCTTAAAATATGCGAAGTATCTTATTTTCTTGTGTTAGCAATATTGATATATGCCTATTTTCCCTTCATTCACGAGTGCACCATCACTCTAGTACCATATTTCAGAAATCTAATGCATAATCTATTATCATAAAGCACATGTTTTAATTTCTGTACTAATATATTGTCACATTGATTTCTTGAACTGTTGCAAAATGAATATAATTTAAACTCATGGTGATCTTTTGCAGGCAATTGATCATATTATCAATTCTGCAGCAAAGTCAAACTACATGTCTGCTGGACAGATTAACGTTCCTATCGTTTTCAGGGGACCAAATGGGCCTGCTGCTGGTGTTGGTGCTCAACATTCCCAGGTCAGATTTTTGTTATCAATTTTAGCCTTTCTAGGTCTAGGACTTTATACTACTCTATGGGCAAATTGGCGCCCGTTTTACCATATCTATGAAGCCAGAAAAGGCATAACGGTTATTTTAAGACATCATCAGAACTATGCTTGTTGTGATTAGAAGGATAAAATGGTATTACTATATTTGTTTAAGCAAAGTTCAGGTGATTAGCGGTAGTGTAGTCAAAAGCGAGAAAAGCGAGCTTCTTAAACGAAGAAGCGAGGCGTTTTGCCCTAAAGCGCTTTGATTCCAAAGAAACGAGGCGTTTTACTAAAGCGAGAAAAAGCGTTTTTAAGCGACTGAGAAGCGCTCGCTTTTTTGTATAATGGCTAGTTTTTACTAAATGAGAACTTAGCCTATTATTCCAAATATAAGTAGTAAACTTATAGGCTTCAAGTATTTGAATAAACTTCTCTTTTTTGTTCTTTTTTATTAAAAATAAAGATTTTAAGATAATTATTATTTTTGTTTAATCATTGTTTTCATATTAGACACTATCATATGCACAAAGGGTAAAAAGTTCACTGAAGCGCTCGCTTTTGTCGCTTCTCGCCTTAGCGAAAGGCATGTCGCTTTGAGGTCGCTTTCGCCTTTAACGGTGTTAAAGATGTATTCGACTACTTTGTTTATCTTGCATGTAAAATATATGGTATTCTGTTACCGACATTGATATTAGGTTCTTTGCTGTCACCATCATGCACAAATTTTTTTTTCTTCTAACAAGGTATAAATATGTTTTGCTTTTGCAATACGATGCAGTGTTATGGTGCATGGTATGGCTCAGTCCCTGGTTTGAAAGTGCTTGTACCTTACTCCTCTGAAGATGCCCGTGGTCTTTTAAAAGCTGCAATTAGAGACCCTGATCCCGTTGTTTTCCTTGAGAACGAGTTGTTGTGAGTAAACTGTCTTTTTTCATTTGTTTCTCAATAATATCATTACATATTCCCTGAGACTTTGTGATATACGACAGATATGGTGAATCCTTCCCAATTTCTGATGAAGCCCTTGATTCAAGTTTCTGCCTCCCAATAGGAAAAGCAAAGGTTTGTATACCACAACAAATTAATATTTTGTTGAAGCTTGTTGTATATTTATTGGATTTGGCTCACAGTTTTCTTATGTTTACTGGCCACAGATTGAAAGAGAAGGGAAAGATATCACTATCACAGCTTTCTCCAAGATGGTTGGCTATGCTCTTAAGGTTTGTTGGAATAACTACTTTAAGCCTATGAGGTGTTCCTCTGCTATGTTTTTTTATAGAGGAAATCCTATATGCAAATTGGAGATATGGAGCAGTTTCACTGAATTAGATTCTCTTTAATAATAAGAACAATATTTCTTCTGCAAATCTGA
Source organism: Chrysanthemum lavandulifolium (assembly GCA_022545495.1). Taxonomy (NCBI): domain Eukaryota; kingdom Viridiplantae; phylum Streptophyta; class Magnoliopsida; order Asterales; family Asteraceae; genus Chrysanthemum; species Chrysanthemum lavandulifolium. The sequence goes on from CM040242.1 coordinate 188,294,501, forward strand.
TGTTATGGTCTTCTGGAATTTTAGGCGGCTGAAATACTTGAAAAGGACGGAATAAGTGCAGAGGTAAGCTATATAAGACCAATGGCCAAAATTTATGTTTATTGAAGAAAATATACTATGGGTATTCAATATTTAAGCCTCTTTTTACAGATTATCAACCTGCGTTCCATCAGACCCCTAGATAGAGCTACAATCAACGCTTCAGTGAGGAAAACTAACAGGCTAGTCACTGTGGAGGAAGGGTTTCCTCAACATGGCATTGGTGCTGAAATCTGGTATCTGCCACTTTCCGATTTCCCCTCCTTTTTTTATTGTTGCATGAAACTTGTGCTGGTATGAGTTAGCCAGGTGTGGCAAAGATGGGTGGGTCTGAGCAATGGGCCGCATGTCATTTTAGTACAGGTGAAAACGGAGCCCACTGATCAGTAGAAACTTTTTGTTCATATTTGAAGCCTTCTAATAGATTGTTGATGCATCAGTTTTATTTACTATGCAATATTACTCCAACACTTGACATAAATTTTGGAATATGAAGATCTGGAATGTTTTATACGTGACTTTGCAAAACTCAACATTTTTGACCCCTTTGAGACAAAACACAACCCAAAGCGGGTCGAAGTTGTCCCTTGTGGCCCTGTGAGTTAACAGATAAATGATTCCAAGTAATTCAAGAAACTGTACTCAAGTTTAATGTGTTTCTTCTATGTAGCGCATCGGTTGTTGAAGATAGCTTTGGCTATCTTGATGCCCCTGTGGAGAGGATCGCCGGTGCTGATGTTCCCACACCTTATGCTGCCAACCTTGAGAGAATGGCTTTTCCTCAGGTCAATTTTTTTTACTAGTTGTCGACTTTATATTTGCTTTGAATTTCAAAGTGGTGGTTCATAGCTAATTAGCTGTTTTCTTTTCATTCTTGGGCATTTTCATGCAGATTGAAGATATTGTTCGTGCTGCTAAGAGAGTATGCTACAGGTCGGTACCTTTGGCTGCAACTGCTTGATGTTATGACGAAACGATTTGAAAAGGCTGACTGGTTTTATTTGGCATATTTCGAGAATGCTTCTCCTGATTTTTGAGGGGTGTACATGTACGTTGAGAAGCTCCAATTTTTTCACTTTGTGTTGTGTGAAGTAACTTTGCGAATGGAGGCAAAGGGCCATAGAATTCCCTCTATACTCAATGAACTTTTTATTTTATATAATAAGGTTGGAAGCAATGCAATTACCTTTAGCCTAGGTCAAGTCATATATTTTTCTGAGAAACATTCTTTTAGAGATTCTACGAAATTCTATGAGTAACAAGTTTATGAAACTATAAAATGTTAAAAATAAAGTTTACGTCTTTGACATTTATGTGTGCGCTTTCCGTGAATATGTGTTTGCTTGAAAATATGTCTATATGTATTCGACAATGGTCATATTATGTGTGTTTAATCTATGTGTGTGTGTAGATATTGGTGTAGCGTTATTAGGCTTAGACCAACAAAAAAAAACAAGGATAATAAACTATTTTCTTAGATAAAACTAGTTTGTTGGTACAAATTGACCTATCCCATATAAGCTGTTATGTAACCGAAAAATTGAACCAAATTGGTAAACCTAAAAAATAAAAAAGCCAAAAACGTTTAGGGTTTTGTAAAATAGAATATTTGATTTTGGTTTTTGCCAAAAATCGACCCAGATTGAACCTACTCAAGCCTAGTCGGCCCCTTCTCTTTGCAAGCTAAATGATGAATGTATATCGCAATTTGCAGTTTAGCACGCCAACTCTGAGCTTGTGACTAATCAAATAAGCTAACCATCAACTTTGGAATGTTATTGACGACGTATATGACCGGAAGCCCCAACACCGGAAGGCTCATTACCGGACGGCCACCGGAAGGCCCAATATATGATCAAGCAACCTTTATCCAAGAGACCTCTCGATCCAACGGTTAATACCAAGAACCAAATGTATGCCGTCTGGTTTCATGGGACGTTGTCTCCACACGCTCGCGCTTAGGGATAGCTCGGCTCACCATCCCTATGTGTCAGGAACAGTGCTAGAACAATAAAAGTGCACATTATTTCGGACGGTATAAATACCCTCGCATTTACTCGCACACATGTAGCATTTTTTGCATTCTCTCTCACATTTATTACTTCAGCCTTTCAGCATAAACTCTGTACTTACTCTCACACCGGAGCTTGGTCTTGGGGTCACACTCAAGGCGAGGCTAACACGTTTATTTTATATATACATGTATCCGTAAGACCTTGCCGTGCCAAGTCCACAAAGAATTACTTCATCAGTTACAAAGACTAATAGACCACATTCATGAAGTAAATGCGTGTTAGATTCTGTGAACTTTATAGACGTTACTTTTGTTCGTGTGCGTTGAAGCAATATTACTAATTTACAGTGAGATTTTTCTGTTAAATTTGTAACACTTCAGGTGACTTTAATGTGCTCATGTTTTAGCTAAATTTCTCAAAATTCATCAATTCCACGAGAAATCACAAGTAATCCAGTGAAAATATCCGCAAATTAATACATAGGTACCAAAAGTGTTTGTGTTCCAATACTAACTTATGTTGTGTGAGAAATTCTCCAATCAAATAGTTGCTGGTTCAAGTCTTGCTTAGGACATGTGAAATATATTTGTGGTTTAAATATTGTGAGATAGTTAAAATTGTCGTTTAAAAAAAAAAAAAAAAAACCCTAGTACATAAGTAACTAAAATGAAGATGATAAACTGGTATTACAGGAAATGATAAATATTTCTTAGGCGCAACTAACTCAAAACTTAGAGGGTGTGAGGCTGTTAGCACTCTTGCCATCTCATAACACCATCTTATAACGCCATCCCCACACCCTTATTCGTAATAGGGGGTTGGCGTTGTCCAAAACCAAGCCATATTTATTTTTTGAAATCGCTTTTTTCAAACGTTTGAAAAAACGATTTAGAAAGTTGAACATTTAAAAGCTATTTTGTATATTATAACTACAACTATAACTACGTTATCAAACGTTTTTATAAAAAAATATCTCACAACTACAACTTACTACTACTGCTATTGCTATTTTTTCCGAGCACACCCAATCTAGTAAACCTAAATAATTTTAGTTAGTATTTTTAGCACTAGAAAATTATTTTTACATCCCAAATGATTAGTAGGCCAATAATATTGTGATAGAGGGGATATTTTATACTAGTAGTTTTTAACTAACAGGCTGACGTGTAACGCCATTGTGTAACCGTTCCATCAAACACGTCCTGTGCATGCTCGATTTAACCAACCTAACCAAGGTTAATTCTCAACTCCATTTCATCTAGCCACTATAAATACTCTCAACGTCATCTTCTCCCGCTCACTTCATTCTCACTCTCACTCTCTCAAAAATCAAAATGGTAACAAACCTTCTTCTTCAATTCTTCTCTCTCACACACACTAAAAACACACTCATTTTCACACACAGATATCATAATAATTTTATAAAATCAACACTCGATTTTAACAGTTTGATGATCGATTTTTGCAGGCACAGAAATTGAAGGAATCGGAGATCACCGAACAGGATTCACTTCTTCTAGTAATCATCATTTTCACTCTTATTTTTAGCTTTTTATTTACTCGTAACTGCTTTTATTCATTTTTAAATGAATTATGTGATACATTTTGTGAATTATGCTGTTAAGCTCATGAAAACGATAACGTCACTTAAGTATGCTAGTTTATAGCTTAATTTTATGATAATTTTGATTTATTTTGCTTCATATGATATAGTTTATGAATCGTAATGATTATAAACTAAAGTTGTGATACGTTATGCAATTTAATCTTTGCTGAAACGAATTTTGTGATTTGTGTTTGTATGAGTATGACGTCATCATCATGTTGATTTTGGAATGAATTTGTGATACATTTTGTGATTTATGCTGTTAAGTTCATGTTCGTGATGACGTCATGTTAGTTTTTAGCTTCATTTTATGAAAATTTTGATTCATGTTGCGATTAGGTGATAATCGTATTGATTTTATTCATGTTGAAAGGAATTTTGTGATTTATGTTGATAAGTTCCTGAAAACGATGACGTCACTCACTGACTCACGTTTGTTAGTTTATAGCTTCATTTTATAAATAATATTGATTTATGTTGCGCTGTTTGAGTTTGCTTATGTGGTTAGGTGATAGTCATATTGAATTTGTTCATGTTGAAACGAATTTTGTGATATTTGTTGTTAAAATCATGAACACGATGGCGTAATTATCACTAGTTTTTAGCTTAAATGCTCACTGTATGATGATTTTGAGTCATTTTGTGATTTAGTTGGTAGATTGAAGCTTATAACCTCATTATCGTTAGTTTTTTAGCCTAAACGCTAGTTATACATTTTGCGATTTATTTTGTTAAAATCATGAACACGATGATGTCATTATCGTTCGAAATTAGCTGAAATGAAAATGATCTGTCTCGATAGTAACTATTACTTGATTTTATGGTGATTTTGAGTCGTTTTGTGATTTATGTTGCTGAATTTAACTTCATGATGACGTCAATGTCGCTAGTTAAATGACCTGTCTCAAGTAGTAATGATTGTATGATGATTTGAGTCATTTTGTGATTGTGTTGCTGAATTTAAGTTTAATGATGACGTCACTTATGTGTGATGCCATTATCGTTAGTTTTTTTAGCTTAATCGCTAGTTATACATCTGTAGGAGGAATTATTGCTTGATCTATGGTGATTTTGAGTCAATTTGTGTGAATCGTATTAAAGTTATCTATGCTGAAACAACTTTTCAGATACTTTTTGTGATTTATGCTGTTAGATACCTGTTCATGATGATTTTAGTTATGTAAGTTGTAAGTTATCGCTTGTTGTTTAGCTTAACCGCAAGTTTTATGTCTTCAGTGATGATTATCGCTAGATTTTCTGATGAGTTTACTTTATAGTTTTAGTGAATTTACGTGTTTTCGTTTGAATTTCGTCCATTGGCGAGTAGGATTCTGCTCTACTAGTTATGGATTTGTCGATTTGTCTTTGATGTTACATGTCCTTGTAGTAATTTAGTTATGTTAGATACGGATTTATCATGCATTTTGTGATGTCTGTTATTGAACATTTCAATTCATGTTCATGATGATCTCAGTAACGTGTAACTTATGTTTAAGTATCACTAATTGTTTTACTCATTAGTATTGCATGATAGGCTCGCTTGTATCGAATATATAACTTGATGATCCAGGCCTGTTTTTAGTTCAACTTGTGACATAAGATTTCACGTTACGTAGTCAACTTTATCAGTTTTGCTGGACATTCTGTTATACATTACTTCATTGATGTGCTAGCTAAAAGTTGAGGAATGTAGGAGCGTAAATGTGTATATTTTATGACATTTAGTGACTTGGTGTTTCGTCTGCTATTCTGCTACTATTCATCTATAATTCTATATAGCAACTCTAATTGTGTAGAATATGTAACTGCAACTAAGCACGATGTATGGCATGTCCTGCAGAAGAGATTCAGTTAGCAGAATGCTAAGATGCACACAATTTTGGGTCTAATTTGAAAAAAAATCAACAATAAGCGATTCAAATATCAAAACATGTGTATTGATTTAGTTGAGTCCATTAAAATTGAGAAACACCTTCAAAAGTGGTGGCAACTTATTTATTGATACAGTTACAAACCTTAGGCTGAGTTTAATGTCATATTGTTTACACCCTCAAAGATTAGTGTACCTTAGTAGGAAGTATGATATGATGTTAGAAAATAAGTGTAATACTTTGATTCTAGATCATTGCTTAAGCCTTAGAGGCTAACTGTGGATCTATTACTTTACTGTTTTTTTGTTTGCGATTAATCAGTTTATTTGCTTAAACAACAGACAAGGAACCTACTACGCATAGCGATATTCAATATCAGTTATATCAGAGGCCTTTTTCCAGAGAAATACTTCAGCGATAAGGGTGTCCCCGCCTTAGGTAAATGCCAGTGGTCTTTCTGGCTAGAATCTGTAGCTGACTTGTTTTGACCTTATGGAATGACTTTGCGTGTCATTAACAGAAATGAAGATCAAAAAGCTTATGCCTATGGATGCAGAGTCTAGAAGACTAGTTGACTGGATGGAGAAAGGTATAATGCTTTTGATATTTTTATGTGCTTTTAAGATATAGTTTTCTTACATTTCGTTACTTATTTCTCTTTGGTGATATGCGGCGTTTTGTTTTTGCAGGTGTATATGACGCTTTGCAGAAGAAATATCTCAAGACACTAATGTTCTGCATATGTGAGAAAGTAGAGGGGCCAATGATTGAAGAATATGCCTGTAAGATTCTACAAATTATTGTGCTATGAATGAGATGATATGATTCTTAGTTACTATTTCAGTACTATTTTACAGGAACTCATGGCCAGTTCTGTTAATTCATTAGTATAGTTTGTTTAAACTTTTAATAGTAACACTTTGCTTTACTAACATATATATTATCATGCAGTTTCTTTCAGTTACTCAAATTCTGAGAGTCAAGAGGTTTCTATGAATATCAATCGAGTTGGAAACAAGAAGCAAGGGGAATTCAAGTTGGCCACAGCAGAGATTACCCAAAGTCAAATGAAGTACTACTATTCCCTTATGAATTGGTTTAGTTTTGTCTATGTTTTCCGGGCCTACTAGTTGAATCAAACTAAAAGTTACATTGACGTCTTTATATGGATACTCTTCTATCTCAGGAGTTCTGCTTGTAAAATGATTCGTACACTGGTTCAACTGATGAGAACTCTAGATAAGATGCCAGAAGAGGTAACATGCTCACAAAGTTTTCTGTCTCTAAACTGACGTCTTTGTATGGATACTCTTCTCACAGTGGCCTACTTTGACTTTGTTTCAGCGCACCATTTTGATGAAACTCCTCTATTATGATGATGTCACGGTATGATCTACATAACCTTTTCTCCTATTCTTTATAAAAGGAACTGATTAGTTGTAATCCTGTTCGGCATTATATCTTGCTTTCCCTGTTTGTTGGTAGATGCTGTTCTTATCCATTTATTTAAGTAAATGAGTTCAGTAATTTATACTTGAGAGTTTTGTCACTAAAAAAATTAGTATGAACCATACATTTAGATGCCTCTGTAGATTTGTATTACATAACAGGATTATATTTGTCCATATAACATGACTAAGGACTACGCCTATTGCCTTGATTCATTTGAAATATAAGTAATATGGCTAAAATATTTTTTATCTTGTAGCCTGCTGATTATGAGCCTCCATTCTTCAGAGGTTGCACAGAGGATGAAACCCATAACACGTGGACCCAAAATCCTTTGAAAATGGAGGTTGGGAATGTTAACAGCAAGCATTTTGTACTAGCTTTGAAGGTAAGGAGTTACGAGTGCAATAGCAAGCTAGAATTTATGATTCAAAATATACAGTAACATGTTATGTTTCTTGAACATTATAGGTTAAAAGTGTGCTTGATCCTTGTGAGGACGATAATGTGAGTTTGGGTGCTGATTCTATGCAAGAAGATGGCGATAGTGATGCTGATAGCGAGGTGAAGTGTCAATTATATTCTTTAAAAGTGGAAAAATGGGTTGGTCGGAAATGGGTCAAATAAAGTACTTTTAGCTCGGGTTGGGTTGACTCTCAAAAACTATTTTGTTTATTTTGTATGCATAATTTGTTGAGTTTAATTAAGGAAACTATATTATTACAATATTAACATAAACTTTTGAATAAAGGAATCTAGAAGGCTGTGTTCTTTCAAAATATATTGGGCAAAATTTGGCCCATTTGACCCAGATGCTTTTTAGCCAATGTATTTATTTTGACCTGTTTGAGTTAAAACACAAAACACAATCCTTATCGATTCATGTTTATAGTAGAATGGATTAATATTTCCACAATGATTGATGTCCAGTGTCCTTTCATCTTGAGTGACGCATATATGTTTAGTCTTAGAAGCTTCATACCTCTTACATATCATACTGACTTGCGTGGTAACTTTAACAATCCATTTTAGGCCAGCATTTCTGATGAAGAGTACATAATCACACCAATGGGTAATTTTTACATCAATATGTTTCAGTTGATGCATAGATTCCAGTATCTTAAATATTTTAAAAACCTACCAATAACCATATTTCTTTTTATCAGACAACCAGAAAGGGAAACAAAATGATACTAAGGTTGATGAAGGTACTTACTCCGATCAGGCTTGTTAAACATGTTAACAAATATTATTGAGAGATAGAATGTATGGTTTATATTGGATATAATCTGAGACCAGTTATGTCATCCAAAACACGCAGATGATACTCAGGATCCAGCTGAAGATGAACATCAACTAAGCCGTGTGAGGGACTGGGTCAAATCTTATCATCTAGACAAAGTTGAGGTCTCTGATGTGCTCTCAGCTTTTGCTGACATCTCACTGGTACAGTTTCTTTCCTTTATTTCACCAATGAGCATGTTCATTCCTCTCAATTATGCAACAATGACATATTGTTGTTTGTTGTATTTGCAGACTCTGATTGAAGGTAAGCAACTAATCTGATCGGAAAATGCAGCTAATAAAGCTGATATTCGTTGCAGTCATTCCATATGTTTAATTTCGTTTTTTTAGATATTACGGAAAAGCTTGTTGATGAAGGCACTCTAATAAGAGCTGGAAAGGACATTTTCAGCATCATGAGGCCAAGGGTCATCTCCTACGCTTCTTTTACTTAATTTTTCAATACCCCTTTGATCATTAACTAAATCTTTTTGTTATTTAATAACTGCAACTGTAGAATTTGGGAGATGAATTTGATACTGTGAAAAATGAAGCCGATGGCTATTTTTCACCAAGTAAGAAAAGTCCATCCAACACAGTTGAAGGTCATATCTACATGAAGGTGAGCTCATATCTGTCTGCAGTTATCTTTTTCTTGACATTTATTGAAACTATACTTTTTTCGTTTAATGCAGGCGCTCTATCATGCTCTTCCAATGGACTACATTACTATTTCTAAGCTGCAAAGCAAGCTTGGTAGAGAGGCTAACCAAACTACTGCTCGCAAGCTAATGGATAAGATGACCAAAGAAGGTTATATTGAAGCCACAAACAACCGTAGGCTTGGTAAATGTTTCACAGTGACTGATTTGAATTCTGATTATTGTGTAACCATATATAACATTTCTAATAAAAATATGTAAAATTTACAGGAAAGCGTGTGATCCATTCTGATCTGACCAAGAAGAAACTTGCTGAAGTTCAAAAAGCCTTAGACATGGATGCAATGGTACTAAACTTATCTGTCTTTATTTCTGGTTTTCAAATGCTACTCTGCTAATATTTTTTGTTATAAATCTGACCAGATGGATGAAGGAGAAACACTTAACAAATCCAACAATTCAGAAAATCAAATAGGTATGGAATTTGGATATTGTGAGATTATAATCCCAGTATCGAAAGACATGATCTAACTAATCGGAAACTTGTTCAGGGACAAATCGTAGGGATACATCCACATTTGGTGCAGTTCATTCCATTGGGTCAGATCTCACACGCACAAAGGACAGATCTGATCTGCATCAGAATGTTTCCAACAGTTGTGACCCCACAGTTTCTAAGTTGAGAGAGAACGGACACAGCACTCCCACAAGCAAGAACCAGGTTCTCATTTATAAGTTTCTTAGAACTTGAAAAATGTCTATTGTTATTATATATCTGTACTTAATCTGTTTATTTATTGTAACACTTGTTTTTCAGCCTGTTGCTTCGATAGAGAGCTATGCAGCAGGGAGCGAAAAGGGTAGGAAAGGAAATGTCAATAAAGATAATACAATGGACAGTGTGATTTGTAGTGGTCAGTCTTCTCTTAGCAAACGCTCCAGAAAATCAAGCACGGTACATAAATACTTCCTGCTAATGACAACAAGCTTTCATAAATTTAATTCTATGCCCTTATTTTAAACACAGTATTTAACTTATAGGTGAAGGAGCCTATCCTCCAGTACATGAAACGGCAGAAATCTCAATGAAGTGTGAGGTGAATGAAACACAACCGAGTCCAGTCCAGCTGACATATATGGTAGTCTTTTCCATGTTAAGAATTATATTAAATACTAGAGAAATATTATTGTTCATAAGCTTTACTTGTTAGTTTTCTTCCTGAAGATTAAAACTACGAATCGTGAAATATTGATTTTATACATCAGTAACAGCTAGTAGTTAATATGATATTCACTTTACTTGTTATTATGTGGTGATGACTTTATGTCATATGTATCAGTACTTAAAAACATAGGGAACAATTATAGTTTATCATATGTTGTTCACTTGCTTGAACCGATAAGACGATAATTAAGTTCGACTTTAGGAGAGTAACTTATACTTAACCTTCTCATTCAAAGATGATCATCAAGAATAAACACCTATTGTTAAGTTAGTCCCTTAAAGTGTATGATTACAATGATTACCGACCCTATTAAACCATCAGTATATGATGCATTAATTAGTTATGTCTCTTTTTCACCAGATATTAACAGAGATGGATCTTCTGTAAAGATAGGATATTTGTTGAGCCGGGACGCATATAATTTGCAACAATACATACAGTATTATTGTGATCCAAAATATTTATACACTTACTGTAGTCATATGCAAGAAAAATGACAGCTTGTTCTGTTAAGGTTAAAAGTTAACATATCTGCACTCCTGGTTCCCTGACTCTTAAATAGATCTTTTGAACTGTAATGCGATTAAAACAGTATTAAATCTGTTACTATAGTCACGTCTTTTATGAGTTACGACTTATGACCATCAATTCATTTGACCTCTCTCATATAGTTATTAAGCGTGCATTCAATGAATAGTCTATGTATATATACAATTTATCCCGTGTAATGTGCTTAAAACGTGCGATATCAAGAAACCATGTGCGGACAGATGTTCTACACGTAACCTACGGGCTTTTGGTTGTATTAATTGTGTTTGATAAAATGGTTTAATTAAAGGATAGGAATGTTAGAGAATGAACTTAATTTTGTGACGATCACAGCTTGTTGATATCAAGGTACAGCCTGATTTTATTTAAAACCACCAGCTCATCGCCACCATTGCATCCTTCATTTACTGAAATTGCACCTCAGCAAATCATTCAAGAACTAATTCACAGTCAGAACATTAGACAAATAATTACTTATAAATAAAGATAGGATGGTCTGGTACACCCTACATAGCATTAACCATCCAAACAATTAAACAAAAGAATTCGGACTACCAAGTATGAAAATAAACAACAAAAGAAGTTTCAGAATCAATTATCACGCCCTACATCAATGACCAACACATTTATTGCATATAGTTATTCAAATGCGTTGATTGTCGGGTAATTCTTCTTGTAATTCTTCTCCCACTAATGCACGGAAAAGACAGTTCGGTTGCATAGAGCTGAGTCCATTGCATAGCATTTTTGGTGAATCTAGTACGATCATTAGTATACTGCAGTCACAAAAAGAATAATATTATGTACTGCAAATAATTTAATACAAAGGAAGGAAGAAAAATCGAGTGAGGTGTGAAACCTGTCTTGCTACCACAAGATCTCGTGCCTCACTAAGCTCGGGATCATACAATATAGACTGTATTGCAACTAGAGCTGTTGTGAGGTTCATAGCTGGACTCCACTGTCCTTTAAAAACTTAGAGACAGATCTCCGTTTTGGCTACTTATGTTAGGATGCCTATAATCATGATAAATCCAGAAGTTATTTATTAATTAAGACTTTTTTAAACTAGAAAGCTATACACGACTAATGAAATAAAGTGATTATCAACATGTTGAATGTTTAAGAGATTAAAAAATATTAGTCTTCTTACCAAGTTTTTGTGAAGAATTTGATCACAGGAGGTGCGAAGGGATATTTATCTGCAGATTAGAATAGTAACAATAATAATTAGTAACCGTTGACTTGTTCTAGCTAAACGAGTTTCTTACAGCAACACGATAAAAGTGCTACGTGATCTGACGTTGCACAATAAATACAATCACATAAATGTTACATGTTAGGGCACAGGATTTGTGTTCGCACATGATTGATTGATGTTGCGTGTTCTATAAATGTCACGTGTGAACTTCAAAAAGGGAAAAATCGCCTATATGTTACGTATTAGACACCGGATTTGTGCCGACAACGTGGTTTACTGATGTTGCATGTTCTATAAATGTCATGTGTGAACTTATAAATATGCCTAGGAAATATTTTGGATCCAGGCTGTTTTCTTATAACCTAATAAGCGGACGTGGTCTCGTTTTAACAACAATAGAACCAGCAGAACTCATCAGATCATTTCATTTGCAGCTTTGCAGATCTGCCAGTAAAATCATTTTGAAATTTCTTATGGATGATGGGAAAACAACCTTCTTAAGGTTCTACACTCAGACAGGTAAGTGCAGGTGTTTAGTTTTGTATAACAGTCTATAGAGTGATTTAAATCAGTTCTTGGTCAAAACCAATGAGATTGTAATCACAAATTTGCTGATCTCTTGGTCTAACCACAATCAACATCATAGTTAATCACATCACATAGAAAAAGCGATTAAGATATGAGAAATAAATATATCAATTATGAGTTAGAGAAAGATAGTTGACCAGGTAAGCGAATGCGCATATGAAATACTCCCCCTCCGTAAGGACTGTTAGCAGGCCCAGCAATGGTTGCAAAGAGATGGTTGACATCAGGAATAGTATCGTCCCTCCATAAGTCCATATCAACCAAGCTCTGATCAGCTTGAAAGTAAGCAAGCTCCCTATCAATTCTTTCACTATGATCAGTCATCTTCACAAAGAGCAAATCGTAAACACCAAGTTCTAAGTTTTAAACCTTGCACAAAGTTCTTAGTTGCGTGAATGCAACAATTTAGTAAACCCGTCACGAATGAGAACAATGTGACAAGTAATCATAAGTCATCACATGAATTATGTTTTTCTTAAGGATCATTGTAAGACACACCTCATCAGTCATCACATGAATCATGTATGAAAATGAATGGAATAGTCATCACATGAATCATGAATCATGTATGAAAAGCATGGAATAATCTTGTTGTATTGCTGAACGTTTCTTTTTCTCATATCCCCCAAAAGTAACACAAAATTTGGGCTTTTTTCATGATTTAAGTTTTTTAAGTCAGTTTTTGTAAGTGGAATTTCGAAATTGAAGATATTTTTATTTGAAAATTATTTCAATTTAAATAAAGAATGCGTTGCAGAACGATCTATAAAACAATTGATACCTTTTCATTTCTCAACTAAATTAGGAGTGCTTCTAAAGTACACTTCTTCCCCATACTACGAAAGGGAAAAAGTAAAGACTACCATTAAAGCAGCCCAAGCGAGACTTACTATATCCTTGTGAATTATGTCCCTTATCTCTATGATAGAATTATTCCATTATTGCTCACTAATAATAGTAGAATGAATGGTCCAGAGTCAAAAAGGGATTCTGGGCGAACACTATTGATGAATCAATCAAATAAATGGATTTAAAAAATTCCTATATTATTTATAATCCGTACCCTTTCCCGATTGTCTCTCTGAAGGAGTTGGGATATAGTATATTATACTCTTGACGAGGGGTAAAATTCAAATTCATATTTTGTTTTTACTTTATTTAAAATTTAAGAAAATAAAAATACTTTTATTTTTTCTTTAAAAAAACTATCTATAAAAATAATTAGATAGAATACCTTCAACCTTGTCAACTGATATTGAAAGAACAAAATCGGGATACATACCAATACCTATTACAGGTAGAAAAATGGAGATGAAAACAAATAACTCGCGCGGTCCATAATCAAAAACATAAGAGTTTGGAGTATTAAATAACTTGTATCCATAGAACATCTGGCGTCAGACAGGTTACCCAACTTTCCCACTTTGTTCGCCTAAGTTACCAAACTTTCATTTTGTTCACTTAGGTTACTGAACTTTAGTTAAGCATTCAACCTCCATTTTTCAGAGTAATCAAAGTAACCCAAATGCATTTTTTAGGTAAGTTAAGTAACCAAAATGCATTTTTTAGGTAAGTTAAGAACCTAAATGTCTCATTTTACAAATTCAAGAATACGAATGTCAACTCACAGTAATCCAATCCACTGCTTGCACAAAAAAAGTTTGGTAACTTGGCGAATAAAGTTGGAAAGTTGGAACCTATCCGTCTATAAACCCTTTTGTAAGTGTAAATTATTTGTTTTTCTAAGATGGAAATAGTATTAAACGGTTTCATCTTAATTTTAGATAATACCATTATCTTTAAGGATCTTTGTAACAAGATGAAAATGAGGTGTGTCTTACAAAGATCCTTACAAAAAACATGATTTATGTGACGACTGATGATTACTTGTCACATTTTTCTCATTCGTTGACGGGTTTACTAAATCGTTGCATTCACGCAACTAAGAACATTGTGCAAGGTTTTAAAACTTAGAACTTGGTGTTTGCAATTTGCTCTTTGCAAAGATGACTGATCATAGTGAAATAACTGATACGGAACTCGCTTACTTTCTAGCTGATTAGAGGTCTAGTTTACAACATATAATATATAACACAAAAACTTAAAAAACTTATGAATAGTAAAACATGGTCCATGAATGTATATATTGGTAATTTAGAAGAATCATAGATATTACTTAGGTGTAACTATGTAAAACACTTTAATGATACAAGCAAGTACACGTACATAGCGGTGAAGAATCATAGATATTACTTAGGTGCATTAGCGGACCTATGTGAAGGCAGGGGAGGGTGACCCCCCCAAAATTTACAGTACCTAGAGTAAATATTATAGGTTTTAAGGGTAATTTAGTTAAGGTTACAAACAAATCTCCGATTCGGCCTCCCAAAAATAAATTCGCTCCCCCAAAATAAATGGTCAATTTCCGCCACTGCTTAGGTGTAACTATGTAAAACACTTTAATGATACAAGCAAGTACACGTGCATAGCGGCGGTGGTTTGTAGTTTTGATAAAATTCGGTTGCTTGATATTGTGCGTGGTTTTTTTTAGGTAATGCTAGAATTATGTGTAGTTTAGAACTTAATTAGTTAATATTAAAAAAATACCCAATTTTAAAAGGATAAGAAAGAAAGTTGATATATGTTCAAAATGTGTTGCAGGTGAAAAAAGAACATTTAAATGTTTTGAATTAAGGATGTTTTAGTGAAAATCACTCTACTCATTTTGCAAGTTTTTAGAAAATATATATGATAGAGATAGTTGAGTGTATATTTTGAAAATTAGTTCTTTAATAATAAATCACATGTTTAACACACTACTAAACAATATTATAAAAAAAGCCATCTCATATTAAACTTGACTAATATCATGATTATGTTGTAATATACTATTAAAGTATATTTTGAAAATAGTATATTACAACAGAATTATAATGTTGGACAAGTCGAATATAAAAATATTTTTTTCATGACGTTATTTAGTAGTGTGTTAAACATGTGACTGAGTATTAAAACATTTAATTTCAAAATATACAATCATATATGATTGGTTGCTATAAATATTAAATTTAAATTAATGAAATGATAATTTTAGGTAACAAATCTACTGAGAAAATAAAATTGTTTAATAAGTTACTATGTGATAAACTGATTTACTGATAAAAATATTTAGTTTTAGATATTTTTGGGCTAAAAAAGCCCTCGTAAGGCTAGCGGATGTTTTTTTTTCTTTCCGCATGACACTAAAAAAGCCCTCAAAAGTCACATGTATATGAGTGTTAATCATATTCAAATTTTGTAAGAAACCTACCCGAATCAGAAATCACAACAATGAAACAATACAAAAGAAACAGAACTTTATAAACCAAAGCTACGAACTTAAACTTTATTTAAAAAAACATAAAGTTGGTAAAACCGATTTAAGAACGTGATCATGGCATGTGTTTAACTCGCTTTCTTTAGAACATATTTGTCGTCTATTCGCCATTCATTTCCCAAGTATAACGATCGAGACAGTAAATTGTACTATCGGATATGAACTTTATTCCTGGAATTATCATCGAACCAAAACTTGTGTTGCATCCAAATGCGTAAGAGTAATATCTATATTACTTCCCTCTAAATTTATTTTATATTTAGAACCAAAGATCTGTATTTTATAGTTGGTTTTTGAACGGTTATGTAATTTACAGCCTTCAATGCGCAACCATTGACAACAACTTAATAACAAGCAATTAATCTGACATTAATGAATTTATTGCATAATTTATTTTGCTGTTACGGCTTTGACTTCAGCTGAAGTTCATACCTTTCTGTTCCACAATCTCACTTTTGGACTCGATATATCATTCCTGTTTGTGAAAACAAAATTATTCACCAAAATTTTCCAACAAAAGAATCTAGCAACTTTTTTCTTCATATATTTTTGTTACAAGCCACAAAGATTATATAGTATCTTCACACATTAGCAAATACTGTTACTTTTGTTGAGTTTAAGATATATGAAAACAAATAAATCATATAGATATCACAGTAGTACACAAATGGAAGACTTAAGATCATAACAAATAAATAATTAATCAAGATGCGTAACGCACTCTTTCAATTGGTAGATCTCTTCAATGGATGTGACAAAGTGGTTTAACGAGTTATCCTCACCGCTTTATAACTCAAACCAATTGGTGTAAGAATAGTGTCTTACTACCACGTTCTTGTACACACGAATTAACAAACGAATAAAACGATTGCTAGATCTACAAAACTTTGTTTTAGAAAACAAAACCAAACACCCTTTGACAAGTGTTACCGATTTTTGCAAGAGAAAGACAAGAAAACTTAGGTTAATGTGTGCACAAAAGCTATGAAAAACATTAACCCTAGCCTTTGTTTATATAGTGTTACAAATCTTTGGGAACAAGTTAGGGTTTGGGCTTGTGTAAACCCCCTATGGCCGGCCAAGAGAAGCCCCAAAGGGATTCCCATATATTTTCCATTTTAAGATTTTACACTACAAGTCCTTCTCTTTTACAGTTAACGGTCGTTAGTCATTTTCCGTTAAATACTGAACGATCGTTAGACGAGTTTTGTATAATAATTAATCGTAATCAATTAACATTAATTATTAACTTTAATTCTCATTCGTAATGTGTGCATCCGTGGTCACGAGTTCGAATCCGGACATTCACGTATTTATAAATATATACATTTCAACACTCCCACTGGATATGTTTACAATGTGAAATGACATTGGTTAGCGCTAACAACACACCAATGCCCCGGTACAACTCGTGTATGATTTTCTCGGAGAAAACTAAGTTTCGATGATTCATCATCATATTCATCCTTTGTTTCTAATACCATGTTAATAAGAATATGGATCTCACTCATTTCTTAATTAACTATTCTTTCTCGCTTTATGTGATTGATCAAGATTACCAATTCTTCCGAACATATTCCGAAGACCTTGGGCATGGCCATGCAAACATCTTAACAACCCTACGAGGGCCCAATAAGATATACTTCAAAATAAATTTGAAGGAAACAAACCTATTTTGACTACAAGGTGATTCATAGATTTCACAACACTTCGAAAACAACCCTTATAACTACCGCCACGATAGCGTTAGATTGCTTCACAAAATGCACTACATCCATGACATATCTCGGTATCTTAAGTCAGAGGATAAATATCCATGATATACTTAATGACAAAGATCCATAACGTATCATCATGTGGGTGGGATAAGTCCTATACTCAATTCATTGAATATCATCTGAAATTAGTCATGCTATGCATCAGCATACTTTCAAGTATACTCTAATTAATACTCAGATTTGTCTTAATTCAATATCATTCCCATGTTATTGATTGACAATGGACTATTTAGAATAACTCAAGTTATTCAAGGATTTAAACATGCAAATATAGGATAACATCATAATAAATGAATAATAAACATAACAAAATACTTTATTTCATTTCAATAATAATGTTTACAATATCCTTTTATCTAAAATACTTAGTCACAGATGGGCATGAAACTACTAGCTAAACGAAGTCCAAACTTATCGACAAATGATTAAGTTTTTCACCGTAAGGCCTTCGTTAAAGGATCCGCTAGGTTATCATCTCGTGTGAACTTTGAGCAACTCAATTTCACCTATCTCGACTTGCTCTCGAACATAGTGATATTGTCTATGTTGGTCCAAATAATTGAGTAAATCTTGATAAAATTGAAGAACACATTCATTAATAATGAATAACAATACATACAAGATTACTCAATACCAACTAGACTACATGATAACATCCTCAACTTTTTACGGGGATAATCTCGGTATATTATCCCCATTGAATGACAAATAAACTCTCATTGATCCAAGCTATGCTTGTGTTTCAATGAGAGGATGATCCTATCAACTAATACTATGTATTATGTTTGTTTAGGAATCCATACCTATCTATTACAATACAAACATTATATAGGAAAAGAATAAAGACATGTGATGATGGTGACATGTGGTTCATCTTCATTATACAGGAAACAAAGACTTGTATTGGTCCTTCATGTGATCCATCTTTCTCTTTTGTGTCATAGAATATTCTCACTTCTTTTGATAAAGTCTTGTACTTGTTTGACTTCTTCTTGGAAGTTCCACCCATATTTTCATCAGATGTAGAGATAGGTCTTCGTGATCACCGAGACATTTGTCAAAATCTCGGTGTCATGGTATTGTTTGTAGCTCGATATTTTACTCACTAACACCGTATCAAGAGGGTAAAGAGCAACAAACAACACTCATCGATTTCTTTTATCAAATGAGTCACTCACTATATTATTTAGTGAGTTAGGCTATTTTATTTTCAAATCTTGTTCGTGGTGATTGGGTCAATTTATTGAACCCAATAGTCTCCCTATTGAATATACAAATAGCCTAAGGTGATTGGTAAAGGTGTAAGACCAAGGTTCATCCGAGGGTTCATGTTGTTCAATGACCGTGTTCAGGTGACCATGGGTTCACTTTGATGCTAAGAGGGACCCGGTTCATTTTAGATACATCGTTGTCCACTCTTCCCTTTTTGACTTCTTACATGCCGATACATGTTTTGACACATCGATACAACATTCACTTAACTCGATAAAGCAAACTAGGGACTGGTTCAATTTGATACATCGGTACACTTTCCACCCTCATATATGCTTTCGATTTACATAATATGAGTTTCCTGTAAGTGATAAAATTACATTTCATTTAGGCTGCCTAAAGACATTAATCTATTACACTTACCGACGCCACTGTGGTCTCTGTTACCGTGTCTTGGGTCTCATTTTTTCAAATGACTCGGTTTAGTCACTCTGAGCTCGATGGCTCGGGTTTCAGGGACTTTGGTTTTTGAGCTTTATCATGTTCAGGGAGTCGGGCTTCAGGGACTTGAATAACATCAAGTCATATTGGTTTCAGGCACCTGAATATTCAGGCACTTCCTCGGAATTGGTTTCAGTGAGTGGTTTTCAGACTCAGCGTTTCGTGTTACTCCTTTTTGGTTCAGGTTCAATACGAACTCATAAACACTCACTGAGCACCATTAATTCACTTCATAGCTTATCCAAACTCCCCCACCATTTCTTTCAGGTACACTTTCTTGAATGCCAACTGGTTCAGGCTTTCTTTTCAGTAACTGGGGATCAGGGATACCATAATTGGTTCAGGGACTGCTTGTTTAGTGAGATCAATGGTTCAGGGTATCGGCTTCATACATCAGTGACATGAGCATTTCATTCCTTAACATAGAAACTGTTGTTTCAGCTTATACCTCCCAACCACGCCACACTTTTCAATCCCAGGCGCCAAACCCATTTTCCCTCTTTAACACTGTGATAACCTCGAACCATGGCATCAACACCTTTTTTTCAGTCAGGTTCAGCCCACCATCTATCATACCAATTATCCATATCTACTTCCTGATGCACACCATTCGCGTTCTTCAGTGAACACTGAAAATTCCATCAGTACCACCATAACACTCTCTTCTGAACTTAATCACACCTCTGCTTAACACCTTTAAATCGACCTGAAACACTTCAAATCCGATTCAACCTAATCTTTTTCTCTTCCAAACCACAAATCTGATTCAAACCCTATCTTTTCCATTTCAGTTTCTGTAAAACTGAACAAACCCCAACATCAGATCTTCTTATCAAACTTAACAACCAACTGCAACAATAAATCTTGTGAATACCATAGTTGCCATCGTTGAAGGTGTCGCCGGATCTTGGGTTTGAAATGGTTTTTATTTTGTTCGTTTTTTTTTGTTTCTGGGTTTGTAGATCGAGTACCCGTTTTTTGTTTGTGTTGGATATGATTTGTGTGATTAATGAAATCGGTTTGGTGTGAGGGTTTTGTTTAGATTTTTTTTGTATTTTCGGATCTGTTTTTTGAGTGAAGATGATAGATCTGGTTTTTTTTTGATAGTGTGTGTAGGATAAGATAATTTGTGTGGCGGTGATGATTTTTGTGGGGATAAGATTTTTGTGGTGAGGAGTGTATTATTTAACTGATTATTTCAATCAGTGGGAATTTTTGGGTGATGTTTTTGCCATTCAGTCAATATCAAGTGTCTTTCTCCCCCTCAAAAATTGCTATTACAGTAGCAGTTTTTGAAGGTTTGCACTTGAATTTTTTTTTGTAAAATCAAGGATGCTATCAGCAGTCATTTAAACGGATCTGGATTAGAGAAAAATCCACCCGCTCTGATACCACTTGTTGGTCCAAATAATTGAGTAAATCTTGATAAAAATGAAGAACACATTCATTAATAATGAATAACAATACATACAAGATTACTCAATACCAACTAGACTACATGATAACATCCTCAACTTTTTACGGGGATAATCTCGGTATATTATCCCCATTGAATGACAAATAAACTCTCATTGATCCAAGCTATGCTTGTGTTTCAATGAAAGGATGATCCTATCAACTAATACTATGTATTATGTTTGTTTAGGAATCCATACCTATCTATTACAATACAAACATTATATAGGAAAAGAATAAAGACATGTGATGATGGTGACATGTGGTTCATCTTCATTATACAGAAACAAAGACTTGTATTGGTCCTTCATGTGATCCATCTTTCTTTTGTGTCATAGAATATTCTCACTTTTTGATAAAGTCTTGTACTTGTTTGACTTCTTCTCTGGAAGTTCCACCCATATTTTCGATCAGATGTAGAGATAGGTCTCGTGATCACCGAGACATTTGTCAAAATCTCAAGAACATCGGTATTGTTTGTAGCTCAGATATTTTACTCAACGACACCGTGACGAAGAGGGTAAAGAGCAACAAACAACACTCACTGATTTCTTTTATCAGTGAGTCACTCACTATATTATTTAGTGAGTTAGGCTATTTAATTTTCAAATCTTGTTCAGGGTGATTGGGTCAATTTATTGGACCCAACAGTCTAGGATAGTGTCTGGTGCCCTTCATGACTCCAGGTTCATGGGCAAAAGTAATTGCAGCAGAATTGTCACGATATACTTTAATAGGATTTTCAATCGACGACATAACACCAAGCCCCGAAACAAACTTCCTTATCCAAACAGCTTCCATGGCGCCCTCGACGCCGCTATGTACTCACTTTCAGAGCGTACATCGCAAGTGTTGTGCTTTTTGCTCTTCCAATCCATAACACCTCCATTGATGACAAATATGTAACCCGTCTGAGACTTCGTATCATCTTTGTCACACTTCCAGATGCATCGCAAAGAACTCAGTAACACACGCTCGCTTCGATTTCCCATACACTAAGAACATATCTCTTGTAGCCCTAAGGTACTTGAGAATATGTTTAACAAGCAATCCAATGAATTTCACCCGGATTCGTTGATATCGATCGGTCGTTTTGAGCAAACGCCACATCGGGCCTTGTGCATCGCACCGCATACATGATAGATCCTACAACCAAGCATAAGGAACTTTCTTCATGCGTACCTCAAGTGTGTTGAAGCACGACCTTCACCGCTCAAACCATGATTTACTTGCATCGGCAACAATCCCTTCTTGAATTTTGCATATTGAATCTCTTCAATATTTTGTCAATGTAAGCACTTTGGCTTAAACCATTTAGCCGCCTTTGATCTATCCCCAGTAGATCTTGATTCCAAGTATGTATGTCGCTTCCCTAAGTCCTTCATTGAGAAACATTTACCAAGATAGGCTTTCACCTCATTTAGACTTGGTATATGATTTCCATGATTAATATGTCATCGACATACGTAACAAGGAAAGTAACACGACTCCCACTAGCTTTGTGATATACACACGGCTCATCAAGATTCGAGTAAATCCAAAACTTTGATTTCTCCATCGAATCTTTTATTCCATTGCCTTGATGCTTGCTTTAGTCCATAAATGGACCTTTTAAGCTTGCATACACGGTTAGGAAATAGTGGATTTACAAACCCCTCAGGCTGTGCCATATAAATGTCTTCATCTAGACGACCATTCGAAAAGCGGTTTTGACATCCATTTGCCAAATCTCATAGTCATAGTGTGCAACTATAGCTATGAGAATCCTAATAGCTCTTATGTCCGCTACGTGAGAGAATGTCTCCTCGTAATCAATGCCATAGGTTTGAGTAAAACCTTTAGCTACCGACGAGCCTTGTAGGTGTGTAGATTGCCATCCATGTCGGTTTTCTTCTTGAAGATCCACTTACTTCCAACGACTTTAGCATTGGGAGGAAGGTCAACTTCAATCCGATATAATTATCTTTCATGGATTGCATTTCCCCATTCATAGCAATCGCCATTTATCCTTTTCGGATCACCATGGCACCTTTATAGTTGGCGGTGTTCATTAAGATCCCCAACTATATTTTCCTCCACCTCTACGTTAAGACATAGACGGTCAGTGCACGATAGTCCTTTCGACCTACGAATGGGAACAACTTCGTGAGGAGCACCTAAGCTTCGTGTTCTTCTTGAAGTTGGCTAGTATTTTCGAAGGTTTTGTATCTTCTTGATCATATTCCGATCATATACTCTCCCACCGAGTTCTTGAGATATGAGATTCCTTTCAAGGAAATCTCCATACCTAGCCACTATGACTTTGTTCTCACCGGATAGTAGAAGTAGTAACCATAGTTTCCTTAGGGTATCCTACAAAGATACACTTAATGATCTGGGTTGGAGCTTATCCGTGAGTCACGCTTAACAAACGCCACATCCCTGCACCTTTAAGTAAGAAAAGTTGAGCTTTTTCCGTCCATATTTCATATGGAGTTTTAACAACCTTCGTTGGAACCATATTCAAAATGCGAATAGCAGCTTCAAGGCATAATCCCAAAAGTAAAAGGAAGAGTCGTAAGTTCAAACATTGATCGTACCATGTCAAGTAAAGTATGATTTCTCCTTTCGATACACCATTTTGTTGTGGAGTATAAGGAGATGTGAGTGGATAATTCCACACTCGCCTAAGTAATCTTTGAACTCTTGACTTATATACTCACTACCTCTATCGGATCGAAGAGCTTTAATCTTCTTACCGAGTTGTAATTCTACTTTACTTTTGAAAACCTTAAATGTTTCAAAGACTTCATGTTTATGTTTAAGTAAATAAACATAACCATAACGATCGAAATCATCTCAGAAGGTTAAGAAGTAGGTAGCACCACGCTTTGACACATGTCTAAGTGGACCACACACATCGTGTGTATAATCCAAGTAGATCATAATCCCTTTCCACTTGTGGTGAAAAGGTTTCCTTGTCATCTTCCCACTATGCAAGACTCGTGATTTGTCAAATGATTCATCATCGACCGCTTGTAAAGCCCATCGTGTTGCGCCTTTTCCATGCGTTCTTGCCTATATGGGCAAGGCGACAATGCCAAAGATAAGAAGAGTCATAGTTAGACTTGCTCTTCTTATTGCTAATGCTATACAACTAATTATTCTCATTGGATACACAACCATCCATATCAATTTCAAACACACCAAGCATAGGAATTGCATTAAAGTAAAAACATTATTTAAAGAAATCAAATTCCATAATCGGTAAAAGTGTGCACAAAACCAATATCTTTAACAAAGAAATCGGAATAACACCCCTAACAATGGAGGGTGCATAATGACAATTATTTAGTTCCAAAATTAAGCCCGAAGGCAACACTAAATCAAAAGTCCCTATGGCTTCGGCTAACCGCACGCTTTCCATTTCCAACGACAAGTATCTCTCTCCACAGTCGCCTTCCTTGCTCCTCTAAGTCCTCGATGATGTATTACGATGTGAGTACCACATCATGTATCATAAATCCGTGAATTTTGCTTATGAGGAAAAGAAAATAATTCAAACATAAAAATACCGATGAGCTAGGCACCATCTTATTTTTATTCAAGGCACTCATTCGTATAAACCGGATAGCCCGCTTCCAAAGGACTCGGTGAGTTGCAAGATGGTGGCAAGTTAAATCCTTCTTAGGATTCTCCTTTTCTTTGCAGGTTCTTCTTAGGAGTCGTGGATGACAACTTGTTTCCCTTCCTTTCCTTTCCCTTTCTTATCTCGCTTGCGACTTTGGCTTATTCACCCTACCACCTTGTATTGCTAGTACAGCAGGTGTAGGAGCCTTCTTTGGCAATCTCTTCTCGAAGTCTACAAGCATTGCATGTAACTCATTCATTGTCTTCCCCGTGCAATGCATGTTAAAATTTCGCACAAAATCACCAAATCGTTCATGATTAAGGGAGTGATTGATGAGGCCGACACATACATCGTTGGAGTAACCGCAACCGAGCTTCTCCAATTGGTCCAAGTGATGTTTCATCTCAAGGACGTGGTCGGAGACAGATTTGCCAACCTCCTCGCCGCAGACTATGAACCTTTTCAATTAGTTCATACAGCTTCACCGGCTGGTGGCTTCTCAAACATACATTTGAGTTCATCTAGCATGCTCATAGGCGATAGTGCTCAAATTGTTTTTGCAATCGAGCGACATCCCGAAAGCATTAGACACGCCGCATCATTGTGCTTCTCATATTCAACACGATATGCCTCTTGTTCAAGAGCAAGAGTCAGATTGAGAGGAGCATCGTGCGAGGTGTAGTCAAAATATCAAGTCTTTTGGCAACACGAAGGATGATCCTAAGTGCACGATGCCAATCATTGAAATTAGGGCCGACCGGTTTGTCTCTTCCAATCATATCTTTGAAAGCATAACTCATTAAGCTCATAGTGTTTTCGTGTTGATGAGCCATCTACGTAAAAAGTTCAAAAACCATAATTAGTATTTTGATAATTTTCCTTTTCAAAAACAATTAAATACCCAAGGTTCATATTCATATAACCAATTAATTATTATTGAAAACTAGGATCCAAATTGTCATAATTTCATCACGTCAGTTGATCTGCTAGTAATGAACTTTATACAAGATGGTAGAGCTTTTGCTCAATTGCCAATTTCAATTGCAATTCCTAGATTTATGGGATTTACATATAGCCAATTTCAATTGTCATGTAAACATGTTTTATCCCATCTTATGCCTTGAGTTTCCAGTTCTCACCGCCTAACTCAATGACACGTGGATATTTTACCCTTTGATTACGATCTAAGTCACGTTCTCACGCAAATAAAAGGTAATCTTAGGTGTTTCCGTTTCGTTGGATGGCATATAACTTAAATTAAAGGGTAATAATTTTGATGTCAAATCAAATATGTACAAAGATGTCATGCATTCATCTTCGTAGCATAGGTTTTATTAAAACATTTATATCCTTGTTTTAATGATTTAAGTTTTTCATCATCAAACTTTAATCGAGGTATTGGATAACTAATTAAAGAATCACCTTAATTACCACTATATCCTACTACTGCATGAGTCATAAGACCCAAGTTATTCGGATAATTACCACAAAAGTGGCGCGTAGAAATTAAAGTAATTCACCTTTAAGATTTTATGCACACATATAGGAATACTTGGTAGCTCCATTAAGACGCACAAACGAGCGGAGAATCGTGTCACAAGCATATTAAAACCCTCATCTTTAGGGTCACAATTTAATGCGTACCCTCCTTGTACCCATCACACGCTTTGTCATTAATGGGTGAGCTGCTCTAACTATGTTGTGCAAAAATCAATCAATTAAACGATTATGATTACTATGCTTAAAAATACATGTTTCACCATTGTTTAGGTCAGTTTATTTTTCTTGTAAAAATACCCTTGTTACACATAACAAACAAACAAGTATTTAAAAAATAAACAAATAAACAATGAATGCATAACATAACAAAAGTCATGCATATCAAATAGCCACATGCAAACCTTTTTGATAAATCCTATTAATAATCAATTCTAGATCTGTCAATATGTATATGTTTAATTAAGACTCTTACCCATTTTCAACAATGTACAAAGTGAGCCACATGCATCGATTCATCGATTGCGTGAGTCGAAATCAAACACATACCACATAGCACATAATTGATTAAATAATAATTATTGAGGTCTTCCCCAATTTAAGATCTATCAAAATATTAGTGTATACACTTAACCAAGTAAAGCGTACAATAAAAGCAGATCCATGACAAAACATGCATGTAATTATCGTGGATGTAAATCACACTTAACAATTAATGCAATTAAACAGAGTTACGCAATACACATAAAATTGCATGCGACCTAGGGTTTCTAATCCAATTAAAACAGAAGTTTACAAAACCCTAATTAGGGCACACAAAAAAAAACGCCCCCCAAAAAATTAGGGTTTAGGTTTTGCAAACCCTAGATCTATGCATACAGTTAATAACACAATCATGTTGATTTTATTTATGTGTTTCAGTAATTAATTACTTGTTATACAAGGCTCGTGATGCCACTGTTGAGTTTAAGATATATGAAAACAAATAAATCATATAGACATCACAGAGTACACAGCGGAAGACTTAAGATCATAACAAATAAATAATTAACTGAAGATGCGTAACGTACCTCTTGCAATTGATAGATCTCTTCAATGGATGTGACAAAGTGGTTTAACGAGTTATCCCTTACCGTTTTATAACTCAAACCAATTGGTGTAAGAATAGTGTCTTACTACCACGTTCTTGTACACACGAATTAACAAACGAATAAAGCGATTGCTAGATCTACAAAACTTTGTTTTAGAAAAACAAAACCAAACACCCTTTGACAAGTGTTGGCCGATTTTTGCAAGAGAGAAAGACAAGAAAACTTAGGTTAATGTGTGTGCACAAAAGCTATGAAAAATATTAACCCTAGCCTTTGTTTATATAGTGTTACAAATCTTTGGGAACAAGTTAGGGTTTGGGCTTGTGTAAACCCCATATGGCCGGCCAAGAGAAGCCCCCAAAGGGATTCCTATATCTTTTCCATTTTAAGATTTTACACTACAAGTCCTTCTCTTTACAGTTAACGGTCGTTAGTCATTTTCCGTTAAATACTTAACGATCGTTAGACGAGTTTTGTATAATAATTAATCATAATCAATTAACATTAATTATTAACTTTAATTCTCATTCGTGTGTGCAATCCCGGGTCACGAAGTTCGAATCCGACATTCACGTATTTATAAATATATACATTTCCAAGAGCTCCCACTGGATATGATTACAAACGTGAAATGACATTGGTTAGGCCCGGAGGATAGGCTCCTTCACCTATAGCAAATATCGTTACATTGGACAAGCACTAGTACTCTAGTAGTACTTGACCATCAATAATTATTCTTTGCAATCAACATAGACTTGTTTCACCCCTAAACCGATAGAGATTTTGCTCCATATATATTATCGCTGTCATTGTCATCGCACTCACAGTAACCCATTAGTTCGGGTCCTTCTAGTCTCGGGTTATTCTTGAAACCGCATCCAAAAACGCTTTATGTCACATGTCCAAAGGCAACGGTGTAAAAGACAAGATATTAAGTATACTCACCTTTCTTCCGTCAACTTAGAAGGAACCCCAAGTCGAAATGTGCCACTTAAATCATTATCGACACGTCCCGCGAAAATTGACATTATAAACATAAAGTTGTAAGACCAAATAAAAATTCAAGAGAATGAGAAAATATGAGCTCACAGAATCTTAAGATTGTGAAGCTTGGTAAGATCTCTTGGAATTCGTCCGGTTAAGTTGTTACCATTGAGTCTCCTGCATATATGGTTAATCGATTTCTGTTAACGTAAATTATTAATAAATATATATCAGATATATGGTAATCGAATTTTTGCCCATTTAGTTATAGATTGGTTTGCTTTTATTCCAAAAGAGCCAAATAGGCAAATAGACCAACTCAAAATTGTGCTAAAATGGAACATGTCAAATTGTTTAAATGGGCAAAGTCAGCCAATATGAAAATTGTTACACAGGGGAAAAGCCAACCCGACACAAGGTCGCAGCCATTTTAATACATACTAATAAGTTCTTCCATTTTGACCCAAACCCATTTTGACAGATACTCACCGCTTAATTTACATCCTCAATAATCTATCGTCCAAGTACAATTGTATATATGTAAATCGAGTAGGAAAGTAAGACCGAAGGAAACATACAAGAATCGATATTGGAAAGCTTGGAAAGAGAAGGGGAATGAATCCAGAGGGATTATTATGAAACAAATCTAAGCTTATAAGATTTTTCACCACCAAGTCATCCTATTGTTATTATATATTTACACTTAACTGCTTATTTATCGTAATGCTTGTTTTTCAACCGTTGTTTCGATAGAGAGCTATGCAGTTAGGAGCGAAAAGGGTAGGAAAGGAAATGTCAATAAAGATAATACAATGGACGGTGTGGTTTGTAGTGGTCACCTTCTCTTAGCAAACGCCCGTAAAATCAAGCACGATACATAAATACTTCCCGCTAATGACAACAAGCTTTCATAAATTTAATTTTATGCCCTTATTTTAAACACAAGATTTTACTTATAGGTGAAGGAGCCTATCCTCTAGTACATGAAACGCCGTAAATCTCAAAGAAGTGTGAGTGAATGAAACACAACCGAGTCCATCCAATTGATATATATGGCGCTTTTTCCACTTAAGAATTATATTAAATACTAGAGAGATATTATTGATCATAAGCTTTACTTGTTAGTTTTCTTCCGAGATTAAAACTACGAATCGCGAAATATTGATTTTACATATCATTAAAATAACTAGTTAATATGATATTCACTTTACTTGCTATTATGTGGTGATGACTTTATGTCATATGTATCAAGATTTAAAAACATGGGAAACAATTATAGTTTATTATATGTTGATCACTTGCTTGAACCGATAAGACGATAATTAAGTTTGACTTTAGGAGAGTAACTTACACTTAACCTTCTCATTCAAAGATGATCATCAAGAATAAGCACTGTAGAATTTAGTCCCTTAAAGTGCATGATTACAGTGATTACCGACCTATTAAACCATCAAGATATGATGCATTAATTAGTTATGTCTCTTTTCACTAGATACTCACTATATTATTTAGTGAGTTAGGCTATTTAATTTTCAAATCTTGTTCGGGTGATTGGGTCAATTTATTGGACCCAACAGCCTAGGATAGTGTCCGTGCCCTTCATGACTCCGTGTTCATGGGCAAAAGTAATTGCGCAGAATTGTCACGATATACTTTAATAGGATTTTCAATCGACGACATAACACCAAGCCCCGAAACAAACTTCCTTATCCAAACAGCTTTCCATGGCGATTTCGACCGCTATGTACTCACTTTCTCAGAGCGTACATCGCAAGTGTTGTCTGCTTTTGCTCTTCCAATCCATAACACCTCCATTGATGACAAATATGTAACCCGTCCGAGACTTCGTATCATCTTTGTCACACTTCCAGATGCATCGCAAAGAACTCGTAATACGCTCGCTCGATTTCCCATACACTAAGAACATATCTCTTGTAGCCCTAAGGTACTTGAGAATATGTTTAACAAGCCCCATGAATTTCACCCGGATTCTGTGCCATATAGATGTCTTCATCTAGAGGGCCATTCAAAAAAGCGGTTTTGACATCCATTTACCAAATCTCATAGTCATAGTGTGCAACTATAGCTGTGAGAATCCTAATAGCTCTTATGTCCGGTACAGGAGAAAATGTCTCCTCGTAATCAATGCCATAGGTTTGAGTAAAACCTTTAGCCACTAGACGAGCCTTGTAGGTGTGTAAATTGCCATCCATGTCGGCTTTTCTTTTGAAGATCCACTTACTTCCAACGACTTTAGCATTGGGAGGAAGGTCAACTTCAATCCGACATCATTATCTTTCATGGATTGCATTTCCCCATTCATAGCAATCGCCATTTATCCTTTTCGTGATCACCATGGCACCTTTATAGTTAGGAGGTTCATTAAGATCCCCAACCATATTTTCCTCCACCCCACGTTAAGACAAGACGATCAGTGCACGATAGTCCTTTCGGACCTACAAATGGGAACAACTTCGTGAGGAGCGCCTAAGCTTTGTGCTCTTCTTGAAGTTGGCTAGTATTTTAGAAGGTGTTGTATCTTCTTGATCATATTCCGGATCATATACCCTCCCACCGAGTTCTTGAGATATGAGATTCCTTTCAAGGAAATCTCCATACCTAGCCACTATGACTTTGTTCTCACCGGGTAGTAAAAGTAGTAACCCATAGTTTCCTTAGGGTATCCTACAAAGATACACTTAATGATCCGGGTTGGTGCTTATTTGGTGAGTCACGCTTAACAAACACCTCACATCCCCAGACCTTTAAGTAAGAAAAGTTAGGAGCTTTTCCTGTCCATATTTCATATGGAGTTTTAACAACCTTATTCGTTGGAACCATATTCAAAATGCGAATAGCAGTTTCAAGGGCATAATCCCAAAAAGTAAAAGGAAGAGTCGTAAGTTCAAACATTGATCGTACCATGTCAAGTAAAGTACGATTTCTCCTTTTAGATACACCATTTTGTTGTGGAGTATAAGGAGATGTGAGTTGCTGGATAATTCTACACTCAGCTAAGTAATCTTTGAACTCTTGACTTATATACTCACCACCTCTATCGGATCGAAGATCTTTAATCTTCTTACCGAGTTGTAATTCTACTTCACTTTTGAAAACCTTAAATGTTTCAAAGACTCCATGTTTATGTTTAAGTAAATAAACATAACCATAACGACTGAAATCATCCGTAAAGGTTAAGAAGTAGGAAGCACCACGTTTTGACACATGTCTAAGTGGACCACACACATCAGTGTGTATTAATCCAAGTAGATCAGAAGCCCTTTCCACTTGTGGTGAAAAAGGTTTCCTTGTCATCTTCCCAACTATGCAAGACTCGCATTTGTCAAATGATTCATCATTGACCGCTTGTAAAGCCCATCGTGTTGCGCCTTTTCCATGCTTTCTTGCCTATATGGGCAAGGCGACAATGCCAAAGATAAGAAGAGTCACAGCTCAACTTGCTCTTCTTATTGCTAATGCCATACAACTAATTATTTTCATTGGATACACAACCATCCATATCAATTTCAAACACACCAAGCATAGGAATTGCATTAAATTAAAAACATTATTTAAAGAAACCGAAATTCCATAACTAGTAAAAGTGTGCACAAAACCAATATCTTTTAACAAAGAAATCAAATAACACCCCTAACAATGAAGGGTGCAAATGACAATTATTTAGTTCTAAAATTAAGCCCAAGGCAACACTAAATCAAAGTCCCTATGGCTTCGGCTAACCGCACGCTTTCCATTGCCAACGACAAGTATCTCTCTCCACAGTCGCCTTCCTTGCTCCTCTAAGTCCTCGCGATGTATTACGATGTGAGTACCACATCCTGTATCATATATCCGTGAATTTTGCTTATGAGGAGAAGAAAATAATTCAAACATAAAATACCGATGAGCTAGGCACCATCTTATTTTTATTCAAGGCACTCATTCGGATAAACCGATAGCTTCGCTTCCAGAGTCTCGTGAGTTGCAAGGTGGCAAGTTAAATCCTTCTTAGGATTTTCCTTTTCTTTGCGGTGGTTCTTCTTAGGAGTCGGTGGGATGACAACTTGTTTCCCTTTCCTTTTCCTTTCCTTTCTTATCCGCCATGGCTTTGGCTTATTCACCCTACCACCTGTATTGCTAGTACAGCAGGTGTAGGAGCCTTCTTTGGCAATCTCTTCTCGAAGTCTACAAGCATTGCATGTAACTCATTCACTGTCTTCCCCGTGCAATGCATGTTAAAATTTTAGACAAAATCACCAAATCGTTCCTGATTAAGCGAGTGATTGATGAGGCCGACACATACATCATTCGAGTAACCACATCCGAGCTTCTACAATTGGTCCAAGTGATGTTTCATCTCAAGGACGTGGTCGGATACAGATTTGCCAACCTCCTGCTTGCAGCTGTGAACCTTTTCAATTTGTTCATACAGTTTAGCTGCTGGTGGCTTCTCAAACATACGTTTGAGTTCATCTAGCATGCTCATAGGCGATAGTGCTCAAATTGTTTTTGCAATTGAGCAGACATCCCCGAAAGCATTAGACACGCCACATCATTGTGCTTCTCATATTCAACACGATATGCCTCTAATTCAAGAGCAGTTGCCGTGTTGAGAGGAGCATCAGGCAGAGGTGTAGTCAAAATATCAAGTCTTTTGGCAACACGAAGGATGATCCTAAGTGCACGATGCCAGCAATCATTGAAATTAGGGCCAGTCAGCTTGTCTCTTCCAATCATATCTTTGAAAGCAGAACTCATTAAGCTCATAGTGTTTTCAGGTTGATGAGCCATCTACAGAAAAGTTCAAAAAACCATAATTAGTATTTTGATAATTTTCCTTTTCAATAAACAATTAAATACCCAAGGTTCATATTCATATAACCAATTAATTATTATTGAAAACTAGGACCCAAATTGTCATAATCTCATCACGCCGCTTGATCCGCTAGTAATGAACCTTATAAAAGTGGTAGAGCTTTTGCTCAATTTCCAATATCAATTGCAATTCCTAGATTTATGGAATTTACATATAGCCAATTTCAATCGCCATGTAAACATGTTTTATCCCATCTTATGCCTTGAGTTGCCGCTCACCGCCTAACTCAATTAAGTTGTCCAACTTAAGAAACCGCAAAATCGTCCATGCCCGCTCACGACACGTGACATTTTACCCTTTGATTACGATCTAAATCACGCTCACGCAAATAAAAGGTAATCTTAGGTGTTTCCGATTCATTGGATGGCATATAACTTAAATTAAAGGGTAATAATTTTTGATGTCAAATCAAATATGTACAAAGATGTCATGCCTTCATCTTTGTAACATAGGTTTTATTAAAACATTTTTATATCTTGTTTTAATAAATAAGCTTTTCATCATCAAACTTTAATTGAGGTATTGGATAACCAATTAAAGAATTACCTTTAATTACCACTATATCCTACTACTGCATGAGTCAAAAGACCCAAGTTATTCGGATAATTACCACAAAAGTGGCGCGTAGAATTTAGGTCAATTCACCCTTAAGATTTTATGCACATACATAGGAATACTTGGTAGCTCCATTAAGACGCACAAAGTTTGTCAATAATGGGTGAGCCGTTCTAGCTATGTTGTGCATGAAAATCAATCAATTAAACGATTATGATTACTATTCTTAAAAATTACATGTTTCACCATTGTTTAGGTCAGTTTATTTTTCTTATGAAAATACCCTTGTTACACATAACAAACAAGCAAGTATTTAAAAAATAAACATATAAACAATGAATGCATAACAAAAAAAAAAGTCATGCATATCAAATAGCCACATGCAAACCTTTTGATAAATCCTATTAATAATCAATTCTAGATCTGTCAATATGCATATGTTTAATTAAGACTTTCACCCGTTTGACATAATGTACAAGGTGAGCCACATGCATCGATTCATCGATTGCGTAAGTCAAAATTAAACACATACCACATAGCACATAATTGATTAAATTAATAATTATTGAGGTCTTCCCGAATTTTAGATCTATCATAATATTTAGTGTATATAACTTAATCAAGTAAAACATACAATAAAAGCAGATCTATGATAAAACATGCATGTAATTATCATGGACATAAAATTACACTTAACAATTAATGCAATAAAACAGAGTTACGCAATACACATAAAATTACATGCATCTTAGGGTTTCTAATCCAATTAAAACTTTAAGTTTACAAAACGCTAATTAGGGCACACACAAAAAACGCCCCCCCCTAAAATTAGGGTTTAGGTTTTGCAAACCCTAGATCTACGCATACAAATAATAACACAATCATGTTTATTTTATTTATGTGTTTCAGTAATTAATTACTTGTTATACAAGGCTCGTGATGCCACTGTTCAGTTTAAGATACATGAATACAATAAAACCATGTAGACACCACAGAGTACACAGCGGAAGACTAAAGATCATAACAAATAAATAATTAATCGAAGTATGCGTAACGCACTCTTGCAATTCAGAGATCTCTTCAACAAATGTGACAAAGTGGTTTAACGAGTTATCCTTACCGCTTTATAACTCAAACCAATTGGTGTAAGAATAGTGTCTTACTACCACGCTCTTGTACACACGAATTAACAAACGAATTAAAAGATTGCTAGATCTACAAAACCTTGTTTTAGAAAAACAAAACCAAACACCTTATGAAAAGGTTTGGCCGAAATTTGCAAGAGAAAGACAAGAAAACTTTAGGTTAATGTGTGTGCACAAAAGCTATGAAAACCATTAACCCTAGCCTTTGTATATATAGTGTACAAAATCTTTGGGAACAAGTTAGGGTTTTGGTTGTGTAAACACCCCCTATGGCGGCCATACTAAGCCCCCAAAGGATACCCATATCTTTTCCATATTAAGATTTTTCACTCCTAGTCCTTCTCTTTACATTTAACGGTCGTTAGTTATTTTCCGTTAAATACTTAATGATCTTTAGTCGAGTTTTGTATAATAATTAATCATAATCAATTGACATTAATTATTAACTTTAATTCTCATTCGTAATGTGCAATCCCGTGATCACGAGTTCGAATCCGGACATTTACGTATTTTTAAATATATATTCATTTCCAAATGATCCTTCACCTATAGCAAATATCACATTGGACAAGCACTAGTACTCTAGTAGTACTTGACCATCAATAATTATTCTTTGCAATCAACATAGACTTGTTTCACCCCTAAACCGATAGAGATTTTGCTCCATATATATTATCACTGTCATCATTGTCATCGCACTCACGTAACCCATTAGTTCGGGTCCTTCTAGTCTCGGGTTATTCTTGAAACCGCATCCAAAAAACGCTTATGTCACATGTCCAAAGGCAACGGTGTAAAAGACAAGATATTAAGTATACTCACCTTTCTTCCTCACAACTTAGAGTAAGGAACCCCAAGTCGAAATGTGCCACTTAAATCATTATCGACACGCCCTGCTAAAATTGACATTATAAACATAAAGTTGTAAGACCAAATAAAAATTCAAGAGAATGAGAAAATATGAGCTCACGAATCTTAAGATTGTGAAGCTTGGTAAGATCTCTTGGAATTCGTCCGTTAAGTTGTTACCATTGAGTCTCCCATATATGGTTAATCGATTTACTAACGTAAATTATTAATAAATATATATCGATATATGGTAATCGAATTTTGCCCATTTAGTTATAGATTGGTTTGCTTTTATTCCAAAAGAGCCAAATAGGCAAATAGACCAACTCAAAATTGTGCTAAAATGGAACATGTCAAATTGTTTAAATGGGCAAAGTCACCAATATGAAAATTGTTACATGTGGAAAAGCCAACCCGACACAAGGTCGCAGACCATTTTAATACATACTAATAAGTTCTTCCATTTTGACCCAAACCCATTTCGACAGATACTCACCGCCTAATTTACATCCTCAATAATCTATCGTCCAAGTACAATTGTATATATGTAAATCGTAGTAGGAAAGTAAGACCAAGAAGGAAACATACAAGAATCGATATTGGAAAGCTTGGAAAGAGAAGGGGAATGAATCCAGAGGATTATTATGAAACAAATCTAAGCTTATAAGATTTTTCACCACCGTCGCCCTATTGTTATTATATATCTGTACTTAATCTGTTTATTTATCGTAACAGTTGTTTTTCAACCTGTTGCTTCGATAGAGAGCTATGCAGCAGGGAGCGAAAAGGGTAGGAAAGGAAATGTCAATAAAGATAATACAATGGACAGTGTGGTTTGTAGTGGTCAGTCTTCTCTTAGCAAACGCTCCAGAAAATCAAGCACGATACATAAATACTTCCTGCTAATGACAACAAGCTTTCATAAATTTAATTTTATGCCCTTATTTTAAACACAGTATTTTACTTATAGGTGAAGGAGCCTATCCTCCAGTACATGAAACGCCAGAAGTCTCAATGAAGTGTGAGGTGAATGAAACACAACCGAGTCCAGTCCAGCTGACATATATGGCAATCTTTTCCACGTTAAGAATTATATTAAATACTAGAGAGATATTATTGATCATAAGCTTTACTTGTTAGTTTTCTTCCTGAGATTAAAACTACGAATCGCGAAATATTGATTTTACATATCATTAAAATAGCTAGTTAATATGATATTCACTTTACTTGCTATTATGTGGTGATGACTTTATGTCATATGTATCATTACTTAAAATACATGGGAAACAATTATAGTTTATTATATGTTGATCACTTGCTTGAACCGATAAGACGATAATTAAGTTTGACTTTAGGAGAGTAACTTACACTTAACCTTCTCATTCAAAGATGATCATCAAGAATAAGCACCTATGGTGAAGTTAGTCCCTTAAGGTGTATGATTACAGTGATTACCGACCCTATTAAACCATAAGTATGCATTAACTAGTTATGTCTCTTTTTCAGTAGATATTAATAGGAATGTTAGAGAATGAACTTAATTTTGTGACGATCAGAGCTTGTTGATATCAAGGTACAGCCTGATTTTATTTAAAACCACCACCTCATCGCCACCATTGCATCCTTCATTTACTGAAATTGCACCTCAGCAAATCATTCAAGAACAAATTCACAGTCAGAACATTAGACAAATAATTACTTATAAAAAGATAGGTTGCATGGTCTGGTACAACCTACATAGCATTAACCATCCAAACAATTAAACAAAAGAATTCGGACAACCAAATATGAAAATAAACAACAAATGCGTTGATTGTCTGGTAATTCTTCTTGTAATTATTCTCCCACTAATGCAGGGAAAAGTTATTTCGTTGCATAGAGCTGAGTCCATTACATAGCATTTTGGTGAATCTAGTACGATCATTAGTATACTGCAGTCACAAAAGAATAATATTATGTACTGCAAATAATTTAATACAAAGGAAGGAAGAAAAATCGAGTGAGGTGTGAAACCTGTCTTGCTACCACAAGATCTCGTGCCTCACTAAGCTCGGATCATACAATATAGACTGTATTGCAACTAGAGCTGTTGTGAGGTTCATAGCTGGACTCCACTCGTTCTTTAAAAACTTAGAGATAGATCTCCGTTTTGGCTACTTATGTTAGGATGCCTATAATCATGATAAATCCAAGTTATTTATTAATTAAGACTTTTTAACTAGAAAGCTATACACGACTAATGAAATAAAGTGATTATCAACATGTTGAATGTTTAAGAGATTAAAAATATTAGTCTTCGTACCAAGTTTTTGTGAAGAATTTGATCACAGGAGGTGCGAAGGATATTTATCTGCAGATTAGAATAGTAACAATAATAATTAGTAACCGTTGACTTGTTCTAGCTAAACGAGTTTCTGACAGCAACACGATAAAAGTGCTACGTGATCTGACATTGCACAATAAATACAATCACATAAATGGTACATGTTAGGGCACATGATTTGTGTTCGCACGTGATTGATTGATGTTGCGTGTTCTATAAATGTCACGTGTGAACTTCAAAAAGGGAAAAATCGCCTATATGTTACGTATTAGATACCGGATTTGTGCCTACAACGTGGTTTATTGATGTTGCGTGTTCTATAAATGTCATGTGTGAACTTATAAATATACCAAGGAAATATTTTGGATTCAGGCTGTTTTCTTAAAACCTAATAAGCGGACGTGGTCTCGTTTTATTTTCAATAGACTCAGCAGAACTTATCTGATCATTTCATTTGCAGCTTTGCAGATTTGCCAGTAAAATCATTTTGAAATTTCTTATGGATGATGGGAAAACAACCTTCTTAGAGTTCTACACTCAGACAGGTAAGTGCAGGTGTTTTAGTTTTGTATAACAGTCTATAGAGTGACTTAAATAAGTTCTTGGTCAAAACCAATGAGATTGTAATCACAAATTTGCTGATCTCTTGGTCTAACCACAATCAACATCATAGTTAATCACATCACATAGAAAAAGCAATTAAGATATGAGAAATAAATAAATCAATTATGAGTTAGAGAAAGATAGTAGACCAGGTAAGCGAATGCGCATATGAAATACTCCCCCTCCGTAAGGACTGTTAGCAGGCCCAGCAATGGTTGCAAAGAGATGGTTAACATCAGGAATAGCATCGTCCCTCCATAAGTCCATATCAACCAAGCTCTGATCAGCTTGAAAGTAAGCAAGCTCCCTATCAATTCTTTCACTATGATCAGTCATCTTCACAATGAGCAAATTGTAAACACCAAGTTCTAAGTTTTAAACCTTGCACAATGTTCTTAGTTACGTGAATGCAACAATTTAGTAAACCCGTCAACGAATGAGAAAAATGTGACAAGTAATCATCAGTCATCACATGAATCATGTTTTTTTAAGGATCATTGTATGACACACCTTATCAGTCATCACATGTATCATGTATGAAAATGTATGGAATAGTCATCACATGAATCATGAATCATGTATAAAAAACTTAAATCATGAAAAATGCCCAATTTTGTGTTACTTTTTGGCGGGATATGAGAAAAAGAAACGTTCGGCAATACAACAAGATTATTCCATACATTTTTATACATGATTCATGATTCATGTGATGACTATTCCATACATTTTCATACATGATACATGTGAT
This sequence comes from Chrysanthemum lavandulifolium, assembly GCA_022545495.1. Taxonomy (NCBI): domain Eukaryota; kingdom Viridiplantae; phylum Streptophyta; class Magnoliopsida; order Asterales; family Asteraceae; genus Chrysanthemum; species Chrysanthemum lavandulifolium. Next base: position 188,333,594 of record CM040242.1, read on the forward strand.
GACTGATGAGGTGTCATACAATGATCCTTAAAAAAACATGATTTATGTGACGACTCATAATTACTTATCACATTTTTCTCATTCATTGACGGGTTTACTAAATCGTTGCATTCACGCAACTAAGAACATTGGGTAAGGTTTTAAAACTTAGAACTCGTGTTTGCAATTTGCTCTTTGTGAAGATGATTGATCATAGTGAAAGAATGTATAGGGAACTCACTTACTTTCAAGCTGATTAGAGCTCTAGTTACAACATATAATATATAACACAAAACTTAAAAAAAAAAAAAAAAAAAAACTTAAGAATAATAAAACATGGTCCATGGATGTATATATTAGCAATTTAGAAGTTCATAGATATTACTTAGGTGTAACTATGTAAAACACTTTAATAATACAAGCAAGTACTCGTGCATAGCGGTGGGGGTTTATAGTTTTAATAAAATCCGGTTGCTCTTGTGTGTGGTTTTTTCTTAGGTAAAGCCAGACTTATGTGTAATTTAGAACAAAATTAATTAACATAAAAAAAAACCCAATTTTAAAGGATAACAAAGGAAAGTTGATATATGTTCAAAATGTGTTGCAGGTGAAAAAAAAAGTATTTAAATGTTTTGAATTGAGGATATTTAGTAAAAATCACTCTACTCATTTTGTAGTTTTTAGAAAATATATATGAGTGTATATTTTGAAAATTAGTACTTTAATAATAAATCACATGTTTAGCACACCACTAAACAATATCATGAAAATCTCATATAAAACTTGACTAACTGATTTTGTTGTAATATACTATTAACGTATATTTTGAAAATAGTATATTACAATAGACATATGATGTTAGATAAAGCACTTAATACTTGAAACCAAATATTTTCATCAGTAAATCGGTTTATCACATAGTAGTGGTGTGTTAAACATGTGACTCATTATTAGAAGGATCTCGAGTTATTTTTATAACTTGAGTCAGTTTTTTGATTTGAGCCATTGGATCAAACCAACTAACACATCCAACTCGACTCAAGTTGTACAACTGATCCTTCCCATTATTAAAGCACTTAATTTCAAAATATACAATCATATATGATTGGTTGCTATAAATATTAAATTTAAAATAATGAAATGATAATTTTAGGTGACAAATCTACTGAGAAAATAAATTGTTTGATATATAACTTACTACGTGATAAACTGATTTACTGATGAAAATATTTGGTTTTAGGTATTTTTGGGCTAAAAAAGCCCTCGTAAGGCATGCGGTTTTTTTCTTCTTTCCGCATGACACTCAATTCTTAATTGTCACACCTCACAAGTCACACCACACCACACCACGTATATGAGTGTAAATCATATACAAAATTTTGAAGAAACATACCCGAATCAGAAATCACAATAATGAAACACTAAAAAACGGAACTTTATAAACCAAAGCTACAAACTTAAACTTTATTTAAACGAAAATAGAAAGTGGATAAAACCGATTTAAGAACGTGATCATGGCATGTGTTTAAGAGTAATATGTATATTACTTCCCTCTAAATATCTTTTGGATTTAGAACAAAGATATGTATTTTATAGTTGGTTTTTGAACGGTTATGTTTAATTTTCAGCCTTCAATGAAACCATTGACAACTACTTAATAACAAACAATTAATCTGACATTAATGAATTTATTGCATAATTTATTTTGTTGTTACGGCTTTGACTTCAACTGAAGTTCATACCTTTCTGTTCCACAATCTCACTTTTGGACTCGATATCTCATTCCTGTTTGTTTGTGAAAACAAAATTATTCACCAAAATTTTCCAACAAAAGAATCTAGCAACTTTTTTCTTCATATATATTTGTTACAAGCCACAAAGATTATATAGTATCATCACACATTAGCAAATACTGTTACATTGGACAAGCACTAGTACTCTAGTAGTACTTGACCATCAATAATTATTCTTTGCAATCAACATAGACTTGTTTCACCCCCTAAATCCGATAGAGATTTTTGCTCCATATATATTATCAGTTGCCGTCATTGTCATCGTACCTCACAGAACCCATTAGTTCGGGTCCTTCTAGTCTCGGGTTATTCTTGAAACTGCATCCAAAACCGCTTTATGTCACATGTCCAAAGGCAACGGTGTAAAAGACAGTATATTAAGTATACTCACCTTTCTTCTGTCAACTTAGAGAAGGAACCCCAAGTGGAAATGTGCCACTTAAATCATTATCAGACACGTCCCTGCGAAAATTGACATTATAAACATAAAGCTGTAAGACCAAATAAAAGTTCAAGAGAATGAGAAAATATGAGCTCACAGAATCTTAAGATTGTGAAGCTTGGTAAGATCTCTTGAATTCGTCCGTTAAATTGTTACCGTTGAGTCTCCTGCATATATGGTTAATCGATTTCTGTTAACGTTAATTATTAATAAATATATATCAGATATATGGTAATCGAATTTTGCCCATTTAGTTATAGATTGGTTTGCTTTTATTCCAAAAGAGTCAAATAGGCAAATAGGCCAACTCAAAATTGTAGCTAAAATGGGACATGTCAAATTGTTTAAATGGGCTAAGTCAGCCAATATGTATTGTAGCAAGTTGTTTAAATCATATTAGCATATTTAAAATATAAATAATTTAAGGAAAAAAAAGTGTTTGCGGGAAAAGCCAACCCGGCACAAAGTCGCAGCCATTTTAATACACACTAATAAGTTCTTCTATTTTGACCCAAACCCGTATTGACAGATACTCACCCGCCTAATTTACATCCTCAATAATCTATCGTCCAAGTACAATTGTATATATGTAAATCATAGTAGAAAAGTAAGACGAGAAAGAGAACATACAAGAATCGGATATTGGAAAGCTTGGAAAGAGAAGGGGGAATGAAACCAGTGAGATTATTATGAAACAAATCTAAGCTTATAAGATTTTTCAGTCCACCAAGCTGATATGGTATTGTCCCCACAAAATTGTTCATGTACAACTCCCTGCACAATTATGCAAACAAAACACATCACTGGCAAAGCATTTAGTATAACTGTATTATATAGTACTATGCTATTAAAGTATGTACATGGGATTCTATCTCTTCTATAGTTTTACAGTTAAACAATTTAAACTAAAGAGAAAGTCTAGATCCACATGGCCATATATTGATGATCAAGGGTTGTAAATTTGTGATGTTGAACAAGTAGGTGCTACTAATTTTTTCATCAAGTTAGCATATGGATTGTGAGTAACTTTGTCCTTGAGGCAAGACGTGTGAGCTGGTCAGTGTTGCTAATGATCAACATTTAGCAAAAATATGAGTAACTTTTGTTAACATAAACAATATGAGTAACTTACAAGTACTCAAGATGCTCAAGCTTCCCTAATTCAGGAACAAGATTACCCGACAGCTTTGCATTTCCAAGATCACTACGCAAAATACAAAAGTTACAAAAAGTACATAACAACAACAAAACCTGTTTTATATCAAGTTTATACTTTCCACATAATATTCAATTTTTTGACTCAAATAAACTGATTTAAATCTCATCATCTATACTTGATAATCAATCAATAATTAACATTAAATCAAATAACCCGAAAACGGGCATATTACTTACAGTCGAGTAACCCGATGTTCAGAATCGCAAGTAACATGAAACCAAGTACACGGATCAACCAAAGTCGGATCCCAGCTTTGCAAAACATTTTTCGGGTCCTTCACGGATCTCCTCAAAGCATACAAAGCATCTCCTATATCAAATATCATATCATAACATTAGATAACTATTATATCTCAAATTATAACACGTCCATATTACACGGCCAGTGGTATGGACGGTCTATACCACTGGCCGATGGACCAATACTTACTTATCTTTTCTAAAAATTTGCTTACGTTAACATTATTTTAGAATACTTACCTTCGATGTTTGCATAGGCAGATGTGGATAGTAGAAGATGAATAAGAAGAAGAAAAGCCACCATTTGTAGTAACATTAAAAGACTTGAGAGTTGTCTTTGTACTTGAAGAAGCTTAATAAAAGGGAGTGGAAAATAAGGATGTTTGGGTGGAGTGGGAATTTGTGGAGACTGCAACCAAGTAAACCAAAGTGCACTTAATAATAAAGTCGATACTAGAAAGCATATGATTCATTATTTCTTTCTACCCAATATAATGAACGTCCGATATTGAATTAAAACGAATCTGTTTTTCTACGCTATTCTTTTAAAGATTTAATTAAGGGTAACTATGGTTAATTCGGTTCATTTTGAGTGTGTACTTAAACTAAACCAAAAGTATGCAATAGTTAAGCCTCGATACGATAAAGGTAATATGGGGTAAGTTATTTGCAAATAAGACAAGTTTGCAAAATTTTGTTTTTAACAAATGTGAAACCATCTTCCCTAGATGTATAGAAAGTCGCATTTAAACTACAGTATAAGCTTTGAATTTCAGTCAGCTACAAGATCTGTGTTCACATTGTTCTGGCCGTCTTTTTTCTACCAAAGTTCACTACTCGTTAGTCGACATATTATATGGGCTTAGTTATTATGTTTTAGGCTTAGCCCACACCCTTTTGTAATTATATAATGTAATGAGAAATGCTAAACATTCCTATAAAAACCTCTTACAAATATCTTGACAATGATTGTCGAACCGACGATTTGGATGCAGCAGAGAAATGAATGGGTAAAACTATATAATATTAACTCGTTTTATTTTTCGGTCTTTCATTTTCAACTTCACCTTAAATATTTTTAATTGTGATATATAATATATGAATATATTGAGTTTTAAATGTATTTTCATTGGAATTTTTATTAAATATTTTATAACACAAACAAAATAAGTAAAATGAGAAAGAAAGACTTAAGATAATGAATGACAATAAAACTATATAATATTGTTGTCATGTTGTGTGTAGGAGGATTTGTAGGAAGAAATAGCCAAAGCTCGTATATAATTTATCATTAATGGAATGAAAGTCATTATTCACTACAGTAACTTTGCAAGATATGTCATGTAAATCAATAATCACCAAACACGTTCATATAGTAATATTGGTTATTTACTAGGTCTCTTCCTTCTTTTTTCATGTTGGCAACTTTTTTATTGCTTTTCCATAAAAAAATGAAACCAAGAGATCAAATTGCTATGATTAAGGAGCAAGATATATTTAGAAAGCCAAAAGTGGATTTGAACTCCAAATACTATAGAGATGCAAAGCAAGGATCATGGCAACAATGCTAAAGATTCAAGAATGATAATAGCCTTCTCCTTAAAAGAAACAATGTTTTTGCAGTCATCATTGCATTTTGTGGTCGTTTTCATCTTTTACTGCTAGAATGTTGCTTTTCAAAATGAGCAGTATGTAATCAGGGGACATACAAATAGACCTCTCATATCATATATAAAGAAGAAAATAGTAGTATGTTGAAAAGTAAGCATTGACCTCTTTTATTGTTGTTATTGGGTCCGGAGGCTAGAGGAACCATCATATAACATGTTCATAACATATCTATTTGTACTTTAAAATAATTCATAATTTGGTCAACAAAGCAACATGTTTAGTTGGTAAAAAAGCGCCCAGTTCTTAAATCAAACATTGAAAACAAATGGTTTTATTACTTATTGGTAAATAGTAGTTTTGATCATTCTTGCCTTTCTGGTAAATGTAACATGTTATTATAATAGGGAGGTAATATGCAAACTACAAACATAAAATGTTGTTTTGTATCATGTGCATCGTTAATGTGATTTTGTAGTGTCGATATCAGTTTTAGTGATGCACATATCACGTCCTTTAATAATTAGACCAATATATTTGTAACATACAAATGAAAAAGGACATGCAACAAGGAAACTGTGTATTAATAAAATGAAAATTTTGGCAATGTATGTGACTTGTATTTATTTCTAAATATTTTTATGTTAACTTTTGACATGAGTATGTGTGGCAGTAGGTTCAAACTTCAAACCCCGTAAGATTAGTCGGCTAAAAGGTTGATGTTGGGTGTGTAGAACCAATCCCACATTGGTAGAACCATAATCTCAATTCTCAAAGTTAATATATAAGTTTGGTGGGCTACTCCTATCACTATTCACTAATTTGTTTTAGAATGACATTTCACTTGGTTTACATGTTGAACTTGGTGAGATGTTGGGCCGTAGGATTCCTAATAGATGGTATCAAAGCTGTTAGACCACGGTTTTGACGGTATTAGTGGATCCTAGTAAACCTTGTACCGAAAAAGCCGGTAAAAGGGCGGGAGCATGGCTATAGTTGAAGGGGAGGCCCATGGTAATTTGGGTTTGAGGAGAGGACTATTGAGTGTGCAAACCCAATTCCACATCGGTAGAACTATAACTTAAAGTTAACATATAAGCTTGATGGACTATTCTTTCTATCACCAATTGATTCTAGAATTGAAACTCACTTGAGCTTATTTCTTAAACTTGGTGATAACATTTGAAAACCGTAGTTACCACTAACCCCCAAAAAAAAAAAAATGACCCTTCATGACATGAGAATAAAAATACGACATTCGAAATGAAATATAGTAAGTGGAGTAAAGTTGAAAGAAAAAAATAAGGTATATTGACTTAAATATTAAGAAATGTGGGTGGAAATCTATTCAGCAAAAATGATACTAAAATAAGATTAATGTTTAAACAAGGACTATTAAAAATCTGGTTTTTGACAGCAAAGGTCTTCCCTCAGACAAAGACCGAGTTGAGAAATGGGGTTTTGGAATTTCATATACTCGATCAGAGACCGAGTATAAGGGATCACACCGACAGTGAAACGTGCAGGTGGCACGGCTTATGACTGTTAGCTATAATTATGCTCAATCTGTAAAGGTGTGGATAAGCACCAATTTATGTTGATTAGCAATTTATGTTGATTAGCAAGATGTGATTGTAATTAGCTAGAATTAAGGGTAATCTACCCAAAATAGATTAGAGGCGATCAATATATAAACCATGTACATTGTATCGTTGAGATCAATCAAATAAAAGACAATATTCTCTCAATCAATGACTACACTTGTACTGCTGCTGCAAAGATTGATCAAGTGGTCAGAGTGGATGGTATTCAGAAGTTACCTCAGTATTTGCCAGACAGTGAAACTAAAGCTCAGATCGGTATTTTTACCACCACGCTTGCTAAGAACGCGGGCAAATACACTGTCACTGAAGGCTTTAAACATATTCCTGGTTTGTACTCTCTCTTTCTTCCATCTTTGAGCTTCAATCAACACTAAGGATGACCAAATAACTATAAATGACGCACAGATTTGGTGTTGCCTAATCCCGAAAGACAGTCAATGATAGTTACTATGATTTGAATGCTAAAATTCTATTAAGCAATGAATTTAGTAAATGAATGGGTCCTTTGGGACCAATGGACGTGTCATCTACTTGTATGGCTCATTTCGTACCTGCTCGTGCACTTTTTTATGATGTGTGTGCTTGTCGATAGACACTGAAATCATCTACTCCTTTACATATGGACATTTGTAGGTGCAACCGTGGTTACCAAGTTGATTTCAGACACAATGCGTGAAGTAAAACAAGAAACTGATAAGGACGGAAAAAAAGTAAATGCAGATAGACCGGAGGAAGACTCCCATTTATCAAAATCACAGCCAGAAATTGTCAGCCAAAACGGGAACTTAAGCTTACAAAATGCAGATAAAAGGGGTGTGAAAGGTGTGCTACCATACAAAATCTCAAAGCTCTAGGGGCCTCAAAATCCACTTCCACCCTAAATTGATAACCATATGTTATATTTTCTAAACTTTTTCAAAGATTGAAGCTAGACCATTAAAATACTACGATTTTATGTTTGGTATGATATATCTTTGACACGGCTAAATATATGATTAAAGTTCCTGGTGACAAAGTTCGTACGAAACCATATGGTTCGTGGCTTGGTGGTCTCAATGATTGCTTGTACAGAAACATTAAGGAATCGATACTCATATCTAACATTGAAAACAAAGGGTTTCACTTAGCGGTAACTACCCTCTTTGATCATTCTAATTAAATGTGACACTTTCTTAATGATAAAACCAACATATCTGTAAGAAGAAACATACAAAAAGAAATTGTGTATTGCCAAAGTGAAAATTTTGGCTAGTATGTAACTTGTATGCATTCATAAAGATGTATGTTAACTTTCTGAGGTGAGAAGAATATGATATTCGAAATGAAATTTAGTAAGTGGAGTAAAGTTGAAAAAAAAAAGGTAGACTAACTTAACTAGTTAACTATTAAGAAATGTGGGTGGAAATTTCGTAGCAAGAATAAAAATAAACTATGTTTAACCAAGACTAAGAAAAAGATTTGAGATATGGGGTTTTGGGACTTCATATACTCTGTTGGCGGCAGAGTTAAAGGGGGTCAAACCGGATTTATCGACGGTTAAACATGCAGGCTGTGCAGCTTATAGCTACAGTTCTGCGGCTGCTGCAAAGATCAATCAAGTTGTTAGAGTGGATGGGATTAAGAGGTTACCTCAGTACTTGCCAGACAGTGAAACTAGAGCTCAGATCGTTCTTTTACCACCAAGCTTGCTAAGAACGCGGGCAAAACAGTTGTCAGTGAAGGCTTTAACATATTCCTGGTTGGTACTCTCTTTCTTTCTTCTTTGAGCTTAAAATTAACACGAGGAGTCGAGGATAGCCAAATAACTATAAATGGCACATCTGAATCTGGTGTTGCCTACTCCCGAAAGACAAGTCAATAATACTTTAGAACTTGCAAGAAAGAAGGTGTTTAGAATACCTTTGAGATTCCTTTTAAGGTCGTCTCTCAACATACGGGTCACTTTATAATAATATTCTAGTCGCCAACAATTTTAACATACAGTAAAAAAGAATCAATCTCAATAAAAATTATACAACTGATTAAGGCTCAGGTTATGAAAAAGTTTAGGCGTTAATTAATTGATTAATTATGTATGTAATGTGCTTTATTAAGTATTTGACCTTTCCCTTTCGCCCCAAATGACTGCTTTAAAGTCAATTGTGATAGAGTTCTTTGAAAGGAGGTTCGGGTATATGGATTAGGTGAATTATGGGACTGAATTTGCACCATCTTTACAGCTATGTCAGAGAGTCATTTCCATGCCACGGAGGCTGGCGAACGTGTTAGGAATTGAATGGAATTTGGTGGTTGTTTAGCAAAATTGACCCTTATTCGAATGCTAAATTTGATATTAGGAAATGAATGGATCCTTAAGATCAATGGGCAGGACATGTACTTGTATGGTTCATTCCATACCTGCTTATGTGCTTTTTTCTGAAGTGTCTGCTTGCAATAGCCACTGAAGTCATCTACTCCTTTATGTATGGACGCTTGTAGGTGCAACCGTGGCTACTAAGTTGATTTCAGACACAATGCGTGAAGTGAAACAAGAAACAAATAAGGACGGAATGAAAGCAAAGGTGATTAGACTGGAAGAAGATTTTCGCTCTTCAAAATCACAACTAGAAATTGTCAGCCAAAACAGGCACTTAATCTTACAAAACGCAGATAGAGGTGCTAACAAGGCTAAAGATATGATTAACATGTTTATGGTGACATAGTTTGTACAAAACCATATGGTTCGCGACATAATGGTCTCTAATATTGCTTGTAAAGAGAAGAAAAACGAATAGAAGTCGATCAAGGTTTACCATTATCCTTGACAAAACATCACCTTTTTTTATAAGAATTTTTTCCTAATTCAGGTCTAATGCATACAAATGCTAATTCACTTCAAAAGCATAGCATGTATAGATAAGAAAATAACTTATTTGAAGGCCTAAATCTTCATGTGGGCTCGCAGTTAATGGGAATCAAAGCAGATGTTACATTTCTTGAGACACAAAAGAATACAATTTAGTACATAGTCAAGGACCTTGACCTCGTATGGTCACCCGTAACCACCAGACTAGTAACCAAATAATCTATTATAGTACCTCTACATGTCCTGCCAAACAACACCTAAAACATCTACAACTACTCGTCAATGGATCCAGAAGCCACATAAATACACATACAATCATCCTCAAAATCAGCATTTCAACAATCACCATCTTCATTATTAGCCTTCACAAATCGACCCTTCACTCGCTTTCTAGTATCAGCTCTTGCCTTCCTAGACTCGTACCGAATGTGTTTGTCATACCTACACACATATTTCATTATCAATACCTACTCAAGTATTCCGACTAGGAGGGTGTTTGGATGTGCGTTTTGATAGCTATGCGAAGATCAGAATCAGATTTTCAGTTGTAGTGAAAAGAGAGCTGATTTATGAGATAGCGTTTGAATGTGCTTTTGCTATTCCTAGCAGTATTCATCAGACAACAGTTGCTTGAGTGTTTGGAAAATATTCAGATTTTTATAAGCAATTAATATGAAAAGTGAAGAAAAAGATCACTCTTGTGCAAAAAGGGGACAACTTGTGAGATGCGAAGTCCCTCAAAATAGATTAAAAGAAAGGATCATTATTAGTTATATGATTTATTTTATGCTTCAAAGATCATTCCAGTTGGAGATGGTATAAAACTAATTATCCAAATGTTATAAGTTGGCCCTACATAATTAGATAATCAAATGCAATATATGTTTATGCTACCATTAACAACTGATTAAACCAAATATCCAAACACCTACCAAAAAATAGGGAAAAAATACCTTCGTGTTTTCTTCTTCTCCTTGTAACGCAGCATTGCATCGCCTCTATTCTTTGCCAAAAGCTCCATATCAGCTTTAGTTAGTGACGGAGCCATTTTATCGGCCGTTGTTAGGTTTTGCTCCGTGAACTGAATATCATTTGAACCACCATATCCAGATGTCCCAAAAGCTGACGCTGCTTTTCTCTCATTTGAACTATTCGGTATATTGAGCTACAAAACCGATATTTAGCAAGTATATTAACATTTAATGTAATACCTTTAAGAGAAAAAGTGACCCAAAAGCGAAAAATGGCTTTACATTTAAAGCTACAATATCAGTATGTGATGTCGAATAATTTATCCCGTACATATCTCCTAACCCTGTCTTATTTGGCATCGATGCTTCACTTAAAATTTCACTGAATGTTTTCATCATGAATCCTTCATTGTTTGTGCCATATCCTGCTGAGTCTACTGCATCAGATTCTTCTGGACTAGCCAACCGACCCATATTGAAATCCCATATCTGCAAAAGTGAAACACCCAAATTTTATAATTGGTTGCACAAATTGAAGCCGTTAAATGAGGCAACAGGCTAATAAAATATTAACAAGTTCCTTCATAATCCAATGGAAAATGCATATATTACTAAAAATCACCCGTTATACACGCAAAATATCCCATGATCATATTTTTAGCAATATTTTGTACAAGTGATTAAAATTTGTGAAGATCGGTGTTTATAGATTTAAATTACTATTACGAGATTGACAAGGACTTTTGTGGATTCGAAAAACTTTTGGGTGTACATTAAAACCAATTGCTGACAAAGGAGTAAAGTCCACAAAAGTGAAACATGCGGTATAGAGGAAAATATTATATATCAGAAATGGTTTCTAGACATGCAAAGAATAATTTCTAAAATTCACAATTGTTTCTAGTTAACAGGAATTTCCTACGGAAGATAGCTCGTGATAGACAGTGGCAGACCCAGGATTGAAACTAAGGTGGTTCCCTCGTTTCGCTAAAGCTACAAATTCAACCGGATATTGTTAAGTCGGGTCGGGTCAGATCTAAGGTTATTTCTTAAAGCCGTCGGAGCTAATAGGTCAACTAAGTCAAACAAGTCAAGTGTATCTAACACATCGCACAACATCATTAATAGAAAAGCATTAAACATATACGAGTGTTGAAAGTTTTAGCATAAGCTTTTATTATTTAACAAATTAAAGAAATACATAATCATATTGCTACTTATGCCATCTAACAATTTTAACTAGTATATATTTAATTAAATCAAGTGTATAAATATGGACCAGCTTGTTCAGAACTACTTTCTACTTGGCTACAAATTATCATAAAACTTGAAAAATACTACTACTATGTATTCTATTGCTAACAAAGAAATGTATGGTAATTTGCAACGCCTTAACTTTTTAACAAAGGAAAAAAAGACCAAAACCGTTTTATAAAGAAAACAAAAATGATTTAAAAAATAGTAAATATTCACAGTGACCCAAGACTTCATATCTACTTTCATGTGAACCTCCGCTACGTCTACTTTTCTCCTTTTTAAAAAAAAAAAAAATCTTATACCCATTATCTTCTTCATTCAAACACTGTTCCAAAACAACTTTCAGAAACTAAAACTGAACTAATGTCGGTTCTGTCCCTTTTGTGCTTCACTTGGCCGGTTCCCGGAGAGCCAAGGTGGTTCCCAACAGATTTTCAAGGTAGGTCCCTAAACAACACTAGGCATAGCTCCTTAATGACCTCGGCGTCTAAGGTGATTCCCGGGCACCACCTACTTACAAGGCAAGTCCGCCTCTGGTGATGGAAATCTTGCATAAACAACCACCCAATATTGGAAACTAGGGTAAATTCGAGGCCAGAACGATGGAAATTGGGCCAACAATTGGGACAAACAGCTGACGCAATTCTCTTATGCATTTACAAAGTTTCTACTAACTATAAAACACCATTCAGGTCAGCGATCAAGATAGTGAAAAACTTAAAACCAAGTGTTTCCTGACATTGGTGCATTGAGGTTCCACACATATTAGGTAGGTGCATGTCTTAGATGCATAAAGACAACAATAACCATCAATATACTGAAATCACTATTAAAAAACTAGTTACCTATTTTAATTTTTTAATCAGATGCACTTAGCAAAGTTTCTACTAATCTAACTACATCACCATCTTCGCTATTAGCATCATACTCAGGTACTCAACCAGTATCAGAATGATGTAAATAACTAATCTATATATTTCCGGACAAAGGGGGTGGATGGCATTACATTTCGAGATAGATACATGATAAGTAGCAACCTAGAACAGATATCCAGTTGTAACTTAGTGTGCGTCTAACACATATACTTTTGATGTGTTCTATGGTTTGAAGTCATAATTATAAGTTGCTCGAGTTTTTCCCAGATTCTGCTTCAAGATGTACATATAAAATGACCTAAATAATCAGTTCGTATTGCAGCTTCTCCAGAACTATTTACCTACACTACGTAGTTGACCCATAAAACTATGTATCTACAACTTGAAACGCAATGTTTGGTGCACAAGCTTACGAGGAACTTAAGGTTACTTTCTTAAAAAAATTAGCTACCTTAAAGATAACTGAGAGCGTTTAGAAATATAATCCAACATAAGCTCTATCTTGAGTATCACAGTTCCAAATCTCAATGCCAAACACCTCCCAAATTATCAATATACCACATGTTTCTAGAGCAACCAATATTAAAAAACTAACTAATCTTAACATACAAACAAAAACCTACATTATGAACAATAAACAAATTTTAACCTGAGTGCGCCTATGCTCTTTCGGTTTCGACTCCCACCCCATATCCCGCTCCGAATTCCGCCCATCTTTCATCAAATCGACATCCAACGGCCCTTGCATCATCAACAAAGCCGTGAACGGTTGATGCTCATCTTGCACCTCATTTTCCACATCATCACCCTCAACCTGCTGACGTGGCACATCATCATTATCATCACCATCACATAACAACAAGCTTCTTTTATAAATCTCAGTCAACTGTTTCAATATCACATTTTTTTGCTTCCCACAACTAAACCCATTTTCATCAAAACTCTCATCAGGCACCATGAGCTCCTCCTGCAGATAGGGATCCGGGTCAAGCACCCAGCCGTGACCCGAAACCCGACCCGGGTCAAGATCCGAACTTTTCAACATATTCGAGATGGGTTTTTTCTTGTGGTTAAGGATATCCAAACCCCAAGCGACGGCGAGATCTAACGGGGACGGACAGCCGGTGAAACCGTCGACAGAGGTGCGGTCATGGGCGGCGGAGACGGAGCAGGCGCCGTGAGTATCCCAGTCGCAGTCACGACAGAGAACGAGGTTGTCGGTTGAGCAACGAACGGAGACAGGAGCAGAACGACAGCCGTCACAGATCTGAGAACGATGGTGTTTGGAAGAGAGGGCATTGGCGGCGTGGACATGTTGGTCGCAGAATAAGCAGAGTTTAGCTGAGTCAGCACGGCAGAATATGACGGCGATGTGGTGGTTGCAGTAGTCGCAGGGGATGTCATCTCCGGGATTGTTGGCTTGTGGTGACATTTTTTGATTTTTTTGTTGGATGGAATTAGAAAGTCAAAAGAGGGTTGAAGTTTGATTCTTTGGATATGAGGGGTTTCCTCTTTCGGATTTTTATATTTCTTTCTTTCATTCTAGATTCACTATGCTTTCTATCTTTATTTTATTACTTTTAATAATCAAAGACTAGCTTCATAAATGATAATTTACTTTTTACACTAATAAGTTGATAATCACCTGTGTTGTTTGTACACGAAAAAACTTTAAATTGGTCACGTCAAACTTCTAAGTTTGTGTAGCGGTGAGTTAGTTGATCAAAAGATCAAAACCATTTCTATGCAGAAAACAATTATGTTTCAACGATTGATTTAACGGAGTTTTCACTCATATTTGTTAGGGTGTAAGGTGCACAGCGGCAAAATGAAAGGAAAACCATTTCCTTGAAGGAAACCAATTCAAGGGTCACGGGAAAATGCAACTAAAAAATACAGATGTCTAATGCGACTTTACTCCCGAATGAAATTCATTATCTTTCAAACAAAAGAATTAATATTTTATTTATTATGTGTGTATTGTGTAGTGTTATGTGTGTATTAGAGGTATTTTAAATGATAAAATGATAAAAGTTTAATGAAAGAGAAATGATGTGTTTCAATGATTAAGGAAAGTTGAAAGAAAATGTTTAAAAGAAAGAAAAAAAAGATGCGAATCATGTAGGGAGAAAACTCCTTGTGACACCCTCCACACTTATACTCACTTAAGCGTCACTTTCCTTATGATTCTAAAGCTTATATAATAATCATGTATTAACCTAGTAAAATGGCTTAGTGTATACAATTAAAATATAATAATAAGAAACTAAGTACAAAAGTAGGTGAAAAAGCGTATCACTTTTATATGAAACAATATCGACTATTAGAGGGAGGGAGACGTGGTCTGCAAATCGGGTAGGTGTCTGACCAGTACACCGCCGCCACCACCTAGGGTAGCAAAATCGGTATGAAAATCGTGATCTGTTTTTAAGAGTGTTTCAAGTGGACATGCATACCAAAAGTCAATTCTTGCCACACTTTATGTATTAAAAAAATCGGTCTGTGTAACCACCCCTCCACATAGGGTAGTATTAGGGTAAAATTAGGTAGTTTTGAGTTGGAATGTTTTTATTGGATAGAGGTGATGTAAGCACTGGGGTGATTCTGACCACTCCCTCCCTTAGTGATGTATATATGTAGCAGGTTTTGGTTAAAAAAATCAACTTTTAATATCTTGATTGGTTGATTAAAGCTAATCTAAAGGCGCTTTGATCAATTTTTTTTAATGAGGTTTGACATAACAATCAAGTATGCTTTAAATATGACTTACAAAGTAGCATGGGCGGAGACAGGGTTTATAAGGGTCGCGTCCTTTTTAGCCAAAAAAAATAGTAATGTAAAGTTTTTTAAAATATCTAGATTTTTTTGTAAATTGTCTCTCTTAAGAACCAATTTATAATGTAGTTTCTAAAAATTATTAAAATATGACCTCTCGAGCAAAATTTTTTGCTCCACCCCTGCAAAATAGCTTATCTTTTATTAGATAATTGGCATTTTTGTGTGTTGTTTTTATTTAGAATTAAGAAGCTATATCATCTCATATCGAATTTAGGTAAGGATTTTATTGATTAAAGTTACTAAAAGAGCAATGATATAAATGAGCGCCCAATTTATGTCATTTTAGTTTAGAACATTTATCCTTTATTTTTTATTTTCTCAATTTAGCGTATCAAGTTTTCTTGTCATACAATTTTAGACTGTTTTTACTTGCGCAAACATTCATATTTTCAGGCCAACTTGAACCACCATTATCTTTCTTCATCTACTCTGAACACCAACATCCCGCCACCACTATCTTATTTCTTTCATCAACACCTACCATTACCAATCATATTTTTTATCCACATAACACCAACCATTTTTCTTCATTGCCCTCCATACCAAAGACCCATTACTACCAACGCTCTTTCTTCTTCCACTAACACCCACCACAATAATCATCTTTCTTCAACCAACACCAAATATCTTCTTTCTTCCACCATTATTATCACCATTTTTTTGTTTCACCATGGCCACGAGCCACCTTTTTCTTCGACCGTCATCCACCATCACCAGTGGATTACAATGCAAAGTAGTAATTAGGTTTCGCTAAAATGAAGTTAGGCCTCTTTGAAAACTAAGGTTTTTGCCAAAATAATGTTGGTGAAGCTAGAAAACATGTCGATAGAAAACATGTTACCAGAGTCAAAGGTGACTAACCAAGTGTGTACAAGCAACCTAATAACCTACAAAATGGCCATAATTGCAAGATAAAAAAATATTAACATAAATTAAGATTAAAAAAAATAAGTAACTTAAATTAAAAATGAATATGAGTCGGTATCTTTTTGTGCTATTTGCACTTTTACTAGAAAATGTTTAACGCTTTTCATATCTTTTTTACGCTATTAGCCTATTAAACATCTTGTTTATTTAGATAATTTGTAAAAGTGAATTTGAACATGAAGAAATGAAAATAAGATGGATTTTCTATAATTTACCATAGTAGTACATGTTTAAAACATTTAATGAACTAATATTATTATATTTAAATGTAAGTTGATATTATTACTTTTTAAAATTTCTTTTATTTGTCAAGTTTAACAAAATTTTACATGAAAATGAACTTGTTTTAAGAAAGAATTGTGTTTAATTAATACTTCTAAAACCATTACACAAGTTACAAACCCCAAACTTAAAAGGGAATCTATTTCAACTTTTTTTAAAATATTACTCAAGAGATAGAGGGCAAGACTATTTAAATAGATAAAATCAGCAGCAGACCAAGATATATAATACCACTTTTAGTATTAATGGAATAGAATATTTTGGAGTATCTGTGTTTGGTATCAATCAAATTATCTTATGTACAATGAAATATTATAATAAGATTTGGTCAAATTATCTTAAGTGGCGTTTGGTTCGTGAATTTAAAATTCTAAAAAATTTCATTTCTTGAGGATTTAAAATTTCGGAATTTAAAAAACATTCGTATATTTGATTGACAGAAATTCATAATATTTTGAAATCAATCATTATGTTTGTTATTGCAATTTTGTTTAGTAAATAACATATTTACTTTGATTAAATAAAAAGCAAAATAAAAATACAAAACAATTCATATTTAATTAATTATCCCTTTCTTTTCTTAATTTTCTTTTACAAAATTAGCACATTTGTTTAGCATATTTTATAAATTAGACGACAATTTAATAATTTGAACAAATTGAGTTTTAATTTTAACTTTTATTAACGAATATGAACGCTTAATTTTGTCACTTAAGCAAAATGATGCACCTCCTATTACTACAATTGCAAATTGTTGGGTTCTTTATTTGTGAAGTCCTCTTATTATATAAGAGATAGATGATCCAAATAAGACGATCACATGGATAACAAATTTTCATGTTGACCACGAACACCAAGAGCACGGTATTGTGGATATCGATGTCACGTAATTGTTATGTCACCTCGCCACATCATACACTTTTCAATAACTTACCAATAACTAAAACACCTCTCTCATAACACACGACTAACATGTTATTGGGTCTCACAAAATACCTCACTAAAATACCCACTCAATCACAAAAAAAAAAAAAAAAAAAAATGGCTTGAGCCAATGGCACTAAGTGATGATATGATTTGACTCACCAATGACACGAAAAATGAACCTTTAACATGTTAAATGCTCCGATACCGTGTGCTCGAAGTAAAACTAAAATTGTCTATTTATAAGTTTATAAAACCATATGTGAATACTAAACTCCAAATTATAATTTGATATCACCCTAACGCAACGCGTGGCATAATGAACCTAGTGTATCAATAAGCGAGATAACATCAATGATAAATAATAAAATGTTTCAATAGAAGGATGACTATGATAATCATGGTGATGGGGGTCATTGGCATGGGATATCGGTATCGAATTTTGGCATCGGCATTTAGCACCCCATCTAACTTTTGGCATTTGGCATCGGCATCGACACAAAATTTCGGCATACATATGCCGATGTATATTACCGTTGGGCTTTAAATTTTTGTGACCGTTGGGCTTTTGGACCGTTTTTAAAAAATAAAAATCTATATAAACACATAAAATCTAACACTTTCAACATCACACAACACTTTTTTTTATCAACAAAAGTTTTTATTTTTGCAAAATGGATCCAAAAAACAAACGAGTAGCAAAAAAGAAAACCCGACCCCAAGTTCAACCATTTCTACCACAACCATTTCGTCCTCCTCAAACCCGTCCATCTCCTCACGCACGTTTTGATGCGGGTTATGAGCCATATTACCCTACTTACCCGACTTACGACGCATCCTCTTCTATGCCTATTCAAGTGTCACAGGGGTATTTCGACTTCAACCCGATGCACCAAGTGATGTTTTCACCGCCACCGTGACCCACAAACACCACAATACCCACAATATCGTGACCGTATCAAACACCAAATTTCCCAAAACACCACAATTCCCACCATACCAACTTGGTGATGACGACGAACATGAGGATGAGACGAATGAAGAGGGCGATCTGCACAAGGCGCGTTCGGGTCAAAGGAAACTTCATTTTCGTCGAGCAAGTTTTCAACACCCTAGGCGATGAACCTAATCGTTGTAGTGTAGTATTGGGTAAGCCTCGGGTATTGATATCGTTCTCTAGGGGAATAGGAATCCTAGTGAGAAATCACTACACTAAGGTTGAGGTTGAGGAAGATTATTTTTTTATATTTTTATATTTTTTATAAAGCTAAGGGTAAAATCTCGGGGTTTAGATTTGAGGGTTGGTACTTCTACCGATTACTCTAATTATCTAATTATCTAAACTAAGGGTAGTCTATGTCTTTTTGAAGTGTGCTCGTATGATGATTAAAGATGTGTTTACCTAGATACTATTACTCCCTAGTTATCTTTTATTGGTGGTTGAATTGTAACGTCCTTATTCTTAACGCGTTGTGTTTTCTAAGGTCGTAGGGTGTGCTTTTATCCCTAACTCTTTGAGACTACCTTAAGGTTAATGACTACGAAATCTCTAGGATTCATAAACTTAACACTAAGGTTATCTTCGGATGTTTAGCCTACAATTCCACTAGTAATTATAAACTAATGTTCACAAAGATTAATCAAGCATTAAAAACACGACGATGGCCTAATGCACTCCTAAGCCAATTACAATTAAGATAAGAGACAACCAATCAATAATTAATAACTAGGTTTCATAGATATAAGCAAACACACAAGTAAATTAGCCGGACATGTTAAACATGCAAGCATACACACATTCAATTGAAGACATAATGAAATCAAGGGAATAAATAACTTATCTCGATGTAAAATAGGGTATGAGGACCCAAAAATATTGTCCAAACCGAACTACAATCGTTTTAGGTTTTTACTCCACAAGTCTACCTCCCTAAAGTCTGAAAATTCGATTTCTATATATAATTTTACATATGCGACGGCGTCACCTTATAGTTGGGACGCCGTCGATCGCCGCCATTAGGGTTTCGTCTTGGCCAAGTCGAGTGGGGCGTCACGTTGTGGTTGTGACGCCGGGTCTTGAAAGAATGACGTCGTCGAGTGCGGATCTAGGCGGTCCGAGAAGAAAACTCTTCGTGACGCCATTACTTTGGCTTGGCCGTCGGTTTAAAATAGCAAATTCGCTCCCGAGTCTTCACAAAATAGGGACGGCGCCTCCTGCATTTAGGGCGCCGTCAGGTGTTATTCCAGCAGTTTGAGTGTCTTGATCTTGACTTAGCCATTTTCTTCACATATTCCCTCATTTTGGTCCAAAAATGTATCATTCCAGCATTTTGCTTCCAAGAGACTTAAAAAGTGAAAAGAAACAAAATTAAGCAGTAACGGACATAAAAGTGGGCGATTAAGGGCTTAAATGACCCCTTAAAAGTGTACGTTTTAAATCCTTATCAGAGGCGTTTGATGATGTACGCGATACGGAAAGTGAAGACAATGTAGAACAACACGAGGTAGAAGTTGAGGTGGAAGAAGTTGATACTCGGGGTAAGAAAAAAGCTTCGGGTGGTCGAGCTAAAAATATCCCGTGGAGTGGTGAAGACGAAGCTTTATTGGCCAAGGCGTATTTTCACATCTCTACGGATCCAAGAGTTGGAGATCAACAAAAGTTTAATTCATTTTGGAGTCGGGTTGCGAGGCATTATAATTCTGTAACAATTCTCAATTTCCGGTCATTTCTCAAACTCCATATTCATCATTTCGTATCAATTTATGCATGGTTTTGCATTTCACGTTAAACGCATAATTTCTTATTAAATAAACACTATCGCGTAATTAATTATTTTGAACAATTGATCCGATACTTCCAAAATTTATCACAATATATTTTTTATACTCATATTAAGTTTAAAAAAATTATATTATTAGTTTACCTTGTTTTAAATTTATTTTGTAAATAAATTGTTATGTATATAAATTACGACGGTTTCTTAAATTCAACCCGATAAATATTTATTCACTCAAATCTTTCAAGAAATGTGTTTTATAATTTTATGACCTCAATATATTTTATCTTGACCGTGAAAATTTATTTTTAACTAACGCTACCCTAAATACTCAAATGTGTATACAATTCAACACTTAACTTCAATTAACTTACATTTGATTATACTTATACATTATATTACTATAAACTACAACTTGATCTTTTTTTTCTTTTAAGTATGTCGACAAGGGGGGGGGGGATGACTCACACTTCCTACTTGCCAAATATCTTCACTTGTATATGTATTATACTATTATAACAAAAACATACACACAAAATATCCTAAGTGAAAAATCAAACCACTTTCTCTCCTTTCTTCTCCAAGTGAACCGGCCACCATAGAGGTGCAAGAGGAGGATCATCTAGACTAAAATACACCGTTGGTCCCTAAACTTGTATCGGAGGATCGCGATGGGACGAAACCGGCATAATCATCGCCACGGGTCCAAACAAGACTCGATTAAATGCCGATTGGTCCTTGACCAATAACGGCGTTGTCAACGCTCCGTTATACCCAAAATAAACCCGTAATCATGGTACCGCTGGGGTAGAATAGTCATTATGTGGTATACATCAGATAACCTGTCTTGTCCAATTTCCGCCATATTGTACAATATAACAAAACCGGTACTCATTGCTCATCCCCAAACTTGTTTTGAAGCCTACCCAAAACCCTAAGGCAATGTCTATCATAAAATCAAATAACTGAGTAAGAAAATAACAAACAACCACCTTGGATTTACTCGTGGCGAGTAAGGGAATATCCTTTATATGATGATCGTGAAACGGAGGAAAGATCTCAATGAGATATTGTAAGTCTTTTTGGTTAGAGCCTATTACAATCATATGTTAGTACGAGTGATTAAGTTATTCCCTTTAGGTAACTTTAGCTTAACAAAGTTTTTGTACATTTTTTATACAATGGTGAACTCGGATCGCTTAGCATGATGTTCCATTATGAAGGTACATTCAAATACTTTCCGTAGGATATATCAAGGAGGCAAGAAATGCCTTGTTGATCTTGTTGAAATAAAAGAGGTATCTGTTGATGAAATGGATGCTCATGACCCAAATCGGTTATGAGTCCGACAAACCAATTATTTCTACTTTCTTAAGCCTCGTTGTACATTAGACGACGGTTTGTTTTCTTTCCGTGAACTCGCTAATCTAGACTTGTTGAAAGATGTTGTCATACAAAGATAAGTCGATAGACGTGTATGTTGAAATAGGAAGACTAGATTAGAATTTTGTGAAATGTCCCCACAATCAATTAAGACCGTGTTTTGGGAGATGGATGAAGATAGGAGAAAAGTTGCTATCGCGGCTATTCAATCATGTTGTAGACGGTTGGTGTTAGATGATATAGATAATGAACCCGCCTAGATCGCTTTATCCAACTTACACAATTGCTCGTGGACGCCAATGATATTGGTGAAGCTAGCAATTTGCCAAACATTGAGCCACTCTTTTCCACCTTAGACCGCTTATTTGCTAGCCAACCTGCTCAAAACAAAGGAGCGTGCTTTAGTAGTTGTTGATGAGGACAATGCTCTAAAGGAGCCCGATAATGTTGAGGTTAACTGCTTAGAGTGATTCGTGGAAGGACTTTGACAACGGTGGAACAAAGACTAGTTGATGTCAATAACACCTTTGAGGAGCCCGAAAATTTTGAGGTTAACTGCTTCAATTGACACAGACAAGCATTTACACAAAGCAGTGCACCACTACTTGATGTGAATAATGCTTTGAGGAGCCCGATGCGGATGTAAGTCTGTTTCAACCGACTCAGATAACATGGAAGAGGATCCTTGTTGATCTTAGTCTGTTATGCGAGTGACACTAGTGAATTTGGCAATGCAATTGAACCAAATCAAGATAACACTTGTCAAGAGAATGATGCACAACTTGGTATGCTACAAGTAGGTCGACTCATCGATTCGTGTGAAGAAGGAACAACATGTTATATAAGTGATGACAGCGCTTGGTAAATGATTTACCCGTGATGGTTGATGAAGTATTTTGCGGTGACCATGTTAGTTTCCAACACGCACACTTTGCTAATGGCGCTTATACCACTTTTTCTATATCGGTCGAGTTTGCTACCGCAGGGAAGTAAAAAGCTAGTAAGAGAGCATTCAATAGAAACTAGGAGGAGTTGTTTTTTGAAGAATGACAAAACAAGAATAAGGGTCGTGTAGGGTTGTGTTCCAGCCAGCCCAGTGAAGGTCCCGGATCAATATTGGCCCATCTAGAAGTCCATTAAGCGTAAGGGTATAAGAGCATTGCTTTCGCCAAAAGGACCCTTCGAAATACTCGCCCATGGCTATTGTTTGTCGGCAGAATGGTGAGACAGTATCCGGTCGGTCGAACATATAATGAGCAACACACTTGTTTGCAATCAAGGGAAGTCGAGCTTTTGACCTTCGCTATATCTCACGTAAAATTACAAAGACAAGTTGAAACAAATCCGAGCTTCCCGTCGTCGTCGGTGCATAATCAACTTACCAACCAATACGACCTTCAAGTGTCCCCGCAGAAGGTATTATGGCCAAAACCTAGCTATAAAAGCCATCGGGGTCAATTCAAGCTTCAATTTACCATGTTGAGAGATTATGTTCAAGAGTTGCGTAAGACAAACCCTAATACGACAAAGGAGATGAATGTGGACGACCTCCGGATGAGTCTCTTCCAACCGTAGAATTCAAGAGAGTGTATGTTTGTTTAGGTGCACCAAGCAAGGATTTAAAGATTGTGGAGATCGTTGTTGGGGTGGGCCGCTTCCAATTCGTGGTCCTTTCAATGGTCAACCGATGACAATGGGAATTGATAGCAACAATGGTATATACCCTTTCGCTTATGCTTTTGTTGATTCGTATAACATAGGATCATGGACTTGGTTTCTTCATTGTTTATCCGATGATTTAGCACTTGGGCCAATTTCAAGCATCACTTTTATTATCGACATGAATAAGGTACTCTTTACTGCTCATGAATTTAAGTCTCACTGCTTTGAAACAGATAAGAAAGATATTTGATTTTGTGCAGATATAAGTAGAGTCAGAGCGTAAGTTTTGAAAGTGCGTAACACGATTCTCAGATAAAAGCATACATGAGAAAATGAAATTGCAATGGAAAGGTAGGCCTATAAAGACCATCTGTGGAAATGTGCAACAACCTCAATCACAGTACAGCTTCAAAGCTATGGTCGATCTCAAGAAACTTAATCAACCAGCCCATGATTGGTTAAGTAAGATACCACCGATCCATTGGTCAAGGTCACATTTTTCATGTAAGTGATCTATCTGTTTCACTTACTTTGTCATCGTAAATGCAAGATAAACAGCTACAATTAATACATGTTTATTACTTGTCATCTTTAGGAGAGCTACTCGATGTGTTACTTAATAACATGTGTCAAGTGTTTCATGAGAAAATTAAAGAGGGTTAAGCAAACCTATTATTACAAATTAGAATACATCGTGAATATTGTATGAAGAGGATAATGCATGTTCTTATGGTGATTGAGAAGAGTGATGGGCCATTAACACCAACCGCACAACACATGCTAGAGGCTATTAAGAAAGAGGTCATATATAATGTGTTATGGAATGGGGATCTAAGTTTCGTGTTAGTGGACCATGGGGTGACCAATGTGTAGTTAATGTTGTACACAAGACTTGTACTTGCGTATGGGGAGATAACAGTTTACCATGTAAACATGTTGTTGCTACCAATTGAATATGGCTTTAAATGGCCAACAAGTCGGAGTCAGAGAAACATGGGCTCATCCTTGTTACTATCTTCTCACTGGGAGGCTACCTACAAACACCATGTCCAAATTTATAACTAGCAAAGGTACATTGGGAAA
Organism: Chrysanthemum lavandulifolium; assembly: GCA_022545495.1. Classification (NCBI taxonomy): domain Eukaryota; kingdom Viridiplantae; phylum Streptophyta; class Magnoliopsida; order Asterales; family Asteraceae; genus Chrysanthemum; species Chrysanthemum lavandulifolium. The sequence goes on from CM040242.1 coordinate 188,358,302, forward strand.
AATCAACTATGCCAACAACAATTGTTCCACCGAACCGAAACAAACCCGCCGCAAAAGGTAGAAAAGAGTTAGGATAGCACCAAACTCAAGAGATTGTGAAGGATGGTAAGTCGTCAAGGGCTTGGAAGAGTGTCGTGTAGTATTTGTGGCATTGCCGGACACAACCGGTAACATGCCTAGGTATGGTGGAGCTCAACATAGTGGAACCGCCAATAAGGTAAATGTCAAAAGGTGCCTACTAAAGTCAGCAGGAAAAGAAGACATCCTAAATGTAAAAAGGTAGCAGCAGATAAAGAAGTCAAGGTACGGTGTTGTTCTAGAAAGCCAAGTTAGTGCGCTTCAAGGAAGTGGTGTTCAATCTACAAATCAAGAGCCAGAATCAAGATCCCATCATACATGATGCATCCTCGTCACAATCCCAAAGAACTTCAAGTCAAGCATTTGCCGATCCCATCATGCATGAGCAATCCCACCGAGATTCACACAAGTGATGTTCAAGCGCTTCGCTTCAACCCACCGCTACACGAAGAATGACTAGAAGCAGTCGACCGAAAGAATGATGGCCTCACCATAGGTCAAATCATATGCTAATTATCTAGACAATGTTTCATCTAGTTTACTATTTATTTTCTATGGACAAGTTATGTAATCTAAAACATATCCGTGTGTGGGTGTGTAATCAGAGCGCCATGCTTTGAAAAGTATGCAATTTTATGCACCGAATTATATCCATTTGCATTAACTATGGAACCATGTCATTATTGTGTATTTTTGAAATTGACTAAGCTTGATGTGTGAATTGTTTGCGCAAAAGTAACCAAAGCTAAAATAGAACATCATAAGAATGTTGACATTTAAAAGTCAACCCCAAACACATTGCAAACCATCTCGCATAGCCATGAGGCATAGAAAATCGAAACAAACAAAATCAATACTTCATAACAAGGTTACTACAATTCAAGATACACAACATTAACCAACTAGCCTCATTACATAAAAGGTTAAAACGTTATCCCAATGCATAAACAATGAAGAACAACATCCAACTTAGCACCATGTAAATCTTCCACTTCCACACATCACCTCGAGCAGCTACTAATCTTGCCTCAAGCTCATTTCTCCCCCTCCCAAAAGTCCCGGTATGATCATTCTTGAACGAGCACGATTTCGTGATCATACCATCTTATCCACCGACAAGAAGACCCCTATTGATGGTTATGACAAGTCATTAAACAACCACCATTGTTACAAACTTACACAAGAAATATTAAGACGCACTTACTTGAACAGACAACCAAAGAATCGACGCCTGGTTGGCAGAGGTCCACGGCACGAATAATAGCTTGCTTACCACACCAAAGAACGCACCATCTTGAAACAATTATCTTTTGAAGAGGACGGGTTTTGAAGGATAGTTTAGGGATGGGTCATAAATGTAGATCAAACCTTGTTACACACATATACTAGCTACATTCACCGTAGAACGGTTTTATTTAGTACGCTATGAAAGACGGTTTTGCCTCAAAGAAAATAACGCTGACAACGGCAGATTGGTCAAGGGACCAACTGCATTTAATCGCCATCTGCTTGGACCCGTGGCGATGATTATGCCCGGCTTTCGTCCCATCGCGATCCTCCACTACAAGTTTAGGGACCAACGGTGTATTTTAGTCTCTTAATTGTTTTATAAACTCTTGGGAGATACATGCTCAACTACTTGCTTTTACTATTACAAATACTCAAAGCATTTATACTTGATTACGTTATACTTGAAAACATTATACTTGATTGCGTTTACATGATTGTGTTATACTAAACACTAAAGTCTCCCAACTTAAACGGAGCAACACTAAGTGCAATAATGTGAACTATTATGACTGTATGTGTGCTTGACTATAAAATGAACTATCATGAACTTGTTACCCTTTTGTTTCACTACTTATGCTAGTAAGTAGATTGTGCCCGAACTAAATTGATCACTATTTTTTGAACGCTATTAGTTGAAACACTTTCCTTGATTTTGAACCCTTCGACATGTATATTTGAACTCTTTTAAATTGATTCGGACCCTTTAACATATAAGTGAACACTTTGGACTTGATTTGAACCTTTTGATATACTTTAAACTTGTTTGACGTGATTTTGAACGCTTCGACTATCTTGAACCTTTTGTTATACTTTAAACTTGTTTGACGTGATTTTGAACGCTTCGACTATCTTGAACCTTTTGATATTATTCGAACTCTTTGACTGTTCTGAACTTTTGAACTCGACTTAAATCTTTGAACTTAATTACGAACTTTTGAACGGAACTCTTGATCTTAAATACAAACTTATGACTTGTTTGAACTTATTGAACCGGACGTGTTATGACCTTGACCTAAAGTCTTCTATGATCGGAGCATCACTATAAAGTCTCCCATGATCGGAGCATCACTATAAAGTCTCCCATGTTCGGAGCATCACTATAAAGTCTCGTCTTATTGGTGGAGCGTTCTCAATAATTCTCGCCTTATTGGTGGAGTGTGCAAAGTCTCCCATATTACGGAGCGTAACGTCTCACTATGTTACGGAGCGTTCTTGACCCAAAGTCTCCCATGTTCGGAGCAAAGGCAAATTCTCCCATGTTCGGAGTGTTCTTAATTGTATATAATAGTTGTATGATGTCTTGTTCGTACATTCGCATTGTTAGTCTCCTATTAGTAGGTAGTATGGATAGCTTATTAGAGGTCGGCCAACCTCTCGTCCACTATGTTACGGACGCATATTATTTATTCTATGGGCTTTGCACGGCATACATTATTATATCGTGGTGCTATATTGTGAACTGCTCGATAATGTATACTTAACTACTAGACACACTATATTTTGGCAATGGGTTGTGAACACACAAGTTGCAAGTTTTGTATGGGCGGAACTTGAACCGAGTGGATTTACAATGCCTTTGCTTTGTGAACTATTATGATAACGCACTTGAATTCTAGACATATTTTGGCGGTGGGTTGTGAACACACGGTTGCAAGTTTTGTATGGGCGGAACTTGAACCGAGTGGATTTACAATGCCTTTGCTTTTATGGACTATTCTTTATGACCAAAACTTTGCCTTTGTTGCATGAACGCTCTTTAAAAGCTTTACTTGTTAACCAAACTCTATGAACTCACTCAACCATTGTGTTGACACTTTTAGCATGTTTTATCTCGGTATCTAAGGCATTCACTTCATGGCATGCATGTGGACTTATCATAGAGTCGCGTGTCGACGCGCCTCACCTACATTTTTGCACTTAACTATCGTTTGGTTGTAACAAACTTATTTTGGTATCTTAGAAATCTATTGGGACCTATGTTTTGTAAACTCTGATTATCTTACTCAATCAAACGATATTTTCAAAACGACACTTTAGGTCGTTCGATATAACTGTAACCTTGATGCTATGATCGTCATCCCTCAGGAATTCCATTCCGCTGCAAAACAAGTAATTTGGGGGTGTGACAGATTCCCTCCAAACGAAACGAGCGATCATATCATCAAATCAACACCAAATGGAAAAAGTTGCAACCGGCGCTAAAGGAATTTAGTGGAATTTTTGCAAAGTTGGTACGGGAAAGCTCTCGAACGTAGCGTGGCAAAAAGAGCAGGAGAAAGCTCTCGAACGAGAAAATCTAGCAAAAGAGTTGCTAGCATTCCAACTTCAAGCGCAACAAGAAGCAAAAAAAGATCGAGACTTGAAGTTCTTTTGTGAGTCGCACGATCATTTGCAAGAACCGTTGCGAAGTCTCGTCGTGGCAAGGAAACGCGAGATGGCGGCAAAATACGATTGGCCCGAACCACTCCCGTAGTTTAATTTTATTTTTATTTTTATCTAAGTTTAGTTTAATTTTAATCTAAGTTTATTTTAAATTTGTAGGTTTTTATTTACTCCCTCCGTCCCAAAATATAAGTTCACTTTGCTATTTTTGGTTGTCCCAAAATTTATGTCCACTTTTAATTTCAACCAATCAAAATACTTGTAAGTGGGTGAGAATGATTTTTTATTGGTTAATATGGTAAGGGGCCACTTTTCTTAAACTTTGTGAAATATAAAAGTGGACATATAATTTGGGACGGAGGGAGTATTAAAATGTTAGTTTTTGTTTAAAAAAAAAAAAAAGGATTTGGCAACCAATGCCAAAATTTGGCATCCACCCCCATTATTTCTCTTCATTTGGCATGAAAATGGTGGTGGTTATGTGGCATAATCCTATTGGTGGATGAGGATGCCAATTTTTGGCATGAAAAGGAAATTGGCATCGACCCCCATCACCCTCAGAAAATGAACAAGAGTGTCATAAGTTCGAATCCAGGCCAAACCATGCTTAGGTCAGTATTATACTTTTCCATCTTCAAATGGGAATTGATACTTACACCACATTTTTTGATGCATGCATCATAATTTGTACATTACAGTACACTCCCCTCTTCAAATGGGTATTGCCCAATTTATTGTATACTAGAAGGGTACCCGCGCGTTGCGGCGGTGGATACCCTGTAACTAAATTTTTTTGATGAACAATATATTTAGATTACATGTTTTTTGTAATAATGACTTTATGTAGAGGTGTGGACTGTTCGGTTTGAGTCGGTTTTGGCTTAAACCAAAACCCAATGCAAATGCAATTTGGTAGAAGCTTTGGAGGGTGGTGAGTGCGGATATGAAAGTTTTTTTTTAGTAAGTTTTTGATGTGTTATAGATGATGGTTAAAGACAATTAATTTTATACATGTTACAAATTTATGAATTTAAGACAATTAATTTTTAGATGTTACTTATATATGTGTATGTATGTAATGCTACTTAAATTTTCTTTTATAAGAATGTTTTTGTCTTAAAATTTTAAGACTTCTTTATTTAGAAATTTCTAAACTCTTTATACAGTAGTATAGATAAGAAGATAGTATGTATGTACTTAAATAGAGAGCCTTTATCTGCTGCTGGGTTTCTACAATAATGTATAGTTGATATTTTCGAACATATGACTCATTACTTTTATTGATATGAAAGAATGTTATACTTGAACAAGTAGATACTTTAACAATTAAATCAGAGAAATGCTTAAAGGGTTAACAAAAATTGGGCTTTACTTGCTGGGCTTTGAATTTGTTGCTATGGCCCATGCACAGTGCACTGGATACTCTCTTTTTCCTCCTATCCCATTGCTTGCCTCTAGAACTTATTATTTTTATTTATTTATTTATTTTTGTTTTAGTAATCATTGTTTAAACTTTTGCAGCCTTCGCCACGGATTTAAATCCACCGTAGAAAGTAGTCGGTAAAATGTCGAAACCGTGGTTACCGTAAAAAAAAAGAAAGAAAGTAAAATAGTCTAGAGGCAAGCCGATGGGATAGGAGGAAAAAATAATAATAAGCTTCAAATGCTGTACCATGATTTACTCTTTTCATATGTTTGCATATCTTACATTAATGATTGAATTTGATTTGTGCATCCGTTTATGGAGAACCATGTATGCTCTGTTACCCATAAAGCTTATAATGTAATAGAAATCGAGAGGTATGCGTATATTATTATGACTGTAAAGTGCAGAAAGAAAACTTGGTATTTTAATGAGATGATTAGCTTGAACTAAATATATTCAATAAAACTTTTTACGGCGGTCGGGGTGGCTCAAACTTTAGGAAAAAATAAAGCAAAGATTGTAGGTGCTACAAAGAAAACCTTAAATTGATAATTAACCTAGTTTCTTTTTTCATGTTAATTTTGTTATAATCAAGTGGTGGCATTATACCAAAATTGAAAAATAATACGTGACAGATGTTGGCGAGAAATTTTGCAAGTATGATTGGATAGTTGGTTGACATCCTTTCTTCTATTCTAAGCATTGTGTGAAAGTCTTTCATTTACATGTTATGATGGCATAATATTTAAATACCAATATTTAACACTTTTATCTGCAGTGACAGTAACAAAATTATCTACACAAGATTGACCGGGAAACAAGTTGTGTTATGTGGCATGTTTGTTTACCAAAACTTGTTAATTTATAGCTAAAATCTAATTTATTTTCGTGTTAATTTTAAGTCGTGTTTCATGTCATGTCAAAAACTGTCACCTCTATTATATTACATCAAAATAGATTAGTAGAAAACAATACCTACTGTCATTAGTAACAAATCATTAGCTTTGTTTTACTCCCTTCGTCTTTAAATAAATGTCCAGTTTAACTTTTCAGAGTCAAACTGGTTCAAATTTGACTGTAAATATTTTGTGTGTGTTATATAATACTTGATGAAAAACTATATCAATGAAAAATACACTTAAAACCCAATCCATTCATATATTTTTCATCAAGTATTATATAACACACGCAAAAATAGATAAGGTCAAAGTTGATCCAGTTTGACTCTAAAAAGTCAAACTGGACACTTATTTAGGGACAAAGGTAGTAATAATTTGTTGCATTAAATATCTGTAAATTTAGTTTGGTAATGGTGAAGTAAAAAAAACAAAATTAACTACCCAACAGTGCACAGTAAATAGAGAATGGCTAGAACAGTCCAAAATCCATACGGCATAATTAGGAGTTTTTTGGTTTAGGTTTTCTATGACATTGTCTAACATATGATTCTTAAATTCCTTAATATTGACATCTTCATCAACTTCTACCACTTCACCCTCAATATCATTTTTTAAGTTTTTCTTGCCATTTTCTTTTATAGCTTCTTCTTCAACTAAATCATCATTCACAAAGGGTGATATTTTAAATGGGGGAGGACTTTCATTGAATGTCACATTTAGGGACTCTTCGACTTTCATTGTTTCTTTGTCGAGAATAACGTAGGTTTTACTATTTTGGGAGTAGTCTAGGAAAACACCTTCGTATGACTTTGGGTCAAATTTGGTGAGGTAGTCTTTTGTGTTTAAAATAAAGCACTTGCTTCCAAACACTTTGAAATAATCTAGAGTAAGTTTCTTACCTCTCAAGATTACGTAAGGTATTTTTCCTAAGATTGGTATAATCAAAATCCTATTGAGTATGTAAGTTGAAGTGTCTATGATGTTACACCAAAACTTTTGTGGTATCGATTGTTCATTCAACATTGTTCTACTCATCTCTCTTAGAGTACGGTTTTTCCTTTCTACTACACCATTTGATTGTGGAGTGTACGGAGCCGATAAATTGTGCTTATACCCATTATTATCACAAAATACTACGAATTGCACTTCATTATCGAATTCTCGACCATGATCTGTCTTAATGGAAACTATTGAACAAACTAGTTGATTTTGGACTTTCGTACTGTATATTTCGAATTGCTCGAAATCTTCCATTTTATTCTTAAGAAATCTAGTCCAAGTATACATATAATAGTCATTTACTATTAATAAGGTGTAAATATTTCCTATGTAACTCTGTACGGTGGATAGACCGAATAGATCCATGTGTAAGAGTTCTAGGCATCTAGTTGTTGAGACCATGTTCTTAGCTTTGTGACTAGCATGAGCTTGTTTTCCAATCTTACAAGCGTCACAAAAATGTCGATCAAATTTAAGCTTAGGTAAATTTCTAACTAGATCCTTAGACGCCAAAGATTGAATCACACGCATATTTGCGTGACCTAGTTTCCTAAAGTTTCCATTTATGGTTGCTTGGCAAAGTTAGTCTTTTGGCTTATTTCCTATTTTCATCACATATAAGCTATTTTTTCTGGTTCCTCTACCTATGGTCTTGCCGTCCTTAGTAATATCGGCACCCTCTTCGGATAATAATCCTTTACACTTATAATCGCATATTTGACTAATACTAAGTAGATTAAATCCTAAGTTATCTACGTGCTCAACATTTGTAATGGTAAGGGAGTTGTGAGTGATTGTACATTTGCCAATCATATTCCCTTTTAATTTACTACCAAAGGTGACGTTACCTCCATTGTATGCTTTGTAAAATGAGAATAGATTTAGATTTCACGCCATATGATTAGTGCATCCACTATCTTTAACCCATTCGTCGGCCTCCAAGTTAATTCCCAAGCATATCTATTTGAATAACACAAAAACTCAAACATTTGGTCCCCAATATCTCATGTCTAAAGTTTTTAGTATTAAACATCCTGTGCATATGTTGCATTTGATTTATGTTGAAACGGTGGACAAATTTCCCAAGGCACGAACTTTTTGTTGGAATTAATTCCAAGTTACGGATAGTTATTTAGGTAACGTTGTCTTCTAAAATTACTTCTTGGTTGCGGTGTTTTAGACCGAGGTTGAGAAGTATTTGTTTTCCTAGGAGGAGGAGTTTTTTTATCTAGGTTTGGGTTTTATAAATCTAACTCCGGTTTTAAAGATGGTTTATAAATATGTTTAACTTCCTCTTTACTAGCAATAGGTGCTTTGACATTGTTAACTACTAGATGTTTCGGTTTAGGACTCAAATTGGACTTTTAACTCAAAACTGTTTTGACTTCAGCTGGTGACGATACCATTAAATTTAATGGCACCGTTTGCAATTTTAAGGGTACCGTCCCCTGTTTCTTCAGTTTCTGTCGATTTTACGAATTTAACTTCTTTTGTCCCGCTCGTTGAGGCTTCACTTAAATTAAAACCTAGTCCCATTTTATCATCGGAGATTTTTTGAACATTTAGTATTTCGTTAAGTGAATGAATACTCTTTTCAAACTTAGAAAATTTGAAAGCATCCTCTTTAAGTTTTTCATTTTCAACTTGAGGATCTTGACATGAAGTACATCCGACATCAATCTCTTTGTTTTTCTAGAGTTTCTTAACTTTATCTTTTAACTCGAGAATTTCCACTTCTAACCAAGATCTAATGAATTTTAGCATTGTGTTATCACCTATCGAAGAAGTATCATCACCATAATAAGAAGAATTGGAATGTACTTCACTTGACGCATGAGCCATAAGACGCGTTTCGTCATTAGGTTTTTCCTCATCTTCCTTGTTAATACAAATAAGCCGTGAAAACGTTTATTTATATTTTACGATATTCTAATGTTTTGTCGATAACAAATATAAAATCATTTTAACGAAACAAATAGAGTACGTAAATAGTTTGAGTTAATAGTTTTCGAACACACTTACGCTTTCACATAAAACACTAAAACAAGTATAAGTGATTTTATGATTTAGATACATATGTACAACAACTAGTGTTTACATATTGGGTTAAACATATACTTAAACTAAGTATACTAAAATGGGTAAAACTAAGTGTATGCTAAATTGGGTAAATACAAGTTTATACTAAATGGGTAAATACTAGCAAATGGTTTTGACCCATAACCCATGGTTTTATATATACCACTTAACCAAGTTCATTGTATCCTTAAGATACATTGTATCTAGAAAGAAAACCATGGATCAACCCATAACCCATGACCCATGACCCATAACCAAAAATACCCATGGGCAAAGAGAGCGGACCACGGATCCCTAGCTTTGTGCTAGCCGATCCTTGTGGTAGGGATCCGTGGGATCCGAGGAAATGTAAGAGAATTTCCTCTATAAATAGAGAGCCATTTCTTCCTCTCAGGTGTGCTTTTACACATACTTCCCAAAGTATTCTAACCTCTAACCTCGGATCTAAGTGATCTATGTAGTTTGTCTTTGTTTTGTGTGATCTACTAGGTTCCTCTTAAAGGAGAGATCACCACCTCTTGAAGACGCAAGCTCAAAGTCCATGAGTTGCCATGCTTCGTCATCATCAAGACTACTAAGGTTCTCTTGTTGATAGTTCTTCCTTTCTCCATAGATGTTGGGTTGAAGGCATTAGTGAAGAATGCCGAAAGTGTCAAGATGAAAGCATTAGTGAAAGGTGCTCATCATCCGTGTCAAAGCATTAGTGAAGGATGCTAAAGGTGTCAAGACGAAGGCATTAGTGAAGGGTGCCAAGCGTTGTGTCAAAGGCATTAGTGAAGGATGCCAAAGAATCAAATCAAGTAGCATTTGGGAAGAATGCCTAGGTCGTATAATCGATGAGGTGCATCGTTATACATATATGTATTTGTTTATATACAAGGATGGTGATATCCTTGATGGTGTTGTAACAAGGAGTAGATCTCCTCGAGATTAGGTGTTGTGTCGTGAAGGTGTAGTTCACCTAAGGTGTGAAAGAACTAGGTGCTTAGCCTAGTACCTAATAAAGGGTAGGCGACGTTGTGAAGGATTAGTTCTCCTAAGGTGTGAAAGAACTCGGTGGTTAGCCTAGCACCGTATAAAGGGTAGGCGACGTTGTGTTTGGTGTGGTTCGCCTTGGTGTGAAAGAACTCAGTATTTAGCTTTGTACCGGAAAAAGGTTAAGCTGACGTTGTGAAGGCTTCTCCGCCATAAGGAGTTGGTGTAGTATTACAAACTCTCGAGTAGGTGACTCGGGAGTGGAGTAGGCGAGAAGGTGTCCTGTGGCGAACCACTATAAATACTTGTGTCGTGGTGATGCTTCTTTACTCTTTATCTTTCATTACACGCTTATATATCTATCTATCAACGTCCAACATAAACAACCAAATAGATTGACATAAGTCGATCTAAATATTTAAAAGGAAGTTTTAAATTGGTAAAACTATTCAACCCCCTTCTAGTTTTCCACAATTGGCATCGAGCTTCGTTGCAAGTTTCTTAAAGTATGTTGTACTTTAAAGACTTGATACAATCCGTGTGTGTTTGAAAACTACAAAGAAGGATTTTTTTGGGTCATATTTTAAAAAAATCATTTTGTTGGACATTGATAGATGACTCTAACAACTTTTGTTCCTAAGAAATCTTCATGCTAGAATCTCTCAAAATCTTCATTCAAAGAATAATGAAGTCAACATTCAAGGAAGGATCTAAAAGTAATCACAACTCACGTACACCAAGTACAAAGGATTACTTTAAAAGCTCATGAAGTATCTTTGGCATTATGCCAAACCAAGAAGCATAGAGGTATGTTTTACTTTTCATTAGATAGGTTACATGAGTTCAATTTATTTTCATAAGTTTTCTTTGCTTATTTATCTCTAACATCATTAGAAGTCTCTTTCGTCACTTTTCCGCCTTTTTCATCATCGGGAATAATACTCCTTTTGATTCGTTAAACTAACGTCATCACATATGAACCTTCGATATGTGATTCATCAAAAGCCAATCATCCAAAACAATCTTCATCTAATAACTCCGAACTATCTTTTAGTAAGCTAATTTATAAGCCTACTACAAAAATAATGTCAAACAACCCCTTTTCTATCCACGGAGTCGGATCCCCTAGTTGTACTAGCTTGATCCCAAACATAAAGGATCCGGGGAACCGTGGAATGTAACTCGACTATACGCTTTCAAAATTCACCACCGATTGTTTTCTCTATTCATACAAAAACAAAAATGACCAAGCTACAAAATTCATCCTCATTGGCTTTCATACTTTCAAGTATCCTCCTAGAACACCATTGTAAGTAATTACATTAACTTGTTGTAACTTTCATCATCCTCATCCTAGGTTTATGGTTTCTTAATATCTAATCAATTAACTCAATTAGGGTTTTCAAACTAATCATGAAAAGGGGATTTTAACAAAATCACTTTGTGTTCACAACATTGTTAATACAAATCAAAACCATAAACCCATTCCAACTAATTTATCTTAATTGAAAATTTGTATTTTTAGGAACAACCATGCCCAAAGCCACTCAACAAGATCACCATGACACCGTCCATTACCTTACCACTACTATCGTAAAAGGGATTGACCAAAACCGATCGTAAAATATTCAAAAGCCTTGTAAAGCGACTTATCCACGAAGGTCGTGTAGTCAAGGAATGTTTTCTTGAAGATACCGATATTCGTCAAGTTTTCTCGACAATCAATTTTGATTGTCTCCTTGACATAGATGAACAAATTTGTCCGGTCTTCATTTTGAATTTTACAAAAGCTTTAGGATCATTAGAAACACCGACAATAGCATCTCAATCGCCTTCATCATCAACAAACAAAACTTTATTTTTCCTCTCAACACCTTTGCTCAAATTCTTCGCATTCCTTGTGAGGGAATTTGTATGTACTCAAGATTGGGCAATTAACTCTCAAAACCATGCACTTGATCCCAAGCCTCTACATAACACTCCTCTCGGCGATCCCAAACCATTCGTGATACTATCTTTAAAATTAGAACCGACCAATCCCGTTACGATCGTAACAAAAGCTCATTCACCGTGATCCCTTTAAAATGGAACTTTTGAAATGCATCCCATGTTTAGAAAATGGGAAGAAATCATAGGAAAACATCATTAGCCTAGTTGAAACAAAGATCATCCAAACGCATGTCTTGTGCAAATGATCTATTGTCTTACCCACCAAAGGCCATTTAATCTTGCCTACTACATGGTAAGGAGAATGGCTGGGGTATTCAAAGCTTCCAACATGGTACTCCCATATGGTATGCTCCTAACATGACTTTGTAAGTATGTTAGTGCATTGCAACCATCCCCTATCAACGATGATCATTACCTTTCCGATCACGTCATGGTACCTCTTACCAAACAACCCTCTAAACGGTTCATGGTCAATGGAGAAACACGAAGCTCTCTCGGACTCCTCGGCCGGAGAAGAAGAAGAAGAAGATGAGGAAGACATCGACCCGTATCCAACATCAAATGGAAATCCTTGAATACCACGAAGAACTTCCAACCAATCCAAACGAGACCGCGGAATTTAAACAAATAAGAGGCATGATTCAAAACCTTGCTTACAACCTCACTAAGCCGTCAAAAAGGAAAAGGAAGAATTGACGAAAGAGACAATAGGAATGTGCTCAGTTTCATTTATTTTATGTTTGAATGATTTCTCTTTAGTATTTTTGGTTTATGGTATTTTGGATATTGTTACTTTATCTTATAAGTGATGTTTTATGATGACTTGCTTGTTCCTATTGCTTGTTTTATTGATTTAATAGTGTACAAAATCGCACATCTTTTCTCTGTAGGTTGATGAGTGTCTAAATACTCATCATTTTTATATCGCTTATAATGCCAAAACATCCGAAAACACTCGTAAACGCATCAAAATGATAAAATATCACAAACAAGTGTTTTATCCGCTTTTAAATGCAAAACATCAAAATCACGGTGAAAACGATCAAGTTTGCATAATTGGCGCTTTAGTCCCCAAGTTTAAAAGTTGTCAAAAACAGGTCCACAGTATATCAAAATAAGAAAAATATCATTTTAAGTCCTTAGGGATTCATAAAGTTGTCAAAACAAGTCCTTGAAATCAAAAAATTGCAAAATTACAACTTTAGTCCCTCAACTTTTAAAAATGACAAAAACGGTCCTTGGACATTTAAAAAATGGAAAATAATCATCATTGGTCCTTGTACTATTCACATATGGCAGGAATGGTCCTTGTGAGAGCTTTGGAAACTTGTCAAGATCAGTCCCTCAAGATTGGCAGAATTACAAGTTTAGTCCTTGTATTAAACTAAAACCATTTAGGACCCTTTTGTATTTAGAACCCTGCCAAGCCAAAAAGAACCCAGCCAAAACCCTGTGACCCCCCCCATTTTGGACCCCCTGTTTATAATATCCTAAAGTCAAAACCAGTCAAAGCGCGCCCAATCTACCACTACTGTTCATCTCCTTCACACAAGCTGCAATCCCAAAACCAGAGGTGGTTTTCTCCTCTTTTTCAACACTCCACCTGTTTTTCCACTTGAATACACCTCTCCTCCACCTCTACATACATCCAAACCCCATTAATTGAAAGAACCTGCTCAAAGACAATTTGGCGCCAAAATATCCAAATGGACGAATATGATAGCTTTGACCAATCCAATGGTTGGATTGAGGTGGGAAAGATTCAGAGACATAAGCTGAGCCTCAAAAGTCTATAAAGAAGGGATGGGAAGCAATGTGATAAAATATCTAGTGTATTTTAATTTACTTTATGTCGTTTTAGTTAAAATTTAAATTTCAGTGTAATCTTAAGCCTTCAAGTACTGTTTTTATCTATCTCAGAGTATTGTGAATCCTTTCTAATAAGTAATTTCAAGTTTTAAGTTCTATTTCTGTTTATGCAAAAATTTACTCTTGTTCAAAAATTCAATAAGCTCGAATGTTATTAGCAGTTGTTATTATGGACTCATAAGCCCACATAAGCTCCCTAAAATTTTAGTTTAACAGTAATAATAGCATATTTGTCATTATCAAGTTTTATGCTGTCATTGTTCTTGTTTAATGCTTCATTAGTCTCATTAATGGATAATATAAAACCTTTAATCATTATCATGGTCTTAATCAGGTTTCTCTTTGAAAAGCTTCAAAAGGTCTTGAAAATAGGTGTTTGGATTAGCTTGTTTCTCTGTGTTTAAAAGTGTTTGTGTTATTGTTCATTGTTGTCTTGTGTCTCATTGGTCCATAATAACTCAAAGAAACAAGAAAAACCAGTGCTCTTTTGGTTAAAAGTCAAAATCAAGTTTAATCTTGATTTGCTTGTTAACTGTTGGAATTTAGAATACATAATCATACATACTAGCTTAAAAGTTGTTTATCTAGCTAAAATTAGTCTCATATTACCTTAATATATCATAATCAGTAGCCTAGGATCATTCAAATCTCACAAAAGTCAACTTTGTTTCATTTTCTTAAAAAGTCAAAACTGTCTTGTGCACAGTTAAGCCATACTGTTTCATAAGCTCATCAAGAGCTTATCAGTTAACTTAAGCCTGTGTATTTTAGCTTTTTGAGAAGTTCACCTAGCTGTCTCAAGGTTACAAGCTTAATTTTCCCATTTCTAGCTTATTTGGTTGGCCTGCAAGAGCTTTTTGTTTTTCCAAAAATACTAATATACAATCGAGTTAAACTCGTTGTTTTCGACTTTTAATAAGCTCACCAAAAGCTCTCTAGTGGACCCCACTGTTAAAGCTTTACCTTTTTGGATAGCTTATCTGGTCATCTTGCTAATCCAAGTGTTTGTTTTAAGTTTCTAGCTTATTTAAGTGCTTAAAAATAAGTTAGAAGGTGCCTAGTGATTCATTAAAGTGTCCTGTTTAATCAGTTTAAACTTGTGCTTATTTTAGCTTAATCAGTGCTTATTTTTAAATCAAAATGTTTTCTCAGTTTTCATATTAGCTTATTATTAGTTACTTAGCTTATTTTTCAGTTTTCCTTTGCTTATTATTAGCTTATAAGCCATTTTAGCTTAAACCTTGTGCTTATTCTTGTTTTTGCCAATCGTTGAGAAAATAAGCTCTCCGAGCTTATTATTGGTTTTCATAAAAGTCATAGTTTTATAAAGTGCTTATTTAAGTGTGTTTAACAAGTTGCAAAAGAAAATCAAAAAATAAAAAGTTAGCAAAAAGGAGTTCTTTGGATTCGAACCCCGCCACCCACTCACCACACCACACACACACCATCCTGCCTAGGGTCTTTTCGCTTTCATTTGCAATATTTAATATATAACCCACTTTGTCGGTTTAAGCTTATACGAGCTTAATTGCTTATTTCTAGCTTATTTGAACCAAACTTTTCATCCTTTTCATTTTCTTAGTTTGGTATTAGTATAAAGTAATTTATAAAAGTTTGATTTTTCTAAATAGTTTTAGTATTTTTAAACATTTAATTAGTGTAAAATCTTATTTAATTCATAATAAAAATATAAAAGTCAAAAATATAAATCTTTTTCTAAAAATTTCTTTTATCATATAGTACGTAATAAAATTGTTTTTACACTTGTAGGACTTTTATTTCATAAATTTTACGTTTTTGCTTACGCACTGCTGTAATTTTTATAAATAACGTCACGCTTTTCATTTTAAATAAAGTTTTAGATAATTTAAGTTTACGCTTTAGTTAAAATAGTTTATTTAAGTTATTTTATTTTATAAAATCACAAAACATCATTGTAAAAATAGTGATAGCGTTTATTTAATATATTTTAACTTTTAATTTCTTTTAATTTGCATTTAAGTCATTGTAATTTGTAGATCTTTTCTTTAGGTATAATTATCCATCAAAATCCTTCGATCACTATCCTTAGTGATTATTCGACATCTGCTCATGTTAAACACCAATTCATCCTCCGTGGGACTTAACGACCCGTGAATTCCTATATTCCTCGATCTAAATTGCATTTGGTGTTTGGCCTGCTTTGAGTTTCTTCGGTTAGCCATTCACAGTGGCTAGCTTGTGTGAGATAACTTGACGGTTTGCACCAATCAAATTTTGGCGCGCCGCCGGGAGGTCAGTAAGCGTGTTCTAAGCATTTTTCGATCTGCACTTGCACATATACCACAGTTTGTCAAAAGTTTTACGTAAAGTTAAATATAAATCAAAAGTTCATTAACACTTTTCCTAAAGTGTTAACAACACCAAAATATATAAAACAACAAAACAATCGTAACGCTTTCTAGCTTGTGTTTTTTTAAGGTGATTCTTAAAGAGATACGATTTGGTTAAACGAGACGATACCAAAAATATTGTCCAAAGTTTTTAAACCATCGGACAAATCATTACCTACGTCTTTTCGGTGGTACTTAATATATACATAAAAATCAACCACCGAAATCAAGGCAAGACACCTACTAACGGGGTGTGACCATAATAAGTTCCCGAACCACGATTTAAAACTTGCCTTTGTGTCCTTGTGATCCGGTGTACCTTTTTCAAAAGCCATTTCATTTGTGATTATTGGTTAAGTTCACTTGTCGCTTTGCCTCGCATTTGTTTTGAAAACCGATTTTTATACTTAGTGCATGCGCACTGTTCTTCCAGCTTCTACAAGTCCACTTTCGAACTTGGAAAGATTCCTCGTGACGAGGGGCGTTCGGCTCCTTCACCGTGATCGAGGAACGCCTACCACCACCACCCCACGCGAAATGGCGTAAGACAAGCCGATGAATGAGCTTCTCAAGCACCCATCGAGGGTTACGGAGATGCCATTGTTGTCCCACCATTGTGGTCGATACTTTTGAGCTCAAACCGGGTTGCTTAATCTAGTAACCCAGCCAATTCTATGGTTTTGAGCGGGATGATCCTCATGCACACATTCGATGGTTTAACAAGATTGCATCTACCATCAAATACAAGAATGTCCCATGAAGCTATCAAGCTTATTATGTTCCCATTTTCTCTAGACAAGCCCGAATTGGCTTGAGAAACAACCCCTCGCTCCATTGAGACATGGGAAGATCTAGTCACCAAGTTTGTTAACGAATTCTATCCTCTATCCCTAACTACAAGTCTTAAGAATGAGATAATGAAATTTTCTCGGAGATTTGATGAATCATTCGGGAGGCATGGGATCGTTACAAAGAATTGCTTCGCAAGTGTCCGCATCATGGTTTTACCGAGTTAATGCAAATGGATACTTTCTACAATGGTCTCGAGACAAGTGACCAAGACTCTCTCGAATGCCTCACGCGGAGGTAATTTCATAGCAAAACCACAAAAGAAGCCTTACAAATCATTGAAAACAAGTCCCGGTCCGTTCTTTCCGCACAAAGACATATCGACTCGGTCTAATCTTGGACTGCTATTTCATCTCCCCGTGAGTACATCTAGCACCGATGCTAAGATTGATAAACTCACAGATATTGTTCGAGCTTTGGTTCTTGCTAACTAAAAGAAAGTCACTTTCAATCGAGACACCATCACATGGTGAAGTGAAGAAAGTTGAAGTTTGTGTTACTTGTGGTGGCCCTCATGCATACTACAACCTGCATCGCACAGATGGTAGTCCGTTTGAAGCCAATGCTATAGCCGTACTTCACATTAGGAGGTAATCAATCCGTCCTCAAAATGAACCAAGCTACCGTATAACACTTATCGTGCACCACCCGGTTTTAACCATAATCCTAACCGAATCGAATCAACCTAGAATGAACCAAGGTTATCAAAACCAAGGTAATTTCTATCTCGGACCCAATCAAGGTTTCCAACATCAAGGAACCTTAATCAAAACAATTTCAATCGGGGAATCAATTTGGGAATGTGAATCCTAATCAAGGAATTTTCAACAACAAGGTCATAATCAAAACATCCGACCTCGAATGTCCTCCACATCCTCTAGTACCATCATCGATGAGTTATTGAAGCGCTCATAAAATCCCAAGATGAAATGAGCAGGTTGTTGGTCGGTCGGATCACGATCTCAAGAAGTCTTTAAATGATCAACCCTCGGGCTCGGAAAACTTCCGAGCAACACGATCGCTAACCCGAGGGCGATGCAAAGCGATCACGACCAGTGGTGTTTCATATGATGGACCCGCTATTCCTACTACCTCTTCTTCTCTCCCCTAAGGTAGTAGAAAGTGAACCTAAGACACACAATGGACCCACGACTCAATGCCTCCTCCACTAGGAGAAATGAGTCAAGTTACCAAGGATACAACGGAAAAGGTGCATTATTCAAGCCCACGGTACCGCGACACGTCCCACCCCGGTAGTCCAACCTCGAGTTGTCCGAAACCCAAATCAAATCCAGGAGTTGTTTTTGAACCTCCGTAGCTCTGTTGAAAATACCAATCAAAACTTCTATTCCTTACCCATCACGTTTGAATGAGCAAAGCTCATGAAAAAGCGGTCATCAAATGGACAAATTTTTCAAATTTTCCAAGAATTACATTTTGACATAAGCTTTGCGGATGCTATCATCTTGATGCCCAAATTTGCATCAACTCTCAAACACATGTTAAGCAACAAGGAAAAGTCATTTGAAATGGCTAAACTCCTCTTAACGAGAACTCGCTGCGGTTATCCCGAAAGCTTCGAAAAGCTTGGAGATCCCGGAAAATTTCTCTTACCTTGTGTATTTCAGGAATGGTTGAATGGTTTGCCTTAGCGATCTTGGTGCAAGCATCAACACGATGCCTTATTCGATATGAAAGAAACTTTTCTTCCGGAACTTACTCCTACATGCATGACTCTCGAGCTTGCGGATCGTACAATATCCGTCCTCTTGGCATTCTTGAGGGCGTGTTGTCAAAGTAGGAAAGTTCCATTTTCCACCGACTTCGTGGTTGTTGATTTTGATGTCGATCATCGGGTTCCTCTCATTGTTGGTCGAGGATTCACGAGAACGGCCGTGCTCTCATTGATGTATTTGAGCAAGAAATCACATTACGTGTTGGTAATGAAGTCATTACCTTTAACCTTGATCAAACTTGAGGTACTCGCAAACTATGATTACGAGTCGGTTAACCGAATAGATATCATTGATGTTGCTACGAAGAGTACTCTCAAGAAGTTCTTGGTTATGATCATAATTCTTGGTGATAATATCACTCATTCATCTCAACCTATCATCGCCAATTCTACTCCTTCTCTCACCCCATTTGAGGAAAGTGACTTCATCTTAGAAGAGATTGAAGCTTACTTATCTAGTGATTACTTCCATGGGAAATTGATCACGCTCCCATCGACATTGAGGGGACATACTTCTCATTGAGAAGTTGCTTAATGATGATCCATCATCATCATCACCCTCCCGTCGAACTTCATAACAAGGAAGTCAAGTCGGTTGAGAAAAGCGAAGAATTTCACAGTCGAACTTAGGACTTACCGCCTCATCTCGAGTATGCATTTCTTGAAGGTGATGATAAATTACCGGTCATTATTGCTCGAGATTTGAGTAAAGATGAAAAGTCTGCCTCATAAAGATCTTGAAGTCACACAAGCAAGCAATTGCTTGGAAACTCTCCGACATTAAGGGTATCAACCCGAGTTTTGTACTCACAAAATCTTGATGGAGGATGACTTCAAACCAATGAGCTCAACATCAAAGAAGAGTAAATCCAAAATCCATGATGTTATCAAACAAGAGGTTATCAAACTTCTTGGCGAGATTGATTTACCCGATCTCGAGATAGTCCTTGGGTTAGCCCAATTCATTGTGTTCTAAAAGGGTGGCATAAGCATTGTCACAAATGAAGATAACGAGTTAATTCCAACTCATTTGGTTACGGGATGGCGTGTTTGCATTGACTATCGTAAGTTGAATGACGCCACCCGTAAAGACCATTTTCCTCTACCCTTCATGGACCAAATGCTTGAGAGATTAGCGAGGAACGAATACTATTGTTTCTGGATGGTTTCTCGTTACTTTCAGATCCCCATTGATCCAAAGGATCAAGATAAAACTACATTCACCCGCCCATACGGAACTTTTGCCTCTGGACGTATGCCTTTTGGCCTATGTAATGCTCCCCGCACGTTTCAACGATGTATGATGGCCATTTTCCACGACATGATCGGGAAACAATGGAGGTGTTTATGGATGACTTCTCGTCATTGGGGATTCGTTTCAAACATGTCTCCCCATCTAGATAAAATGCTTAAGCGGTGTGAAGACACCAATCTTTGTCTAAACTGGGAGAAAAGCCACTTTATGGTCAAAGAAGGCATAGTCCTTGGCCATAAGATTTCAAAAATGGGATTGAGGTAGATAGAGCAAAAGTCGATGTTATTGCTAAAGCGCCTCATCCTACTACCGTCAAAGGTATTAGGAGTTTTTAGGTCATGCCGGTTTCTATCGTAGATTCATACAAGATTTTTCTAAAATCGCCTGGCCAATGACTCATCTTCTTGAAAAGGATGCTCCTTTTATCTTCTCACCGAGTGCATCAAGCTTTTGAAACATTAAAGAAAAAGCTTCAAGCACCCATTCTCGTTGCTCCGATCGGGATTTACCCTTTGAGCTCATGTGCGATGCAAGTGATTTTGCTATCGGTGCGGTCTTAGGGCAACGTGAGCTAAGCATTTTCACCTATTCACTACGCAAGTAAGACTATGACCAAGCTCAAACTCATTACACTACCACGTAAAAAGAGCTATTAGCCGTGGTGTATGCATTTGAAAAGTTTGGCCGTGCTTAATCTTGACCAAATGTGTAGTGTATACGGATCACTCGGCTCTCAAATATCTCTTTGCAAAACAAGATGCAAAGCCGAGATTGCTCCGTTGGGTTCTCCTCCTCCGAATTTGATATCATCATACGTGATAAAAAGGAGCCGAGAACACCGTGGCGATCATCTGTCCGATTAGAGAACCCTCACCAAGATGTTTTAGAAAAGGAAATAAATGAAACATTTCCTCTCGAGACACTCAATACGGTTTCTTTTCGTGGAAATTCTTCACCCCATGGTTTGTCGACTTCGCCAAATTACCATGCGGGTAACTTCGTTGTGAAGGGGATGTCGACCCAACGGAAGAACAAATTCTTCAAGGATGTTAAACATTACTTACGGGACGACCCTATTTATTCAAAATCTGTGCGGATCAAGTCATCCGACGGTGTGTTTATGGACAAGAAGCTCTTGACATTCTCAAAGCTTGTCATCTTTGGACCAGCGGGGCCATCATAGTCCGAACTACACGCCGAAAAGGTGTTTGATTACGGGTTTTATTGGCCCACAATTTACAAGGATGCCCACGAATTTGTCAAAGCTCGTGACGCTTGTCAACGTCATGGAAATATCTCTCAAAGAAATGAAATGCCACAAATGCCATTCAAGTTTGTGAGATATTTGACATCCGGGTATTGACTTTATGGGTCCATTTCCATCTTCTCGAGGTAACAAATACATACTCGTGGTCATGACTATTTGTCAAAATGGGTTGAAGCGAAAGCTTTACCTACCAATGATGCCCGAGTTGTTGTGAAATTTTGAAATCTCTTTGCCGTGTTTGGAACTCCGAGAGCTATAATCGGTGATCGTGGTACACATTTTGTAATGACCAATTTGATCGTGTCATGCAAAAGTATGGTGTTACCCACCATCTATCTCTCGATACCACCCCAAACAAGTGGGCAAGTGGAAGTCTCCAACCGTGGTATTAAAAGAATTCTTGAAAGAACAGATGGCGAAACCGCATCCGGTCGGATAAACTAGATGACGCACTGGGCCTTCCGTACTCAAAACACCAATTGGGTGTACTCCATACAAGCTAGTGTACGAAAGGCATGTCATCTTCCGATTGAGCTAGAGCATAAGGCTTCTGGGCCTTGAAACATGCAAATTTCGATATCTGAGACCGGTGGTGATCAGAAAAGTTCAAATGAATGAACTAAATGAACTTCGTGATCAAGCATACGAGAACTCTTTGATCTACAAACAAAGACAAAGAAGATTCATGACTCTAAAATCAAGAACCGCGTTTTCAACGTTGGTGATCGAGTCCTTCTTTTCAATTCAAGATTGAAGATTTTCTCGGAAAGCTTAAGTCCCGTTGGTCTCGGTCCATTTACTATCACTAAGGTTTATCCTTATGGCACCATTGAGTTATCTCAACCGATGGTCCAAATTTTAAAGTGAATGGTCATCGATTAAAGCATTACTTTGGAGAGGACATTCCATCCGTGGTTGTCCGGATCTACAAACATTCCCCATGAACCAATGAATGCGGGGATCGAGTCACGCTAGTGACTCGGGAATCAAAAATAGTAGCACACACCATATGGGTTTTCACCCATGTTTACGTCTTCTTACCCCTTTCTACCACTTTAGTGTGGGAGTTGCCCATTGTTGTATATATCAATCTCTTAAAAAAAATGTATATATCAAAAACAAAATAATGGCCGTAGTATTTCCCTTTTATGTTCTATGTTTCGGCATAACCGCCGGTACTTTGAATATTGAGGGCAATATTCATTTCTAAGTGTGGGGGGGAATTCTCACGAATTTTATCATGTAATTATTCCACCCAATTCCCCCGTTTTTTGTCACAATTCTCAAATTCCGGTCATTTCTCAAAACAATTCATGCTTCACAATTTCATCATTTATCGTAAACTAGGTTTACGTGTTCCAAATTCGCGTAACCTTAATGGTTTAGCGGCGAATTCATGATCATATCATCACGAACATTTCATATAGACTAAGTTTAGTCTACATTTCATTAGCATCATTTGCATCATGTTAGTTCATTCATAATTTTGCATTTCACATTAAACGCGTAAATTTTATATTAAATAAACGTTATCGCGTAAGTTATTATTTTGAACATTTAATCCGCTACTTCCAAAAATGATCCTGATATATTTTTATACTTACATTTAGTTTATAAAATCTATATTTTGAGTTTACCTAGTGTTTTAAATTTATTTTGTATATAAATCGTTAAATTTATATTATTACGACACTTTTCTTAAAAACTACACGATAATTATTATATCACTCAAATTTTGCAAGAAATGTATTTTTACAATTTTTATGATCTCATTATACTTTACTTGGACCTATAAAAAAAAATTACTTTTACCTAAAACTACCTTAAATACACTAATGTATATACAAACCTTACAAGTTATTATTACATAAACATTTACTTACACTTTTTATCAATTATATACAAATTAAAAAAAAAAAAAGATATTTTGGAAATACTTCCCTTGGCCGACCGCCAAGGAAAGCTGATAATTGGTTGGTGAAGTTTTCTTACTTGTTGAAATTTATACACAAAGTCACTTCTATACTTCATTCATTCTAATAATTCACAAGTTAAGTAAAAGTGTTTTTCTCTCTTTGTTCTTCCTTCCATAACCGGCCATACAAGGTGTTAAGAAGAATCATCAAAATTTTCCAAGATCAAGTATAAACAATCTAGTTACACTCTTATTAAAGGTTTTGAAATAAAAACCTAGGGTGTTTAGGTTAATCCCTTGTTCTAATCACCTCATCAAGTAACTAGTAAGCATATCATTTTCATTTTTACATCTTTCATTATCATTTCATGTCTATTTCATCATTTTTGAGCAAAGTATGCAAGACTTATGGATATTTATACCATTTTACATTGTTTTAGAGTTATACATATATAAGTCATCCTATAATTTATCCCTTGTTATATATTAGTCTTGATGATGTTTAGGAACCCATGACACCCTAAGAAGGTGTATGGTAGGATTAGAATAACCGGAGTTGTTTTGAAGGGATTGGAATAGGTTTAGTACGAGAAAAATCCATTTTGACAAGTCTAAGAAAGGGTCGATCTTATTTTGAAATTCGGAAAATCCATTGTAGACATAAAATTTTGGTTTAGATATTTAGAAAATATACTTTAAAAGCGAATCCGTGGCAGCTTGAGCGGATTAAAGCGGAGCTATAACGAAGAAGTTATGAATTTTTCAAGTTTGACGACGAAATATATTAATCTCGAAAATTTCAAGAAACTATTTTTGTTTTGTACGAGTCAAAAGCGAGTCTTAAGCTTTATAAATTATTTCGACTTATCAAAAAAATATATTAGTATACTTTGATACGAAGCTAAGGATGTATAATCCGTGAAAGCGGATTAGTAACGACTAAAATATACACGTTTTACAAAATTGCCGTAACTTTATTAGTTAAGAAAAACTATATTATTTTATTAGACAAATGTTAAGGTAAACAAACGACCATATTGAAGGCTATTTTAACGTTGACGTAGAACTTTTTGTAACGAGATGCCTTCTAATAAAAGTGAGATTATCAAGCATATTTTCCAAAGCGACCAACCGTTTGTATAGCGGATTGTAATGAATTATTCTGATTTGCTTAAACTTTGCGAAACTCACTTTTAAACCACATTTGGACAAAATCACCCTACTTAACCTATGTTTTCTTTATGAACGAGACCTCTAGGATAAAACTTTGCCAAAACTTGAGATTTTGATACAAGCTTTCCAAAACCGTTGAGTTCGTTTCCTAACGATCGACGTACACCATTTTACGACAAGCTTTTCGAGGCCATTTTAGTCACTTTCATGGAAATTTCAACGACATTATTTTACACGAAAAGTTATATTCTCTTAATAAATCACTAAAAGTCTATCGTAGGATATCGTTTCAATGTAAATACATGTGAAGTAATTTAAAATGGTCAAGGCGTTAAAAGATTATATTTTCGAGAAGTATTGTTTTCAAAAATACATAAGTGGTATAAATATCATCCGAATCGTGCATAACATTACATCATGACTTATTGCATATCATATCATTCATAATAGGTCGGTTTCGAGATTCACGCTACATTTCGTGTAACCACTTTTGTCATCGCATCTATTCATCAAGTGAGTAATCACACCCCCTTTTTACCGTTTTACTATATTTTGGGGCGAAATGCATGAACCGTTCTTGAGCTAAATTGTTTACTACTTTTATTAACTAGTTTGACTAGAACTTGTGAACTTGAAACAAATCCTTGAACTTAATTATGAAATAATGCCTTACTTGAACTTATTGAACCGTACATGTTATGATCTTGACCTAAAGTCTCCTATGTTCGGAGCATCACTATAAAGTCTCCTATGTTCGGAGCATCACTATAAAGTCTCCTATGTTCGGAGTATATCTTTGGGAAGAGGCACCCATTATATCTTTGGGAAGAGGCACCCAGTATATCTTTGGGAAGAGGCACCCATTATATCTTTGGGAAGAGGCACCCAACATAACTTTGGGTAGTGGCACCCACTTAATCTGGTTTCATCAAGTAGCATCCTCGAATTATTATATTCGTGGTACTATATTGTGAACTATTATGACCACTTATACTTGACTACTTCATACGCTATATTTTGTGCAATGGGTTGTGAATACACGGTTGCAAGTTTTGTATGGGAACTTGAACCGAGTGGATTCAATGCCTTTGCTTTGTGGACTATTTTCGTTGACCGAAAGCTTTGAATATTTCTTCTGAGTTTTCTTATTTTGCTAAACATGTTTACTCACCAACTATTTTCATAGTTGACCCGCTTTTTCTCATGCATTTCGTGTGATCGTTAGTAAGATTTTTCTACCAGTCTTGCATAATGAAGTTTTCACTTGTCAATATAAATCATTATGTTTAAAACATAATATTTTGGAATTTAAACTTTGTAATATATTTGCCGATGTCGGCTAAACTAGTATTGTAATGGTGTATTATTTCTTTTAATCTTAACGTTGGTATGTTCTATTATCTTGTGCTTATGTTCCTTTCCGTTACACCTCGTGTTTCAGCCTCCGGCGGTGTGACATTTTGGCCAAAATTTTTTTCGAGTAAGTGTTTTCACTTACTCAAAGAAATGGTAATCGGTCCGCCATGTCTAACCCATAAGGATTGGCTAATCCAGAGCAAACGGCTCTTGGTAAAGATATCTCAAATCCGTTTATGGCTTGCAATTTGCCCAAAATTGTATGGTGTTCAACTCACCATATCTTTAAACTAGTGAAAAGTTGGCTAGCCCGCAAGGTTATGGCTTGTGGTAAAGGCAGTGGAAAAAACCATAATTGGTAATCGGCTCACCAAAGATAATATTGATAATTTATCTAAGAGTTGGCTAGTCCAGAGCAAACGGCTTCTGGTAAAGACAAATCAAATCCGTTGAAAGCTTATGATTTGCTCAAAATCATTTGGTTATCATTGTACCAAGGTTCTTACTTGAACTAAAATAATTGGCTACTCCAGAAGTAATGGCTTTTGGTAAAGAGATGAAATCCATTAATTTTTCTCAAATCATTGCTAGGGACTAGCAATATCTTAGTGTGGGGATTGATGAGTGTCTAAATACTCATCATTTTATCTTGTTTATAATGCCAAAACATCCGAAAACACTCGAAACGATAAAATGATAAAAATATCACAAACAAGTGTTTTATGTGTTTTAAATGCAAAAACATCAAAATCGGTGAAAACGTATCAAGTTTGCATAATTGCGCTTTAGTCCCCAAGTTTAAAAAGTTGTCAAAAGCATCCTCGGTATATCAAAATAAGAAAAATATCATTTTAATTCCTTAGGGATTCATAAAGTTGTCAAAAAGTCCTTGAAATCAAAAATTGCAAAATTACAACTTTAGTCCTCGACTTTTAAAAATGACAAAACGGTCCTTGGATATTTAAAAATGGAAAATAATCATCATTGGTCCTTGTACTATTCACATATGGCAGGAATGGTCCTTGTGAGAGCTTTGAAACTTGTCAAGATCAGTCCTCAAGATTGGCGACTACAACTTTAGTCCTTGTATTAAACTAAAACCATTTAGGACCCTTTTGTATTTAGAACCACCTTGAAGCCAAAAGAACCCACCAAAACCCCGCAGACCCCCATTTTGGACCCCCGTTTATAATATCCTAAAGTCAAAACCGGTCAAGCGCCCAATCTACCACTCATTCATCTCCTTCACACAAGTTGCAATCCCAAAACCGGGTGGTTTCTCCTCTTTTCAACACTCCACTGTTTTTCCACTTGAATACACCTCTCCTCCACCTCTACATACATCCAAACCCCATTAATTGAAAGAACTCGCTTCAAAGACAATTTGGCGCCAAAATATCCAAATGGACGAATATGATAGCTTTGACCAATCCAATGGTTGGATTGAGGTGGGAAAGATTCAGAGACATAAGCTGAGCCTCAAAAGTCTATAAAGAAGGGATGAGAAGCAATGTGATAAAATATCTAGTGTATTTTAATTTACTTTATGTCATTTTAGTTAAAATTTAAATTTCAGTGTAATCTTAAGCCTTCAAGTACTGTTTTTATCTATCTCAGAGTATTGTGAATCCTTTCTAATAAGTAATTTCAAGTTTTAAGTTCTATTTACGCTTATGCAAAAATTTACTCTTGTTCAAAATTCAATAAGCTCGAATGTTATTAGCGGTTGTTATTATGGACTCATAAGCCCACATAAGCTCCCTAGAAAGCTTATTTAAGCTTTTAGAAACTCTAAAACTTTGTCTAGTATCAAAATCGGAAAATTCACAAAAATACCAAGAAAATAGAGAAAATAAAAAATCAATGAAGAAGGTACAAGAAGACTGAAGCAGAGTGATTTTGTATTGCTTATTGGTTTAGTGCTTCTTGGGAAGCTATAGGATATGTTCTCAGTCCTTGGTTCTCATCTTTCACTTGAAATCACTTGTAAGCTCTTTTGATCCAATTTGGCCTTTACTTGTGTAAGACAGTCATTAGTTCAAATCTTTGTGTTTCCATGTTCGATAGTCATATTTAAGTATGAATAAACCTATAAAACTAGTTGCTTGTTTATTAAAATTTGTAGTTGTTAAAATTTTAGTTTAACGATAATAATAACATATTTGTCATTATCAAGTTTTATCTGTCATTGTTCTTGTTTAATGCTTCATTAGTCTCATTAATGGATAATATAAAACCTTTAATCATTATCATGGTCTTAATCAGGTTTCTCTTTGAAAAGCTTCAAAAGCAGTCTTGAAAATAGGTGTTTGGATTAGCTTGTTTCTCCGTGTTTAAAAGTGTTTGTGTTATTGTTCATTGTTGTCTTTGTGTCTCATTGGTCCATAATAACTCAAAGAAACAAGAAAAACCAAGGCTCTTTTGGTTAAAAGTCAAAATCAAGTTTAATCTTGATTTGCTTGTTACTGTTGGAATTTAGAATACATAATCATACATACTAGCTTAAAAGTTGTTTATCTAGCTAAAATTAGTCTCATATTACCTTAATATATCATAATCGGTAGCCTAGGATCATTCAAATCTCACAAAAGTCAACTTTGTTTCATTTTCTTAAAAAGTCAAAGCATCACGTACGCTGTTTAAGCCATCTTGTTTCATAAGCTCATCAAGAGCTTATCGCTTAACAAGCACTGTATTTTAGCTTTTGAGAAGTTCACCCAATCGTCTCAAGGTTACAAGCTTAATTTTCCCATTTCTAGCTTATTTGGTTGGCCTGCAAGAGCTTTTTGTATTTCCAAAAATACTCAATATACACTGAGTTAAACTCAGTTGTTTTTCAGCTTTTTAATAAGCTCACCAAAAGCTCTCTAGTGGACCCCACTGTTAAAGCTTTAGCTTTTTGGATAGCTTATCTAGTCATCTTGCTAATCCAAGTGTTTGTTTTAAGTTTCTAGCTTATTTAAGTGCTTAAAAATAAGTTAGAAGGTGCCTAGTGATTCATTAAAGTGTCCTGTTTAATCAGTTTAAACTTGTGCTTATTTTAGCTTAATCAGTGCTTATTTTTAAATCAAAATGTTTTCTCAGTTTTCATATTAGCTTATTATAGTTACTTAGCTTATTTTTCAGTTTTCCTTTGCTTATTATTAGCTTATAAGCCATTTTAGCTTAAACCTTGTGCTTATTCTTGTTTTTGCCAATCGTTGAGAAAATAAGCTCTCACCGAGCTTATTATTGGTTTTCATAAAAGTCATAGTTTTATAAAGTGCTTATTTAAGTGTGTTTAACAAGTTGCAAAAAGAAAATCAAAAATAAAAAGTTAGCAAAAGGAGTTCTTTGGATTCGAACCACCACCCACTCACCACACCACACACACACCATCTCGCCCTAGGGTCTTTTTCGGTTTTCATTTGCAATATTTAATATATAACCCACTTTGTCGGTTTAAGCTTATACGAGCTTAATTGCTTATTTCTAGCTTATTTGAACCAAATTTTTCATCCTTTTCATTTTCTTAGTTTGGTATTAGTATAAAGTAATTTATAAAAAGTTTGATTTTTCTAAATAGTTTTAGTATTTTTAAACATTTAATTAGTGTAAAATCTTATTTAATTCATAATAAAAATATAAAAGTCAAAAAATATAAATCTTTTTCTAAAATTTTCTTTTATCATATAGTACGTAATAAAATTGTTTTACACTTGTAGGACTTTTATTTCATAAATTTTACGCTTTTTGCTTACGCACTGCGCGTAATTTTATAAATAACGACGTTTTATTTTAAATAAAGTTTTAGATAATTTAAGTTTACGTTTTAGTTAAAATAGTTTATTTAAGTTATTTTATTTTATAAAATCACAAAAACATCATTGTAAAAATAGTGATAGCGTTTATTTAATATATTTTAACTTTTTAATTTCTTTTAATTTGCATTTAAGTCATTTGTAATTTGTAGATCTTTTCTTTAGGTATAATTATTCATCAAAATCCTTCTCGATCACTATCCTTAGTGATTATTCGACATCTGTCATGTTAAACACCAATTCATCCTCCGTGGGACTTAACGACCGAATTCCCTATATTCCTCGATCTAAATTGCATTTGGTGTTTGCCTGTTTGAGTTTCTTCGGTTAGCCATTCACAAGTGGCTAGCTTGTGTGAGATAACTTGACGGTTTTGCACCAATCATAGGTTCGATCTGCGGATGCGGATCCCTAGGATTAGCCTAGCGGATCCCTTCCTCGAGGGAACCGGGATCCGTGTCATCGGATCGAGAATACGACTTTCCTTACATCAAGATTGCTTTCTAGATAAACTTCACATTAGCTAAGCATATGTTTTGGAATCCAACTAGAACTATTTCAAGGATGAGAAAGGCTTAGACTCACTAAAGGCTTACTTAAAATCTTAGTCAAAATGCCTCTTGATTTATCAACACATCAAAACTCACCATATTTCCGCTTCAACTACTCACAAACTATTTCTCATCTTTCAAAACACCTAAAGAGGACAAATTAAACATTTTTTTTAATTACCTCTAGTCATTTCTATCTCAAAGAAAGATAAAGATTAGTTTTTCAATTCTTATGATTTTAAGAATTTATCCAAATATCACCTCGCTTAAATCGATCACTAGGATCATTTATTATGACTTGACACCTATATAACTCTTAGTGTTATCCTTGGACATCCATTGGTAGCCATCTTGTCCCATCCTCCTTCCATAAGAAGCAATCATTTGCTATAACACTTATTACCTTTGATCATTCAAGTATCCTTTCATCTCAAACACTTAGGAGAACCGAAATATTTAAAATAAGATAGGCTTTAGCTCCTAGAAACCTCATTTCAAACTGTCATAATCACGAGAGCCGGATCCCTAGGATTAGTTTAGCCGGATCCTCCAAGGAGGGAACCGGGATCCGGGTGACGCTTATGAAAATCATTGCTTGAACAAACATTTCAACTCATCTTCCTCCATCTCATCTTAAATGAGTCCCTAGATTAGTAAAACTCGAACATAAACTTTGTGCATGTTAATCATCACATTTCAAGAACATTAATGGATTAAGTCTTAAAGGCAACTACCAAGCTCTTCCTTTATAAGCCATATTGCTAAGAACACTTTAGTCATCAAACATATAGTTAGACTACCCAAGGTCAAATTTTCTTGGTCAAAACCATGATTAGGCAAAATTACTTGTTAGGTTAAGGATTTGAGATATCCAACATTAAAGACTTCAAAATTAAGTCAATCCATGATTAAACAAACCTTACAACAAGATAATGATTTCACCTAGTCCTTGTCGACAACCGGATCCTCGGTCTTTAAACAAAGGATCCCTGCGAGAGGGATCCGTGGGATCCAGATGCGAAGAGCATAAACCACTCCATATTTGAATTCAAGTCACCTTTGGGTCTCCAACCACCTTTAGCATTCATTAACTATCCTCATAGAACCGATCAAAACCCCAAAGCATGCTTAGCCCTTCAAATGGCCAAGAATTTAATTTCCTAATTCATATTACCTTTATAAACCAAACAACCTTAGAATTAAGGTACCACTCTCAAATCACATCTCAAAATCAAGAACTAAAAGAGTTCTTACTAGCACCATCACTATGACTAAGGCTCCTAGTGCTAACTCATCCACTCAAGAACCACCCAAGAAACTTGCTAGAATCATGCATGAAGTTTCCTCAACCAAATCACCTTCGGGTAAGTCCACCAAAGCTAGGATCTCTCCCACACTAAGAAAACCAATCAAACTAATTCACAAGAAGAGTGCTTCAACTAGGATTTCATCACATAATTCTACTATACCTTCCACAACTCAACCTACTTCATTAGTACCTAGAGCCACCTCACAATCATTTGAAGATCCTCAACCCACTTCACTTGAACCTCCACTTCAAGAAACTCAAAACCATGACAAAGAGTGCGATCATTGCAAACATGTTGAAAGATTGAAACATGAACTAGATGTATTAATACATGAACTACAAGCTCAAACTGAGAATGTTTAGGATAACTCATCTCATCATTAAAGATTTTAGTTGAATCTAAAATTTGGGGTAATTCATTAGCATTAGTAGTGCTTATATGGCTAAAGTTCATTCCCTTAGTTTTTTAGAGATTTGGTTGTGTATCTCTTGTTTTATTGAATGAATACTTATATGCTATGATTACCTTTGTTGTGCTTGATATATTGTACATATATCTCATTTCCTCAAATAGCATTCCTTGACATTTCTTCACTTTGAAGAAACTATAACGAGATAGCCAATCCCTTTAGATAACTAGATGATCCCCTTAAAGGGAACCGTGGGATCCGTGGTACAGAGCACCAATTTATACTAACTTGAGTCTCTTTGCGGAAATTATGCACTATACTCTTGTTTTCTAACCTTTGTTTTGTAGTTATTCAAAATACACATGAAGATATTGACACCATAAAGCTAGGGGAGCTTTGTGTCAAACAACATTAAAAACATTTGCAACTTAATCCAATTTTGGATTACACTTCATGACACCCCATTGCAACATTGCAATATTCAAGGGGAGCACGTCATCACTTAGACGAACAATTTGCAAACTTAATTGCAAACACAATTAGCTAATTTTACGTTATGTCCTTGACGCCTTTCAAAGGGATGGACTCGTCAGGGGAGTTAAGACGAGTACCATTCCGTCACTTGCTCTCTTTACATTTTACATATTTTTTTTATAAAATTGTGTTAGTTTCTTTAACACTTTTGTTTCGACAAAGGGGAGAAGAAAGTAAAACTACAAATTCAAACTTTACAATTTTAGATTTTTCCTTAAAATAATTTTATGTTTTGTCATCAACAAAAGGGAGATTGTTAATACAAATAAGCCGTGAAAACGTTTATTTATATTTTACGATATTCTAATGTTTTGTCGATAACAAATATAAAATCATTTTAACGAAACAAATAGAGTACGTAAATAGTTTGAGTTAATAGTTTTCGAACACACTTACGCTTTCACATAAAACACTAAAACAAGTATAAGTGATTTTATGATTTAGATACATATGTACAACAACTAGTGTTTACATATTGGGTTAAACATATACTTAAACTAAGTATACTAAAATGGGTAAAAACTAAGTGTATGCTAAATTGGGTAAATACAAGTTTATACTAAATGGGTAAATACCAAAGAAATGGTTTTGACCCATAACCCATGGTTTTATATATACCACTTAACCAAGTTCATTGTATCCTTAAGATACATTGTATCTAGAAAGAAAACCATGGATCAACCCATAACCCATGACCCATGACCCATAACCAAAAATACCCATGGGCAAAGAGGCGGACCACGGATCCCTAGCTTTGTGTTAGCCGGATCCCTTGTGGTAGGGATCCGTGGGATCCGGGGAAACAAGAGAATTTCCTCTATAAATAGAGAGCCATTTCTTCCTCTCTAGGTGTGCTTTTACACACATACTTCCCCAAAGTATTCTAACCCTCTAACCTCGGATCTAAGTGATCTATGTAGTTTGTCTTTTGTTTTGTGTGATCTACTAGGTTCCTCTTAAAGGAGAGATCACCACTCTTGAAGACGTCAAGCTCAAAGTCCATGAGTTGCCATGCTTCGTCATCATCAAGACTACTAAGGTTCTCTTGTTGATGGTTCTTCCTTTCTCCATAGATGTTGGGTTGAAGGCATTAGTGAAGAATGCCGAAAGTGTCAAGATGAAAGCATTAGTGAAAGGTGCTCATCATCCGTGTCAAAGCATTAGTGAAGGATGCTAAAGGTGTCAAGGCGAAGGCATTAGTGAAGGGTGCCAAGCGTTGTGTCAAAGGCATTAGTGAAGGATGCCAAAGAATCAAATCAAGTAGCATTTGGGAAGAATGCCTAGGTCGTATAATCGATGAGGTGCATCGTTATACATATATGTATTTGTTTATATACAAGGATGGTGATATCCTTGATGGTGTTGTAACAAGGAGTAGATCTCCTTGAGATTAGGTGTTATTAAGTGAAGGTGTAGTTCACCTAAGGTGTGAAAGAACTAGGTGCTTAGCCTAGTACCTAATAAAGGGTAGGCGACGTTGTGAAGGATTAGTTCTCCTAAGGTGTGAAAGAACTTCGGTGGTTAGCCTAGCACCGTATAAAGGGTAGGCGACGTTGTGTTAGGTGTGGTTCGCCTTGGTGTGAAAGAACTTCGGTATTTAGCTTTGTACCGGAAAAAGGTTAAGCGACGTTGTGAAGGCTTCTCCGCCATAAGGAGTTGGTGTAGTGTTTACGAACTCTCGAGTAGGTGACTCGGGAGTGAAGTAGGAGCAGGAAGGTGTCCTTGTAGCGAACCACTATAAATACTTGTGTCGTGGTGATGTGCTTCTTACTCTTTATCTTTCATTACACGTTTATATATCTATCTATCAACGTCCAACATAAACAACCAAATAGATTGACATAAGTCGATCTAAATATTTAAAAGGAAGTTTTAAATTGGTAAAACTATTCAACCCCCCCTTCTAGTTTTCCACATTCCTCACCGCTATCACGCTAAAACCTCCAACAAATGCCCTTTGGTTCTTGGTGGCTTCAGAAATTCTCCGATGAGATGATTTGGATATCCGCATCTAAAGCACTTTCTGTCGATTTTCCCTTTCTCGTAATCCTGGCTCTTTTGGAATGACTTCTTTTCATTTCGTGATTGTATCATTTATCTACCTCTTCTTTTAAAGAACTTTTTATAGTCCCTTACTGTTAATGCATATTCTTCATCTTCACTTTCAGAAGTCGAACTTTCGTCATCACTACACTCTTTTAGCTTTTAAGGCAAGACATCTCATTTTCTCTCCTTTACCTTTAGCTATATCGGAGACTTTCTTAATTATCATTTCATGAACTTTCAAGTTAACGATAAGTTCATCAACTGATAGTGATGCCAATATTTTTGAATCTTCAATAGCGGTGACCTCTGCTCTCCATTTAGGATGTAGAGCCCTAAGAAACTTCCTAACATAGTTCTTGCTAGAATAACCTTAATCAAGAGCTTTAAAACTAGTTGTTGTTCCCTTTACAAGGCTAGTTTAACTAGAAAGTTAATCTAACCAAGTTTCATGCTTAATAATGATGTAAGGAAGAGAAAAAACTTTAATAAATATATAAAAGATTTAAGACTCAAGTTTTTTCCAACGTTTAATTCTTTATTGATATAAACCAAATAATTATACTCGAGTGTTTGTGGAACAACACTTGGGATTGAATGACAAGTGTGTTTGTGATCTTCTTCCTAAACTTAATCACCGAACCTATGTTGGGTGTTTAAGTAAGAAATATGCTAACCAATAAAGTATTACTCTAGGAATTAATTCTACTTTGGAGAAGGGATTAACCTCTTAAAAATGTGGTTACAATGTAATATGAGAGCTTGATCCCTTCTCTTTACATTGATCTATTTATAAATGGATATGTTTATGGATATCTGTGAGATAGAAGCAACTTGCTATGTGGATAGGCTAAAATCCAAATAGTGTTTTGCTTATATTCCTAATTAGAGTTGTAAAAGATACTTTCGGTGGTTGTTTGTGAGTACTTCTTGACCTTTGATAAGATATTTGATAACTTATCTTCCCAAGAAGTTTCCCGCCCATTCTTCAAAGCCTTAGTTGCTAAAAAGAGTAACTAAGTCGTCAATCCAAGTATCATTGGTTAGTAAGATCTCAGGGAGTCATGGATATATTTTCATCACTCTCTGACTCCATCATTCAAGTCTTGATTCCTATCTTCAGTCGTTGAACTCATATAATGATGAGTCTTTACTTCCTCAGACTCTGAGGAATATCTTTGGAATGACTCTCTGATGAATGTTCATCACATACATAATACACTTAGGATGTTTTTCATTCAAATCTATTCTCAAGAGGATTAGGGCTATGAATCGACTCAACATTCTCCCCTATTTTGATAGAAAATAGCCTAAGTATTTTTCAGTGTGAGTGAGCAAATAAAACTTCTTCTTACAACTGATCATGTAGGACTATAATCTATAATATAAAGAAGACAGATAGATAATATTCATTCGTAGCATTACAACTGTTCTTACAAGTAGTATCAAAATATATCTATCTTTTTATTGAAACTCATATCCTAGTTTGTAACACCCACAAAAATGGCTCAGCGGAAGCATACAAGTATTGGGGTGCTACTAAATTGGTATCACAACATAAGCATAGAACAATTGGTTTTTAATAAATAAACTTTTATTCATTCTTAAAAACAATGTTTACATTATGGAATAGTGCGGAAAATGGCCCATTATAAATGAGTGGTCCCAATACATAAATCGTAGTCGTCTATGACCATGCCATGCCTTTGCCTTGCGCCTCAAAGATAAGCTATCACCTCAAAACCCGAAAATACATGCTAAAGGGGTCACTTCTGTTGGTGAGTTCATAGGTTTATTTAAAAGGGATTTCAAAGACATCGTTTCAAATTTGGTTCTTGATGATCATTACGTCTTGCATAATGTCATAAAGTTTATGATTTCAATTCATAAAAGGACTTCATAAAAGAGATTTCATTAGTGGACCATAAGTAGGGTATATGTACATTACAACAAATATAATGTCATATATTGAACCTATTACGCTAGCACTAAGTTCATGCAACCGAAGCTACGACAGTTCATGTATGCACAAGGAAGTCATACAAATAAGGAGCCCATGACGAGTGTTTATCCCAATACACTCGGTCCCGACATGCTATATGTTTCGCCTTGACCCAAGCGGGGTTAACCGAACATGGGAGTCACCCCAAATAGATCTATTTATAACATTCGCGCTTCCCAGCAGGAATTGACGGTTCATGAAAAGGGCAATATGGGATCAAAGAACTTAGGCTAAGCTGCGTAATATTCTAAGTCAAGCATTTTGGTATGGTCCATAAAATATCTATGTATGATGTAACTTTATTAAAATGACATTCAATAGTATAGTAGGTAAACATATCATACCAATCATAAAGCATAGTATGCATAGTAATGTATAATTTCAATAAATAAATTCTTTTAAGTAAAACGAGCATGTATCTTCCCCATAAACAATTATAAAAACAGTTTAAAAGTAGGGGCTATGAAACTCACCTTGGCCATGTGCAATATGAAGTCTAAAGGGAATTAAATCAAGGAGTGATAGTGCACGGCTCCGACACGCAACTTAATTACGTACGACATATTTAGTCTTTATGTTTAAGACTCGATAAAGTTTAACTAGTTTTATAAGTTTTAAATGTTTGTGTTGTTGTTGTTGCTTGTGTAGCAGCATTTAAGTTTAAATAGTTTCCAAAGTTTGTGTGCTTTGGCTTATGGAAGTGTACACGCGGAAAAATATATGACAGAAGAATATTAAGAGTGAATGAGACCTTGGTTTGATGATAACCGAATGACGGTGTACGAAGAATTGTGTATGTGATATGGGACATTATCGGTGCAAGGATATCGTGGTTGAAAAATACATCCATATATATTAAGTGCATTTATATATTTATGTACATATATACACTTTGTTTAACGTTTGCACTAAATATATTTAGTAAAAGGTTTTGTATCACAATCTCATATGAGTCACTAATGTTTGTTCACAATAATAGTTTTTATTATAAAGAAATGTTTAAACATTTATCCAAGTCTGTAAGTGACAACATAATTATTCTCATGGTTAATGAAAATGTGATAGATTACAGAAATATATTTCAAATACTAATATGTTTTGAAAGATTTTATATAACTTGCCTTATATAAATTTCAAAATAGGTTTTCATGAAACATATCTCGTTTGTGAATTTGAAAGTAATAATATGTTTATGAACCGCGTGTATTTTCTATTTATCCGGTTTGACTAAATATTAAAAGTCGTATATCAAGTTTATTATTTGATTTTTAAATAAGAAAATGTGTGAGTATGAGTTTATATCCCGTAAAGTTTAGAAGTGTGAAAACCTCTTTTTAATTAAGTCGTAGTAATAGTTAGTTTGATTCCCTATACTCGTTCCATTAAGTATTTATATCGTGACTCATTCTATTATAAGTGCTAGCAATGTTTATAAGGCAGGTGGTATGTCGTGTTTGTAAATAGAAATGTCAAGTGCAAATTTGGTATGTCGAGAGCGGTGAGGTAAGTCAAGTGAGTAGAAAACGAGTCGGACAAGACGGAATTGAGTCGAGAAGCACTGCACCTTAGTGACTAATTGAAATCAAATGGACTCTTCACGTCTCGGGCTTGCACCCAGTTGCTAACCAGTGTCGAGCAGATCACCCAAATCCTAAATGGGATTTGGGCATTTGTCCGTTGATGACCAAGAAAGACACACTCTTAGCCCAAATATATGAGTAAATGTATATGACATTAGGCAGTTTTGAAACCTGAATTTTTACACAAGGGATTTATGAACTGAAGACTCGATATCGAGCCCAAGAATGGAATGAGTGTATATCGAGATTCAAATAGAAGATTGTAAACTAGACAAGTACATCAACGATAGTGATCATAACAACCTAGGCTAGTAACAACGTCCATGTATACTCGAGAAAGACGTAGAGATAGTGGCCAAGTTCACTTATGTTTTGCTAGTACCACTTAACTCGAATGGAAGGTTTGATACCAGTCGCACCCTTACGGGTTTTGTGATGGTATGATGCAAAATAGGTACTTCAACGTGGGTTTCTCTCAACTGAACCCAAGTCTCAACTAGGGTGTATGGTTTGACCCGAAGTAGAGCAAACACGAGCATAAGCTACTAGCTTATTCTAACAGCTCAACGGTCTTACTAACACAAGAATGGAGTAGAAATATGTCGTCAAAAATTCAACAAACCCGCATTATGTGGGTATTGAACCTATTGCGAGACACCCAACAAAAGGATCACAAGTATATTTGGCTAGTATCCGAAACAGAAAGAAAATCACTCTCGGGTATGACCCAAACCTGAGTGAGATGGAAAGCTTAAGCCGATGATATCAACTAGTCGAGACACAAGTTTTTAAGTTTCTAACCTGTTTCCTTTACCACTGATTCGAAACAACAACAACAACACTTCGACACACCATTTTAACTAAATCACATCACTACTAACTCATTTATCAAATTCAATTTTTACCAATATTCAACAATATGACTTCAAATCCATTTACCAACACAAAAAAAAATGTATTTATAATTCAAATTTTACAACTGAGATTACAGTTTAACAAGAAAACAATTGAATATCCTTACATTGGATTTTCGTGGGTCGCAATAGGTGAACACCGAAAAACCTAACGAGCTCAATTGGAGAAGACTTAGGATGAATTAGAACAATTAACTTCTTGGAATATCTTCCTCATACATCAAACGACCAAACCCCCAACTCAATTTGGAAAACCCCCAACTTTGTATGAACCCTAATTTTGTGATTTTTGTGAGGAGGTGAAGAAAACTTGTACCATATCAACCCTAATTATATATGAACAAAAGAGTATGCTTGGACTTTGTTTTCCTTGGCCTTAGAACGTGTTTAACCTTTCCTAGGCTGCTGTCGCTTTCTCTAGCCGCCTCTCGAGGTGTGATGAGGGGCTATGGTGTTAGCACAGTATTTAGAGAAGGGTGATAGGGATGGTTATGGAAGTTGACTCTTAAAGAGAAGAGGAAAGCACCTATATCTGTGTTTGTCTCCCTGTTTTGTGTCGACAAGAGAGAGAGGAGGGAGCAGGTAGAGTAAAAACATGTGTGAAGATCGTTGTAAGCTCTTAGACGAGGTCTAATATTATATCTAGGAACACATAATAATGAAAGCGGAATATTCAAACATAGAATCAACATCATTATGAACAAGGTTTCTTTATTATCATAAACTAACTAACTAACTAACTATAATAAAGATCAAAGACGTGATCTAACACTAACTAACTAAACCCTAGACGTTTTCCCTATGCCTAGGTTCCCACACACACACACCTTTAGACGTCTACATCTTGTACGTACGTGCTAAAACTAATGACCCTATGTCTCTTTATATACTAGAGACATCTAGGGTTTACAAGAGGAATCATAATATAATTAGGAAACAATACAATTAGGAAACTAAATATTCTTTTAAGCATATCTTCTAGAATCTTCCAAATCCTCCATCTTTTTGTAGTTTCCATTCTTGTCAACTTTAGTCCTTCATGTTTCATTCTTCTTGTTTTGTATCATCAAATCTATAATAGACCCAACAATCTTCCCCTAGTTGATAATGACAAAACCATTCTTGAACGAACTTCCCTAGGCGAGTAGAAATTGAGATCGTGGATCTCACCATGAATGAAACAAGTATGTCTTCCTTTGTCTTCCCTTAATCCATGCCATGCCACTCAAACATCTCTTCCCCTTTTTGTTATTATCCAAATAGGGAACGTATGCAAATAATGATCTTGACCACCATGAATCAATATCATACTTCCAATCTAAGACTTCCAATGCTTCAAATCTCCCACCATTACGCATCATAAGAAAATGGATCCAAAACATTAGAAAACTTCAACTACCAGTAGTAATAATGATCAACAATAGTAAAAATCAAAAACTTCCCCTTGAGTGATGCATTTAGATGGTTAAACATTTAACAATAAGCTTCTCCTAAAAACCATATGTTAACCATCTTCTTGATTCTTCAAAATCTGTAGGCTTTATGTAATGATCACTTGTGAAGAAAAGCAAATATAACGAACTTGATGAAGAAGTAGAATTTCCCAAACTTGTGTCTTAAATCTGTACTATCCACGGAACTCCATACTTATACGAACCACCAATATAAGTAGACCGCAATCCCTTGAAAAGAATCCTCAACTAGTATGAGACATCGAGCACTACAATGTAACTCCTTCAGTGATAGCCAATGTGTGCATAGAGCATCATAAGAAAAATCACACATTGCTAAATTCAACAAGCTAGATGATAAGAACACAAACCAAGTAATTCCACTTCACCTTCAAATAAGTGATAAATAATCCTCTTCGTAATCAATTCTTCAATAAATCTCCAAAACGAGCCTTTTTTAAATCCTTTTAAAAATAAATTTCTTCCTGTGTGTGTGAACAATAACCTCTGTGTGTGTCATCCAAAAATCATGCTCGACTTCCCCTTAAATCAAAAATCTTCTCGTAATAAAGCATGAACAGTATGTTGGGAAGGAGCAGTACTTTCATCAAATCAACAGTACTTTTATATAAATGCAGACTTTCAGATATAAGCTGCAGTAGCTTGAAAATTCCATCTCGTCGATCACGGTACTTTTAAAATCAATGAGCGTGCTTCGTTAAAAATCTGCGGACCTTGACACGATGCTTTGCAACAATGCTGAATCTTAACCATGATCAATATCTCTTGTACTCCAATCTCACATTGGTCCAATTATACCAATATTAAAATATAACATCCAAGCACGCATGACCTTTTCCTTTGAAAAATACCACTGACCATGAATCCATTTAATTCGAACATTATTTAATCAAGCGAGCATCAATCACGGTCCAATCCGAGAGCACCATGTAATCGGTAGTACCTGTAAACGACTTATCCAAAGGTCGTAGTCAAGGAATGTTTTCTGAAGATACCGATATTCCAAGTTTTCGACAATCAATTTTGATTGTCCTAAGATGAACAAATTTGTCCGGTTTCATTTTTGAATTTTACAAAAGCTTTAGGATCATTAGAAACACCGACAATAGCATCTCAATCGCCATCATCAAAAACAAAACTTTATTTTTCCCTCAACACCTTTGCTCAAATTCTTCGATTCCTTTGTGAGGGAATTTGTATGTACTCAAGATTGGGCAATTAACTCTCAAAACCATGCACTTGATCCCAAGCCTCTATAACACTCCTCTCGACGATCCCAAACCATTCGGATACTATCTTTAAAATTAGAACCCCTCAATCCCCACGATCGAAAAAAGCTCATTCACCGGATCCCTTTAAAATGGAACTTTTTGAAATGCATCCCATGTTTAGAAAATGGAAGAAACTTAGGAAAACATCATTAGCCTAGTTGAAACAAAGATCATCCAAACGCATGTCTTGTGCAAATGATCATTGTTTCCCACCAAAGGCCATTTAATCTTGCCTACTACATGGTAAGGAGAATGGCGGGGTATTCAAAGCTTCCAACATGGTATCCCATATGGTATGCCCTAACATGACTTTGTTTGGTTAGTGCATCGAACCATCCCCATCCGATGATCATTACCTTCCGATCACGCCATGGTACCTCTTACCAAACAACCCTCTAAACGGTTCATGGTCAATGGAGAAAAACCCGTTTCGACTCCCGGCCGAGAAAAGAAGAAGAAATGAGGAAGACATCGACCCGATCCAACATCAAATGGAAATCCTTGAATACCACGAAGAACTTCCAACCAATCCAAACGAACCGGAATTTAAACAAATAAGAGGCATGATTCAAAACCTTGCTTACAACCCCAACCCAAAAAGGAAAAGGAAGAATTGACGAAAGAGACAATAGGAATGTGCCGGCCATTTATTTTATGTTGAATGATTTTCTTTAGTATTTTTGGTTTATGGTATTTTGGATATTGTTACTTTATCTTATAAGTGATGTTTTATGATGACTTGCTTGTTCCTATTGCTTGTTTTATTGATTTAATAGTGTACAAAACGCACATCTTTTCCGTAGGTTGATGGTGCCAAATACTCATCATTTTTATATCTTATAATGCCAAAACATCCAAAACACCGAAACGATCAAATGATAAAATATCACAAACAAGTGTTTTATCCGCTTTTAAATGCAAAACATCAAAACTGTGAAAACGATCAAGTTTGCATAATTGGCGCTTTAGTCCCCAAGTTTAAAAGTTGTCAAAACACCCCTATATCAAAATAAGAAAAATATCATTTTAAGTCCTTAGGATTCATAAAGTTGTCAAAACAAGTCCTTGAAATCAAAAATTGCAAATTACAACTTTAGTCCTCAACTTTTAAAATGACAAAACGGTCCTTGGACATTTAAAAATGGAAAATAATCATCATTGGTCCTTGTACTATTCACATATGGCGGAATGGTCCTTGTGAGAGCTTTGGAAACTTGTCAAGATCCCTCAAGATTGGCGTAATTACAAGTTTAGTCCTTTATTAAACTAAAACCATTTAGACCCTTTTTTTTAGAACCCCGGCCCCAAAAAGAACCCAAATAAAACCCCTGACCCCCCATTTTGGACCCCCTGTTTATAATATCCTAAAGTCAAAACCAAAAGCGCCCCAATCACCACCACTGCTCATCTCCTTCACAGCCGCAATCCCAAAACCAGGTCGTTTCCTCTTTTTCAACACTCCATGCTTTTCCACTTGAATACACCCTCCACCTCTACATACATCCAAACCCCATTAATTGAAAGAACCCGCTCAAAGACATTTGGGCCAAAATATCCAAATGGACAATATGAAAACCAATCCAATGGTGGATTGAGGGAAAGATTCGAGACATGTGAGCCTCAAAAGTCTATAAAGAAGGGATGGAAGCAATGTGATAAAATATCTAGTGTATTTTAATTTACTTTATGTCGCTTAGTTAAAATTTAAATTTTGGTAATCTTAAGCCTTCGCATGCTTTTATCTATCTCAGTATTGTGAATCCTTTCTAATAAGTAATTTCAAGTTTTAAGTTCTATTTTTTAAAAATTTACTCTTGTTCAAAAATTCAATAAGCTCGAATGTTAAGGTTGTTATTATGGACTCATGCCCAAAGCTCCCAAAATTTTAGTTTAACAAAGAATAATAGCATATTTGTCATTATCAAGTTTTATGTCATTGTTCTTGTTTAATGCTTCATTAGTCTCATTAATGGATAATATAAAACCTTTAATCATTATCATGGTCTTAATCAGGTTTTGAAAAGCTTCAAAAAGGCCTTGAAAATTTTAAATTAGCTTGTTTCTCCTGTGTTTAAAAGTGTTTGGTTATTGTTCATTGTTGTTTGTGTCTCATTGGTCCATAATAACTCAAAGAAACAAGAAAAACCAAGGTTTTGGTTAAAAGTCAAAATCAAGTTTAATCTTGATTGCTTGTTAACCGTTGGAATTTAGAATACATAATCATACATACTAGCTTAAAAGTTGTTTATCTAGCTAAAATTAGTCTCATATTACCTTAATATATCATAATCGTGGCCTAGGATCATTCAAATTCACAAAAGTCAACTTTGTTTCATTTTCAAAAGTCAAACTGTCTTGTGGCTGTTTACATCGTTTCATAAGCTCATCAAGAGCTTATCGCTAACTTAAGCCCTGTATTTTAGCTTTTGAGAAGTTCACCAGTGCTCGGTTAAATTTAATTTTCCCATTTCTAGCTTATTTGGTTGGCTGCAAGAGCTTTTTGTTTTCCAAAATATAATATAAATCAGTTAAACTCTTGTTTTCCTTTTTAATAAGCTCACCAAAAGCCTCTAGTGGACCCCATCAAAAGCTTTTACCTTTTGGATAGCTTATCCGTCATCTTGCTAATCCAAGTGTTTGTTTTAAGTTTCTATTTTTAGTG
Organism: Chrysanthemum lavandulifolium; assembly: GCA_022545495.1. NCBI lineage: Eukaryota > Viridiplantae > Streptophyta > Magnoliopsida > Asterales > Asteraceae > Chrysanthemum > Chrysanthemum lavandulifolium. The sequence continues at coordinate 188,402,719 of CM040242.1, forward strand.
CTTAAAATAAGTTAAAGGTGCCTAGTGATTCTTAAAGTGTCCCTTTTAATGGTTTAAACTTGTGCTTATTTTATTAATCGCTTATTTTTAAATCAAAATGTTTTCTCGCCATATTAGCTTATTATTAGTTACTTGCTTATTTTTCGCCTTTGCTTATTATTAGCTTATAAGCCATTTTAGCTTAAACCTTGGCTTATTCTTGTTTTTGCCAACGTTGAGAAAATAAGCTCACCGAGCTTATTATTGGTTTTCATAAAAGTCATAGTTTTATAAAGTGCTTATTTTGTGTTTAAAAGTTGCAAAAGAAAATCAAAAAATAAAAAGTTAGCAAAAGGAGTCTTTGGATTCAACCCCGCCACCCACCACCACACCACACCACACCATCCCCTTTTAGGGTCTTTTCGCATTTGCAATATTTTATATAACCCACTTTGTCTTTAAGTTATACGAGCTTAATTGCTTATTTCTAGCTTATTTGAACCAAATTTTCATCCTTTTCATTTTTTAGTTTGGTATTAGTATAAAGTAATTTATAAAAAGTTTGATTTTTCTAAATAGTTTTAGTATTTTTAAACATTTAATTAGTGTAAAATCTTATTTAATTCATAATAAAAATATAAAAGTCAAAAATATAAATCTTTTTCTAAAAATTTCTTTATCATATAGTACGTAATAAAATTGTTTTTACACTTGTAGGACTTTTATTTCATAAATTTTACGCTTGCTTACGCACTCGCTGTAATTTTTATAAATAACGTACGCTTTCATTTTAAATAAAGTTTTAGATAATTTAAGTTTACGCTTTAGTTAAAATAGTTTATTTAAGTTATTTTATTTTATAAAATCACAAAAACATCATTGTAAAATAGTGATAGCGTTTATTTAATATATTTTAACTTTTAATTTCTTTTAATTTGCATTTAAGTCATTGTAATTTGTAGATCTTTTCTTTAGGTATAATTATCCATCAAAATCCTTCGATCACTATCCTTAGTGATTATTCGACATCTGCTATGTTAAACACCAATTCATCCTCCTGGGACTTAACGACCGTGAATTCCCTATATTCCTCCGATCTAAATTGCATTTGGTGTTTGGCCTGCTTTGAGTTTCTTACGGTTAGCCATTCAAGTGGCTAGCAGTGTGAGATAACTTGACGGTTTGCACCAATCAAATTTTGGCGCCGGGGAGGTCAGAAGCGTGTTCTAAGCATTTTTCGATCTGCACTTGCACATATACCAGCTTGTCAAAAGTTTTCGAAAGTTAAATATAAATCAAAAGTTCATTAACACTTTTCCTAAAGTGTTAACAACACCAAAAATATATAAAACAACAAAACAATCGAATGCTTAGCTTGTGTTTTTTAAGGTGATTCTTAAAGAGATACGATTTGGTTAAACGAGACGATACCAAAAATATTGTCCAAAAGTTTTTAAACCATCAAGACAAATCATTACCTACGCTCTTTCGTGGTACTTAATATATACATAAAATCAACCACCGAAATCAAGGCAAGACACCTACTAACCGGGGTGTGACCATAATAAGTTCCCGAACCACGATTTAAAACTTGCCTTTGTGTCCTTGTGATCCGTGTACCTTTTTCAAAAAGCCATTTCATTTGTGATTATTGGTTAAGTTCACTTGTCGCTTTGCCTCGCATTTGTTTTGAAAACCGATTTTTATACTTAGTGCATGCGACTGCTTCTTCCAGCTTCTACAAGTCCACTTTGAACTTGGAAAGATTCCTCGTAGACGAGGACGCTCAGCTCCTTCACCGTGATCGAGGAACGCCTACCACCACCACCCTCGTCGAAATGGCGTAAGACAAGCCGATGAATGAGCTTCTCCAAGCACCCATCGAGGGTTACTGAGATGCTATTGTTGTCCCGACCATTGTGGTCGATACTTTTGAGCTCAAAACCGGGTTGCTTAATCTAGTAACCCAAAGCCAATTCTATGGTTTTGAGCGGATGATCCTCATGCACACATTCGATGGTTTAACAAGATTGCATCTACCATCAAATACAAGAATGTCCCACTGAAGCTATCAAGCTTATTATGTTCCCATTTTCTCTAGAGACAAGCCCGAATTGGCTTCGAGAAACAACCCCTCGCTCCATCGAGACATGGGAAGATCTAGTCACCAAGTTTGTTAACGAATTCTATCCTCTATCCCTAACTACAAGTCTTAAGAATGAGATAATGAAATTTTCTCGTAGATTTGATGAATCATTCGGGAGGCATGGGATCATATAAAGAATTGCTTCGCAAGTGTCCGCATCATGGTTTTACCGAGTTAATGCAAATGGATACTTTCTACAATGGTCTCGAGACAAGTGACCAAGACTCTCTCGAATGCCTCACGGGAGGTAATTTCTAGCAAAACCACAAAAGAAGCCTTACAAATCATTGAAAACAAGTCCCGGTCCGTTCTTTCCGCACAAAGACATATCGACTCGCCTAATCGTCGGACTGCTATTTCATCTCCCGGAGTACATCTAGCACCGATGCTAAGATTGATAAACTCACAGATATTGTTCGAGCTTTGGTTCTGCTAACTAAAAGAAAGTCACTTTCAATCGAGACACCATCACATGGTGAAGTGAAGAAAGTTGAAGTTTGTGTTACTTGTGGTGGCCCTCATGCATACTACAACCGATCGCACAGATGGTAGTCCGTTTCAATGCTATAGCCGTACTTCACATTAGGAGGTAATCAATACCGTCCTCAAAATGAACCAAGCTACCGTATAACACTTATCGTGCACCACCCGGTTTTAACCATAATCCTAACCGGAATCGAATCAACCTAGAATGAACCAAGGTTATCAAAACCAAGGTAATTTCTATCTCGGACCCAATCAAGGTTTCCAACATCAAGGGAACCTTAATCAAAACAATTTCAATCGAGGGAATCAATTTGGGAATGTGAATCCTAATCAAGGAATTTTCAACAACAAGGTCATAATCAAAACATCCGACCTCGTAATGTCCTCCACATCCTCTAGTACCATCATCCGATGAGTTATTAGCGCTCATAAAATCCCAAGATGAAATGAACAGGTTGTTGGTCACGGATCACCGATCTCAAGAAGTCTTTAAATGATCAACCCGGGCTGCTGAAAACTTCCGAGCAACACGATCGCTAACCCGAGGGGCGATGCAAAGGCGATCACGACCCAGTGGTGTTTCATATGATGGACCCGCTATTCCTACTACCTCTTCTTCTCTCCCTAAGGTAGTGAAAGTGAACCTAAGACACACAATGGACCCACGACTCAATGCCTCCTCCACTAGGAGAAATGAGTCAAGTTACCAAGGATACAACGGAAAAGGTGCATTATTCAAGCCCACGAGTACCCGACACGTCCCACCTTCGGTAGTCCAACCTCAAGTTGTCCGAAACCCAAATCAAATCCAGGAGTTGTTTTTGAACCTCCAGAGTTCTCGTTGAAAATACCAATCCAAAACTTCTATTCCTTACCCATCACGTTTGAATGAGCAAAGCTCCGAAAAAGGCATCATCAAATGGACAAATTTTTTCAAATTTTCCAAGAATTACATTTTGACATAAGCTATGGATGCTATCATGCTCGATGCCCAAATTTGCATCAACTCTCAAACACATGTTAAGCAACAAGGAAAAGTCATTTGAAATGGCTAAACTCCTCTTAACGAGAACGCTGCAGCTTATCCAGAAGCTTCGAAAGCTTGAGATCCCGGAAAATTCTCTTACCTTGTGTATTTCGGAATGGTTGAATGGTTTGCCTTAGCCGATCTTGGTGCAAGCATCAACCCGATGCCTTATTCGAGATGAAAGAAACTTTTCTTCCGGAACTTACTCCTACATGCATGACTCTCGAGCTTGCAGATCGATATCCCGCCCTCTTGGCATTGCTGAGACGATTGTCGAAAGTAGGAAAGTTCCATTTTCCACCGACTTCGTGGTTGTTGATTTTGATGTCGATCATCGGGTTCTCTCATTGTTGGTCGAGGATTCCCGAGAACGGCCGTGCTCTCATTGATGTATTTGAGCAAGAAATCACATTACGTGTTGGTAATGAAGTCTACCTTTAACCTTGATCAAACTTGAGGTACTCGCAAACTATGATTCGAGTCGGTTAACCGAATAGATATCATTGATGTTGCTCAAGAGTACTCTCAAGAAGTTCTTGGTTATGATCATAATTCTTGAGTGATAATATCACTCATTCATCTCAACCTATCATCGCCAATTCTACTCCTTCTCCACCCCATTTGAGGAAAGTGACTTCATCTTAAGAGATTGAAGCTTACTTATCTAGTGATTCTGCTCCATGGGAAATTGATCACGCCCCATCGACATTGAGGGGACATACTTCATTGAGAAGTTGCTTAATGATGATCCATCATCATCACATCCCTCCCGCCGAACTTCATAACAAGGAAGTCAAGTCGCTTGAGAAAACTCAAGAATTTCACAGTCGAACTAGGACTTACCGCCTCATCTCGAGTATGCATTTCTGAAGGTGATGATAAATTACGCATTATTGCTCGAGATTTGAGTAAAGATGAAAAGTCCGCCTCATAAAGATCTTGAAGTCACACAAGCAAGCAATTGCTTGGAAACTCTCCGACATTAAGGGTATCAACCCGAGTTTTGTACTCACAAAATCTTGATGGAGGATGACTTCAAACCAAAGTAGCTCAACATCAAAGAAGAGTAAATCCAAAATCCATGATGTTATCAAACAAGAGGTTATCAAACTTGACGCAGGATTGATTTACCCGATCTCGAGATAGTCCTTGGTTAGCCCAATTCATTGTGTTCCTAAAAGGGTGGCATAATCATTGTCACAAATGAAGATAACGAGTTAATTCCAACTCATTTGGTTACGGGATGGCGTGTTTGCATTGACTATCGTAAGTTGAATGACGCCACCGAAAGACCATTTTCCTCACCCTTCATGGACCAAATGCTTGAGAGATTAGCAGGAACGAATACTATTGTTTCCTGGATGGTTTCTAGTTACTTTCAGATCCCCATTGATCCAAAGGATCAAGATAAAACTACATTCACCGCCCATACGGAACTTTTGCCTCGGATCGATGCCTTTTGGCCTATGTAATGCTCCCCGCACGCTTCAACGATGTATGATGGCCATTTTCCACGACATGATCGGGAAACAATGGAGGTGTTTATGGATGACTTCTGTCATTGGGGATTCGTTTCAAACATGTCTCCCATCTAGATAAAATGCTTAAACGGTGTGAAGACACCAATCTTTGTCTAAACTGGGAGAAAAGCCACTTTATGGTCAAAGAAGGCATAGTCCTTGGCCATAAGATTTCAAAAATGGGATTGAGGTAGATAGAGCAAAAGTCGATGTTATTGCTAAACCGCCTCATCCTACTACCGTCAAAGGTATTAGAGTTTTTAGGTCATGCCGGTTTCTCGTAGATTCATACAAGATTTTTCTAAAATCGCCCCATGACTCATCTTGAAAAGGATGCTCCTTTTATCTTCCCT